>PVIU01000157.1:0-340476 GCA_004026605.1 Ondatra zibethicus
AACCAACCAACCAACCAACCAATCAAACAAATAAACAAAACTTGAGCTGGGGTATTTCATTCAGCCCAATTTCCCAAATTAACTGACTACAGATCCCTTTCCCTGGAGGGCACAGTAGAAATGCTGAACTCATTTAACCTGAGCCCTTAGAAATTAACATGTCCTTGAAAGTCCTGCGGTGCCTGAGCTTGTAATGTCCTAATCCTCAGGGTTCACTGAAAGAGACACAGACATTCAAACGTTCCCATGGCAGTGAGTTCAGTACCTGGTAGGAGCTGTGAGAAACAGATCTGGAAAAGAATCCCTGAGTTCACACTTGACCTTGGACTGTGGCTGGCTCACCTGTGGTCTCCACAGGAGCTGTCCCTGATCCTTAGCACCCCCCCCAAGAAGATCTGTTGCTAAGGAAGTGCCACTCAACATTTTTTTTTTTTTGTGGAAAAGATCAAGAATCCCCTGGGTTGTCTGTCTCTCTCGGTGTGATGACTGCCTTTGTTGGAATCAACTGTATGAATAAGGAACTGCTTGAAATAAAGGTGACAGTGGCTTAGTGAACATGTCATTCATGGCAGGGCACCTTACTTCTGTAGCCTTTGCTTATGGAAAGCAGAAAAAAATAAAACCTAAATTAAGAACACATGTTCTTCCATAACAGGGAGTGAGATGTAGGTCACTGGGCTAAAGGGCAGGTGGGACATGAGGACATCCTCTCTTTAGACAGTAACTCGGGCACCGAGTTTGTATTCAGTTGATGATTCTACCCTTTTTTATTAATTTATTTTTATTTGTGTCATTATTTATTTGTTAATTAATTAATGGTTTTAAAAAAGATATTATATGTACACTTTCCAGAAGAGGGCACCAGATCTCATTACAGATGGTTGTGAGCCACCGTGTGGTTGCTGGGAATTGAACTCAGGACCTCTGGAAGAGCAGCCAGTGCTATTAACCTCTGAGCCATCTCTCCAGCCTGATGATTCTACTCTTTAGTCTTGTTCTCTTTAGTCTTCTCACTGCCGATAAGAGATTCTGCATGGAGCCTAGAAGTTCTGAAGGGGAGAGATGTGCCGCCCAAGTACAGAAAGGTGGCATGTCATACCACTTCAGTTGCTTTCTGGTTTTTATCCCAAGCATGTACTCTTTCAAGCCCCTCTCTAATTTGCTACTGTCAAATGGATGCGACTAGCCATTTAACCATCTTTGAGTGTACAATTGTGTAGGGTTTAGTCTATTCACCATGCGTACAACTATAAACACTATAGCTTCCAGAAAATTTGCATCCTCCTGAATGAACTCTGCCCTTTAATAAAAACTCCTCCTTGCCCTTTCCCTGTCCCAGGCCACTTTGTTCCCTGTCTCTTTAAGGGGACTCATACATGTTTTGGCTTTCGCACTTTGACTATTTCTCTTAAGACAGTGTCTCAAGGTTCATCTATATTGCCTCACCTCAAAGGGTAGGAACATGCTGGCTCTTTGTTTTTTTTTTTGTTTTTGTTTTTTAATCTCTGTGATTAGCTTAAAATTGAAGCAAACTGTGCTTTAGCTCAGAAACCTCAGCAAGTTTTGATTTAGTGGGCCTAGGTTCCTCTTCTCCTAAGATGCTTTGAATTAGATTTAAACATTTATGCAAAACAATAGCGCACTATTAGTGACACACAAACAAAACAGAATCTCACTCTTCCTTTAGTGGAATACTCTTCGGTTGTCGTATGTGCCTTATTTCGTTTATCCACCCATCTGCTCATGGACGCAGGCTGTTCCCACCTTTTGACGGTTGCCCATAATGGGCTACAAAAATGGGGGTAAACCAAGCCTTGTCTGGAAGGGCTCCAGTCCATCTCTATAGCCCGGAAGTCCTGAGTCTCAGCTGCAAGGAGACACAGGGTTGGTGAGTTTAAGAAGACAGGCAACGACTGGCAAAAGTTCTGGTTTGAAATCTAATCATTTTGGTGCCTTTTCCTTTCTCCTGACATCTGACTTTCTCCTGGAGTCTAACTCAGCTCTCAGAGCCCCCTGGTGGGCGGCAGTGGATGGTGGCGGGAGCTGAGCGCTGCTCCTTTCCATGTTGGGGGCATTCGCTGTGGTGGAATTGAAACTATGACTACGGAGTGACATTTGTTTAAGATTCAAATCACACGAACTTTCTGTGTTATGGTTTTGGCATTTGATGCATTAGACTCCGTGATACGGTTGGCTTTGTGAGCTGGAACTGTGTTTACTAACAGAGGCTGACACGATTCTGCTAAGCGTTTATGTTAGACCCACTGCGGTGATAGTTTAGGGTGGCTGGAACCCATGCTGGCCAAAGTTTAAATTTCACAAGAAACTTTCTTGGAGATGCAATCCATGTTTCGCTCGTTTGGGCTTATTATGCGATGATGGATATGAGGCAAGAGGAGGCTGGGTCCAAAATAGGGAATTATGGGAGTCAAAAGTCAAAGGGATTGCTGGTTTTCAAGAAACGGTCCAAGGGGGACCAGAAAAGCACTTAATGGTCTGATTTTATTATTGTTTTCTCTCACAAGGCCTTCTTGGCAGTGGGTATAAATACACACTCATTAGTAGAAGTTTCCAGCTTACATTTTCTCTGGAGAATAACTAAAGTCTGCTCATTCCAAGATGGGTAAGTGGGTCTGGAGCCAGTTTTCAGGATTGTTATGGCCCAGAAACGGGTGACATCATTCCTTCTTCTGCACTTAGCCTAGATCGGGACCAACTGGCCTCACCCAGGAACCGTCAACACATTTTAATTTAGCAATGTTAGTATTGCCTGGCCTCATAAGGTAGTTTTAAACAGACTTATGCAAAGCTCCAATGCGATATTAGTAAGATCCAGATAAGTCAGAAAACTATAGCAATTTTCACCATCTTAGAAATTATTATTTTAAACTTCTAGAGGGACTTTATATGGTTAAAAATGATAAGCAAGCAGATCCGTTCTATTCCTAAACAAGTTTTGGTTTTAAAAATTATTGCATATTAGTTTTTAACTGTATAAATATAATTACTTATGAAGATGCTCATGCCGCAGAGAAGAGCTGTCCACAATCTAGACCCTCAGAGCTATGAAGGTATTTTTGTATGATTCTTTATAGTATGTTCCCTTGGTTACTTTTCTTTGCATATTTAATTATAATTTAGGGTGTTACTTTTCTTTGCATATTGCACATTTAGTTATAATTTAGGGACAACTTTGCATCTTTTTATTTTCATTTAATATCGTGTGAAAACATTTCTTGTGTTTTTATATTGCTTTCAAAGCCTTGATAGAAAATGGCATCACCAAAGAAAAGCATGACTTCCAGGTTTAAACTAAACTAGGCTATGGGCATTTCCAGATTTTGGGATTCAAGCTCTGGTCATTCTAAAGGTCCGTGACACAGAGCAATTGATAATTTTGTTTTGGAGGCATCTGGGGAATCCGAATCACAAGATTGGTGTTCAGAGCTAGCCATCGGACCCTGCTCTGACTGGTTGGTTAGCATCAGGATCTTATGATTACCCCAAGCGAAGTATTTGGCTTATTTATTCATCGTTGAGCAGGTTTTAAAGTAAGGTAGCATAAAAGGTCCAACGCATGCATTGAAGGAAAGGCTCTGAGAAGGGAGACTGAATGCTACCCCCTAGCTTCCCCTTGAATGACTTTGATGGCTCAGCCCCTCTCTGTAGGGCTTGGTTGACCGATCTTAGAGACAGTCTGTTCCCATGGGAACCTTTTTATTTCCCCCCCACCACTGACGTGTTTCTGCTCCAATCCCTGTTTTTAAAAGCATCAGATGTAGGGGCCTGAAGAGAACTGGGGACGGGTGGAAAGGCACAGACAGGGACGAGACTAAGATGTAATGAGCACAGGTGAACAGGACAGAGATTCATCTCATGGATGTGGCAAGGAGTTTGCGGAGTAGATCTGGAAGTGAGCTGGACAGAAGGACAGAGAAAATGTAGAGAGGAGAGTGATTAAGGATCACGTCCTGATGAAATGACATGTTTAAGGTAAATACAGAAAAGGCAACCCCTCTTGTTGACCAATACAGATAATTCCCACAGCTTGGGAAGTGAAGTTGCTGGGAACCCGAGTCCTAGAAGACAGGCAGGCAGCGAGCTTCCCAGAGCTCAAAGGGGCCTGTCTCAACCCCCAGACTCAGCTTTCAGCTCATGTATAAAAATATTAGCATTCCTTGTTCAAACAAATAGGATACAGTCTGGGGACACACGGTTGTCTAGCTTTACTTTGAAAAGAACACTCACGAAAGCTCAGAGCATAAACAGTAGAAGAAGGCTAGGTTGCGCCGTGACCGTGCAGCCGCGCCGGCGCTCACCCTTTAGGACAAAAAGGTCTTAAGGAAGAGAAGGAAACAGCCTTCGCTTTTCCAAATTTGTTCTCAACAAAATTCTTGGTTAGACTCTAAAGGCATGCTTTCTTTTCCTTCTTTGTCTCCCTTCCTTCTTGAAACTTTTAACACGCCCCCCCTCCCCCCCCCTGCCGCGAGCTGTCTAGGAGGATGCTGAAACAGCCAGCTTGTTAAGAGTACATTTCCTATGCAAACAAACACAGCTCGGGCCCAAGAGAAAAGAGAGCAGTCCTGTCAACCCGAAAGGACCCAGCACATGGTAATTTCTGTAATTGAAGTATCCAAGGGATCCCAGGGTACAGGAATGACCCATAAAACGGGACTGGGACCACACAAAAACACATCCCTGGCTCCAGGCGGGCACTGAAGAGAAGCAGGCCCTTAAGAGTAGGAAGCAGCCGGCTCACATGAGATGATCTTTAGAAATCCCCCCCTTTAAAATTAGAAATCCCCCTTTTAAAATTAAAGTCCTTTCTAAGCTCCCTCTGGAGCTGAGGCCATGAAACCCGCACAGTGCCCAGGAAAAGAGAAAGAGCAAAGTCTCTGAGACCATGGCACCTCCGAGTTTCTTTCTCAAGGTCTTTGGGTCTTTTATAAACTTCTCAGATCTCACGCCAGGGATTCCTACTGACTTAGTGTCTGCGGAGAATTTACACACAGAAGACCCAGGACCAGCTGGCCATATACATGTTCTGTTTTTTTTAATTATAATTTTTCTCTTCTTTTTGAGATTATAATATCATTTCTCCCTTCCCCTTTCTTCCCCTAAACACCCCCATACCCTCCTTCTTACTCTCTTTTGAATCCATGGCCTCTTTTTCTATTAAGTATACATATATGTAATATATTCATAAATATAACCTGCCCAGTCTGTATAATACTACTTCTATGTATATGGTTTCAGGGCCGATCACTTGGTGTTGGATGACCAACTAGTGTGCTCTTCCCTAGAATATTCAAAGACAACATCTAATTTTTTCCAGATGATCAGTAGGCCGGATGGTGAAAGAGTTCTTAAGTCAATTTTGGGCATTTGTCTTTGTGTATTCACCAGCAAAAAGTTGGTTTTTTTTTTCTGTTGTTCACTTGTTATAAAATCTTAAAGTGTCCAAATTCTTTGTAATCAGAATGGTCACTTTTTAAATAAAGGTGGGAGAACTGTTAATATTCTAAAATACACTTCTCAACCAGGTTTGCAGATACACACCTTTAGTCCCAGCCTCTGTGAGGCAGAAGCAGGAGGATCTCTGAGAGTTGGAGGCAGCCAAAGCACAACTTAATGAGTCTCTCTCTCTCTCTCTCTCTCTCTCTCTCTCTCTCTCTCTCTCTCTCTCGCTCTCGCTCTGTCTCCTATCTATCTATCTATCTATCTATCTATCTATCTATCTATCTATCATCTATCTATCTATCTATCTATCTATCTATCTATCTATCTATCTGCTATCCATCTACCATCCACCCATCCATCCATCTATCTGTTGAGCATCAATCTAGCTATCTTTCTGGGCATCTTGCAGTTCCCACTGTAATTCCAGATGACGTGTCAGGGGCCAGAGGCTGGCAGAGAATAGACCCTTCCTTTCTCGGCAGGGTGGTCATCCAGCCTCTCAGGAGATGGAAGGCTGATTTCCTCAGTGTAAGTGGCAGCTTTGACTGCTTGCAAGGAGATCCTTAGTTTGTTTAATTTGGAATAAAGTTTTATGAGTTAATCTCTAGTGAGGGAAAGCAGCAGCAAACACAGAACATATTGGTCATTATTCTAAGTATTTCTACATTCTTTCTCATGCATGGAAGGAGAGAAAATTAAAAAAAGAAATCTGCAATACTCCCCAAGGAAGCATGATACTTAAATGCGTGTAAGTATCTATGTGAGTGTGTGAGTGCACATGTATGTGTGATTTTGTTTTGACCAGACCATCTGGTGCACAACACACCCAAGGAAAAAAGGTAAACATTTACCAGGAGATCCACATGGCTTCTGCTGTGTATACACACATCGTAGAAGACTCTTATGTCTCTAGAAAGGAGAGATAAACACAGACCTCTCTGCGCCTTTACTGACACAGCTCTGTTCTTTGCAGATTGAACTGTTATTTATTTTAGTGGGCTTTCCAAATTCAGGTGGGCTGAGATGCCAGGGAGACACCCGCAGTCTGGAAATGATCAATACCACCTCAGAGGAAATGCTGCCTTTCCCCTCAAGTTTAATAACAGGGGAGGAAAATGCAGGGAGATTGCGAGACGATGGTGTGCTGAAAAGCGGATTAAATCTCGATTACATCACAACATAAATAATATGAGAACTAAACATGTTAAAGGTGAGCTTGAAGTGCTCTTAAAAACAAAGGGGGCAATTTACCTGATTTATTAGGGGGAGAGAAACGGAGCTTGGTGTGTGTTCTGTGGGTTTTATGTTTAATGGGACAGACTTTTAGGGAAACTGCTGAGGATTTGAAGACGCTAAACCCACAGCTCCTAGGATGCTGGCTGGAGTTTTGAGCCGAGAGGAAGGGAGAAACCACCCACCAACCAGGTGTGCCAGCCAACCAACCACAGAACCCAAATGGAATGCTGGGAGCCCAGGCGCTGGAAACTTGACTGTTGTTTCTGAGGGGATCCAGGTTATCAGGCCACACTATAAGGTATCACTTGAACCCAAAACAGAAATAGAGATTTACTAAGAGTTGTGGGGTGCCCCTGATAACTGGGACCCCTGCTGTTCTTCTTTCTGTGTCTCTGAAAGCTCCTTGGTGAGACTCAAATCTAACTTTGGTTTTTTGTACATTCATTGCAGTCTGGACTTTGTGGCTCACATCTTGTAAGAATGAGCTCACTCTCTTCTGAGGTCTTGAGGTCAGTTTTCATAAAGAGTAGATAGCATATTATTGAAGGCTGGGCTGTTCGGCACGGGGTGGAGGCTCTGGCAGGCATGTTTCTAGTGTGTCTAGGAGTCCTGGATTACCATGTCAGTCTGTAAGATCTGCCCTAGTTCTAAGACCATGATTTTCAGTGTGCTGGGAAACCCAGCTTCTAAGAAGCAAGCCTCAGCAGGATTGGGGAAAGGCTCACCGAAAGTCTCCATGAGCTGATGAGGTCTGTAAGAAACTTGGAAGGCATTTGCCTCTCTGCCCTGACATATATGACAAGGCTATAGGCTTCCAGAGGACAATGGCCAGGCCTGTTTGCTCACCAACTGACACCCAAAAGCATGAGAATGAGAAACCAAAAGATACTGGTGAGTCAGTAAAATGAAAAGATGAGAAGCGGCAAGGGCCTTCCAGCCACTCAGTCTGACGGACTGTAACCTCGTGCGACTCATAGAGTGACTTTCGCCAAGGGGTGGGCATCTCAGCAGCGCAGGAGCAGTGTAAGAGAGGAGCTGGCAGAATGATGGCTTGGGAGATCAAACATCTTTGCCTGTCATTAATAGAGATGACAGTCACCGCCTGTCATATGCCAAGTGTGCTGCTTCTGGAAGCAAAACAAAGAGAGACAGATGACATCTTTGACCCTGGACACGGATGGTAGATGGGTAAATCTCAAACTCTCTATGTCTGTGAGTAGAGTCACCTAGGCTGAGTAGGCCTATGGAGGAGGGGCTGCTTGCTTGGGGACTCTTCAAGAAAACGCGAGTCACAGGCCTTTTGCCTTAGCACCCTGGACTGCTGTAACTGGCAACCGAAGAAGCTTCCTGAGGTAATGTACATGTTTATTCTTGACAAAGCATTCTGATATTTTATGTTCTATTCCACTCTGATTTCAAAAACTTCCTCACACACTGTGCTGAGCTGATCTCCCCTCTGGTGCTTGGAAGCAAAACCTGTGGATATGTTTTAAGAGGGTTGGGGATGGAAGGTTTTGCTTTTCTATTTCCACTTTATTGAACTATAGACCACAGACGTTACCCATTTAAAGTGTGAACGTCAATGATTTTGGTATATTTACAGATAAGTGCAATCATCCCCAGAGTCAAATTTTAGGCAATTTTCCAATCCTTAAAACAAAACAAAAACCCTTATTCTAGAGGCTTCTCAGCCGCTAGAGGCCTCTTTGGGCAGCTGATCATAGCTGGAGGAGCTGCTTATTGTCTTAGTGGTGTAGCCACTGTCAAGTTGCCCACGCTCCAGTGAATAACCTCACCGCCATGCTCACGCATGCAGCCCTGATTAAACTCAATGGGTCAGAAAGAGCCAAATTCAACAAACAAAAGGCATGAAAGCAGAAGGGTTCTTTTAAAAAGGAGAAGGGATTCGGTGAGAGTGAGGGGAGGAGAAAGTGATGGGGTCTGTGTGTGAGAGAGAAAATGACCAAAAATACATTATATGCATATATAAAATTGCCAACGAATCCAAAAAGAAACCTATATTTATCGGTCATCTCTCCTAGTTCCCCCCAGCCCACATAGCTTCACACAACTGGGAATCGGCCTGCAGTAGACAGAGACTTGCCTGTTCTGGGCTGACCATTGGTCTCAAATGTCATCTGGACTGCGTGACTTTCTTCCCACTGAATTTTTTAATACTTCCCATGGTGCTTTTTTATACTGATGTTTCAGTACTTCATTTCTACAGCTTAATAATGCTCCATTGTTTGGGATATGCCGCATTCCGTTTGTGTATTCACCTGGGTGGTTCATCTTCATTTCAAATACAGGTCACTCCATCTCCGTGTGCTGTCTAAATGCTGACCCCTGAGAGGTGTGTTCTTGGCAGGTGCCTGGAACACCTGCTGGTGAGAGCGTTTCCTGGTTATAGGATCCAGCCGCAGGATCCAGCTTTGAAACTCTTCCTGTGTTTCTTTGTTCACACACTGGCTGGGATCCTGGGAAGAGCAGGCGTGCGGGAAAACTGGCTTTGCAGGACATACATCCAAGGCCCTCCCGCTTTCATTGTCTGGTAGTCAAGCAGAGTCAGAGGTAGGCTGCATGCATCCCCTTGCCAGGGCCACGGGAGAGGCTCTTTTGAAAGCCCTGCTCTGTACCCGCAATGTGTGGCTCCTCTGTCCTGAAGCTGACATTGATCTGACCGTTCTGATGGAGTCTGCCCCTGAGAAGGGATCCATTCCCAACCCAGGGCTCCACTCTGCATTTCAGCTTGCTCCTTTAAGGCCCTTTCTCGTCTCCAAAATCACAAACTACAGAGCTCAATCGGAAGGCTTATGGCCAGAGTTACTCTTTTGTTGAGTCTCATTTCTCACCTCTGAAGGAAACCACCACACATGTGCCAATCCCGCGTCGTTGGGGTCCTCGTCCTGCAGGGGCTGTACAGCACTCAGGAGATGATTTGATTTAATGTTCATTGAAGAACCACCTTTGGCATGGACCGATATCTGGAATGTTCTGGGCTATTAAAACACTGTCATTTTTCATTTTCCTGGCCTCATCTCTGACGTTCCATGCTGACATGGCTGTCTGAAATGTACTTGGCATCTTCCTGGGTGTTTGTTAATCCCATGTTCTTTGTGACACATTCCAAGAGGGAAAATAGAAGCAAAGCCAGGGCAGGGAGGAGACAGTGCCACTCAGAGAGAATCTTGGGCTTCCCAAGTGGTGGCTGGTGACCAGACAGCGGCTATGAAAGGTCAGCTGATATTGCTTGGCTTCACCTGGACATGGAAGATGCTTTGCATACAGTGTCTGCATTTATATATTTTAGGCAGCTGGAGGATTGGGACTGGCTATTGTCTCAGGAGCAGACCCTAAGAATATGTCACTCAGATGGATCCAGGAAGAGGGCATAGAGCTGCCTATTGTTAGCAATACCACAGCTGCCTGTTAGCAATACCCTCCTTAATAGGTTTGTTCAGTTGATACTCCACGCTCGTTTTGTGCCCGTCACTATTCCAGGCTCTGAGGAACCACTCAAGAATTTCCCCAACCTTTCAGAGTTCCCTTATTTTAGAGGGGCCTATGGGATAGAGGTAAGGCTTCTGAAGAGCACTGATTGAGCTAGTCATGGTGTGGGGCACTGTTAGGTGGAGGTAGAGGGCTTGCTTTAGGAGGTGATGCTTAGACAGACGGATCAAGAAAGCAAATGAGTGAGCATCAGGGATCTGGAGTGTCTATTCCAGGCTGAGGGAACTGTGCATGCCCAGGTCTCAAGGAAGGCATGACATGGAGCAATGAGACGACAGGGTCACTGGTGCCAAGTGACTGGGGGTGGTGATCAATGAGGTAGAGTGCAGAAACACTTAGGCTCCTCCTCCTTTCTTCCTAACAGCTGAGGTCAGAGCTCTTCAGAGGGCAAAGATGCTGCAAATGGAGCGTGTGATGGTGCTGGACTCTTAGCAGGAAGACTGTGAGAACATTGCTCATAACCAGACAATTATGAACCATAAACTTATTGCTACCAAATGTCCTGGCTTTCCCTGAGGACAGGGACACTGGGATAAGTTGTGGTATATGTAGCCCTCAGCTCCTCCCAGAGGAGGGATTTTTACTGGCTTCTGGGGAAGAACATTGAGGAGAATGAGATGGAGGTCCTGTGAGTGTGAAGATGATACAGGGCTAGAAGAAGAGGAGGACCATCTTTTAATAAATCTCATCCCGAGAGCAGAAGAGATGGCCCAGTGGTTGAGGGCACCTACTGGTCTTACAGAGGACTTGGGTTCAGTTCCTAGCACCCATGTGGCAGCTCACAACTGTCTGTAATGTCAGTTCCTTGAGATCCAACAACTTTCTGACCTCTGTGGGTACTGTACAAACATGGTACATATACATACACCCCCCGCGCATACACACACACCCAGGTACACAGACATGTGCATGTCTTCTGATGGCCACACATGTACTGTTTGGTATCAGGTATCTTCATCAACCTCTCTCTGGCTTATTTTTTTTGTGATAGGGTCTCTCACTAAACCCAGAATTGACTGATTGGGACTGACTGACCAGCAACCCCCAGAGACCTTTCTGTCTCCACCTTCCCTGTGCTGGGATTATAGGACATAGGATTATATATTAAATTATATATTACATATATTCATCAATAACTTTAATTATATTATTCACTGAAAAGACATTTGGTTGGATTTAACATCATTTTTGACAGTTTCATGCACACAAACAGTATACGGCAGTTACATTCACCCCAATTACCCTCTTTTATCCACTCCAGTGCTCCTTTTCATCCTGTCTATTTCCCCTCCTACTCCTTTCATGTCTGTCTTTGTTTTTGACACACCGGGCTGAATTTGGGTTGCTTGTATGAGCAGCAGGTGGGGTTACTTTCTAGAGCACAGGTAATGCACCAGGGGCTACGGAGGTGAAGGAAATGACACCCTCAGCAATAACATGAAACCTGAAGAAGTGCTGAAGGACCCAGCCTTTTGTATAATGTGTGCAGGGAACCACAGTTACTGCACATGCGTGCGTGCGATGGCCGTGCTGTGTCTAGAAGACGGTGTCTCACAGCACTCCTCCCCATCTTTTGGGTCTTCCACTCCTTTCTGCAACAGTCTCTGGACCTTGGAGAGGTGATGTAGATGCCCTGTTTAGGGCTGGGCACTCAGCACTCATTCTCAGCACTTTGACCAGTTTTGAGTCTCTGCATCAACCATTGCCCATGGCAAAAAGAAGCTCCTTTGCTCAAATGGTTAAGAGCAGTGCTGGTCTATCGGTATAAACATGAATAGCCATGTTCATTTAGCAGCAATAGTGGTAGGACTCCCCACGGCGTTGACTTCTCCAGCTATGCGATTTTGACCAGGTTTACAGTACCAGTGTGCATCCTGTTCCACAGAGCAGGTCGTGATAAAAGCAGGAAGTGGTTGGTTGCTTCCAAAATAGTCATGCCACTATTGCACCAGTGGGTACATCTTTTCTGGAAGGTTGCTATTGTAGTGTGCAGGGTCCCCAGCAGCCTGCTTAGCACCTTATGTCATAATAAAAGCTAGACAGCAGAAAGGGAGCTTCTAGTTGAGTTCCACGTTGATTTTCCTGGGTCCTGTATCCAAAGTGTGTGATGTTCTTCAGCAATTGGTTCTTACCATCTAGTTCACAAGGGATTGAACCCAGGTCCTTATGCTTGCATGATGAGCACTTGACAGAACAAGTCACCTCCTCGGTCTCTTATTCGTACACATTTCAAGAAGGTCACTTATGATACTGAATCACATGGTGAACAGCAAGAGGCAGAAGAAAACCAACATGACAGAGACCGAAAGTGCTGAGTGCGTTGATGAGTTTAGGAGACCAGGTAAAAGGCTGGATGAAGAGGCTGCAACCTTTCACTGAGTGTCCAGATGCTGGCTTAGGATGTCTTCAGCTACATCATGGTGTCAATGGGCTGAGGAGCAAAGTTTGTTTGCGTATTGGCAGCTCTCTAATATTATCACAAGCATGACAGAGCACTTAGTCAAGGAGGAGGAAGCCACAACCTGGGATCTAACTCTGCTGGGAGGAAGGGAATTCTGTTGTTCTATCAACATAGTGTTAACTCTTAGAATGGCAGGATTGGCTATTGATATAGACCAACTAGGGATTTAGAACCAGGAATAATGATGGGATTGGTATAGAGAAAAACAAGCAACCTCCCCAAACAGTGCCCAATGCGGCTTCCAAAAAGGAATCAGGGCAAGTTTTGGGTGACCTTTTGGCTCCCCTCAACTGTCATCGTGCTTCGTCATGTAGCAGGCGTAGATTTCCTTCCCTTCTTAAGGATGCCAGATGCATTCTGGGAAACCCTCCACTTGGACAAGTTTGGAAATGTCTGTAGTGGAAATTATGTCCAAATAAGGAATGCTGATTAATTAGTACTGTTTTGTTTTTCTTTTGTTCCAAGATCGAAATTTCAGAAAGTTTATCCTGAGTTTCTGCATATTTATTTTCTTTCTGGAGATCCCTAATATTTTTCCTTTTTCTCCCAATTGTACAAACAGTTCCACTATCCTCGATGACCCCTGTCCCAACACACCAAGTTCAACTTCTTTCTGTACCTTTGTCTTAATAATTTCTATTCGGTGATGCTCACCACAGGAAATATGCAGAATTTTAGCATTAAGGTGATTTTTCTTCCACTGAAGCAAACCATTAAAGACAATGGAAAGGAGAATGAATATGTTTTTCAGGAGCCAGGATCCTCCCCCGCATTGTACCAGCTCATTGCAGACAGCATGTGCACAATTCACTTTTGACTGAATCATAATAAATATAAGACAATATGGTATAAACCACTTTTTATAATGCAATACTCACCAATAAATTCTACTTAAAGCCTTAAATCAAATTGGTACAGATGCAAAAATTATGTAAATCTGGTGGTACCTTCTCCTGACCTTGCGGGGGCCCTCCCAGATCCTGGCTCAATAAACTTTTTCTTCCCTAATGATCTGGCAGTTATTCCTAGCAGGAGAATACAGCGGGGGTGCAGCGAAGTGGGGGAGCGAAGCCATGATTCAGGGACCACCAGAGCCCTTAAGAAGATTAATTTGTATGAGGTACCTGAAAAGTTGGAAAAATCTCAATGCATTTCTGAATACACATATTCATTTCGAGCTGATTTCTGTGCCTCTCGTGCCCTGTAAAATTTCAAGGAATGTGGTTGAGGTTTGGAGATTTCCACAAAGATTAAGAGGGGCTATAAAGTGAAGAAATGGTGGTTTTGTGTAACTGTTGGGCATGAAATATTTTCAGTACAAAGATGTTCTCATTTTCAGGATAGAAATCAAATGAACATTTTGTCAACATCCGGGAAGATTTCTGCTAATGTTCTTAGTAGCGGAATGTGCGAATTAAAGTCTAAAAAGGACCTGTGTCTCTTATTTTTTACTTAGAGCAGTGTACAAGACAATTTTTATTTTTGTTCTACAAGCTGGTTGATGAAGCGGCTATATTTTCTACAGATACCTAGGTCCAGTTTTATGTTCTGTTCAGGGGCCAACCCACTCTGTGTTCTCAGTAAACATGTGTTTGTTGGCTTTTGCCATGCCATACAAACACGTAGTTTTCCAGTCCTTTTGAAGGGTGGTGGGTCCCTGTAGCCTGTATGAAATCTGAAATGTTCCGTTGCAGTGGGTTATCCATTTCAAAGTGGAAACACAAGCATGGGTCCTTGTCTTGTTCTTGAAGTCTACACATTAGGCTGGTTTACATTTGCTTGGATGGAGGTAGAAGGCTTCTAACGCCCAGCCGCCCTAGGATGAGCAGGGAGCAGAGAGTGAAGAAAGAAGGGTCAGTCAGGCAGGCTGGGCTGCAGCCCTGTTTTAATGTGTGGGCTGTGTGTGCGCAGGCAGATGTGCCCTCCTACAACAGCTGTTCTTCCCTGCAAAATATGGATAATACTGTTTAACCCTGGGGAAGATGCTGAGGATAAACAAAAGTCTTTGCAAAGTGATGCACAGACTATGGTCAGGTATTACTTTGAAAAGGTTCTGCTTTCATTTCCACAGAAGATGAGAACCTGTGGATTCCTTCTAGGCTAGTGTGGTTTGATGGAACAAGAGCCCCCCAAAAGGTCTCCATGAACCTTAAAAATACTTAGCTCAACAAGCAGCAGAAAGCAGTTTGGAGAAAACTATGCCCAAATTCCCAAAAATAATTGTTTATAAATTTTTGTTTTCATTTAAAGGGGTTTGATTATAAGTGGTTAATGATCACAGTCAATTTCCAAAAAAAAAATTGGGGAGTGATATAGAAATGAATACTTTGAATTGGTATGGATCTTGATCTACTGATGCAAGTTTAAGGTCGATTTTGTTGCACTGTATATATGTATTTATGCTCTTGTTTAAGGTATTGTGTTTGTGTAGTTAATCTAAAAATGTAATGCTTAGTTAAGAAATGCAGATTAATAGATAGTTATCTATAATAATCAAACTTTTAATTAGTTAGGTTTTCTAGATATTCAGAGATATATCTCAGTTAGATAGATAATGTTCAACACTTCAAAGACCTACAGAATATGGCATTTAAAATGTTTTAAGAACTTAGACTTTTCTTGACAGTGAGACATGTCTGCTTCTGGCAACACCAATTATTTCAGAGAGGCTGATGGGCATTGAAGAAGCTCGTTATAGAATTTGCCTTCAATGTGACAAGGCTAGCCATTTGGGCAAGAAACTGCTCTTTGCCTGGATTGCTTGACAGTATGCTGTCATTCTGGACATTCGGGACCCACAGAAAAGTGACTGCTGAGCTTTTCAAAAGACAAGATGGTCCTTCAGGGTTCCTACTTCACAGAAGAAATTGTCAGACATTCTGCAGGACATGAAAAAAAGTGATTGACAAACTGCCAATAACGGCAAAACAGTCTTTCAAATTTCCTGCTTCATGGAAAAATCTGCCAGATACTATGGGCCTGTAGGCTGAAGATGGATGCTGGAATGATACAAAAGAACTTTGGGTGACTGTCCAGGCAGTGAGATGTCTCTGTCAATTCTAGAGTTTTAGAAGCTGCTTACAATGTACTTCCTGTTTACTTAGGTAACATTATATCCTTCTGGAGTCTTTTAAGGGATGAAGACAGATAGTTATAGTTTTCCTTAGTTATGATAAAAGATAAATTAGATATGAAACCTTAGGTTCACAAAGAAATATTGCAACTATAATTCTTTCTTGATACCTGTTTTGTTATATGTAATTTTTCTATTTAAAGTTAAAACTTTCCTTTTTATTTAGACAGAAAAAGGGAGATGATGTGGGATTCCCTTCTGTATGCTGTGAATATGTTTTATTACCATTTGTTAATAAAGAAGATGCTTTGACCTATGGCAGGGCAGAATATAGCAAGACAGTAATTCCAAGCAGAGATAGAGGAGGAAAGAAGGTGGAGTCAAAGAGATACCATGTAGCTGCCAGAGGAAAAAGATGCCAGAACCTTGCTGGTAAACCACGAGCCTTCTGGTAAAATATAAAGTAATAGAAATGGGTAAATTCAAGACTTAAGAGCTAGCTAAAAATATGCCCGAGTCATTGACCAAGTAGTGATTAATAGAGTTTCTGCATTTTTATTCGGATCTGGGTGGCCAGGAAAGAAAGCCCAGTCTCGTTTACATACATATAAGTGTCTGGTTGTGGCAGAGTCATTTGTTGAAAAGACTCTTGCTTTGCTATTAAACTATTTTTGCATCTTTATCAAAATAAAGAGTCCACATGTGTGTGGATCCATTTTGAACTCTCTTCTCATTGCCACTGGTCTACTTGCTGGCCTGGGGGCACTCCAGCTTTGGAATAAGTCTTGAAATAAGATAATACTTATTACCCAACTTTGTTCTCTCTCAGAATGGCTTTGAATATTCTGGATCATTTGTGTTTTCAAATAAAATTTATCATTGGTCTGTCAGCAACTCTCTACCTCCTTTTTTATATTTATATTTATTTTTATTATAGGCATCACTATACAGCCCAGGCTGGCCTGGAATGATTGATCCTCTGCCTCAGCTTTTTGAATCCTGGGATTACAGGTGTGTGCCTTCATATTCAGCTTTTAACATGTCATTTTCTAAAACTGAAAAAAAAGTGGCTGGAATCTCAAGAGGGACTGTGTTCAATCTGTTGCTTGGGATGCAATGACATCATGTTGCTGAGTTACTGGCTCTACAAACAAGCACAGTCTTCCAGTTCTATATGTCTGGAAGGTTCCCCTCAACAGTGTTTTATGGTTTTTAGACTTTACAGGCACGGCATTATTCATTTATATTTCTGATTGTCTTGATGCTATTGTAAATAGTATTGTTTTAGAATTTTATCTTTTTTTAAATTTATTATGTATACAACATTCTGCCTCCATGATGCCTGCATGCCAGAAGAGGGCACCAGATCTCATTACAGATGGCTATGAGCCACCATGTGGTTGCTGGGAATTGAACTCAGGACCTCTGGAAGAGCAGTCAGTGCTCTTAACCTCTAAGCCATCTCTCTAGCCCCAGAATTTTATCTTTCAATTAGGATCGGGACACAGTGATAGAAAGGCAATCTCAGTGGTTTTACATGTTCATCTTGATCCTACAGCCTCGATACACTTATGCTTTAGCTCTGGTAGCTTTTCTGGTAGATCCCACTGAGTTTTAATATAGACTGTGAGTAACAGAAGAAAAACCGTTTTCCTCTTCTTTCCCCATCTGTGCACCTCTTGTGCCGTCTTCTTGCCTTGCTGTGTTCAATGCTGACTAGAAATGGTAGGAGGAGACACCTTGTAGCTCAGAGTTGTGGGGAAGAGTACATCTTGCACTGTGAAACCTGATGTATGCTTTTCACAGATGCTCTTTGTTAGTTGGGGAAGCTCCCTTGTATTCCTAGATGCTAGAGGGACTTTCTTTTTATGTAAACCAGGAATGTACTGGATTATATCAGGTACTTTCTCAGCCTCAATTGAGATGCCCGTTATATTTTTCTTCCTTTGTTACTATGGTAACTTTCATTAATTTTCAAATGTTAAACATTTTTCTTTTACTGTGAGGGTAGCCATCATTGCTCATGTTGTATTTATATAACTTCATATTTTATAGATACATAAATCATGTTAGATTTAATGTCCAAATGATTATTTAGCATTTTTTGTTTTATTTTTCTCTGTACAGCTCTGACTGACCTGGAACTCATTCTGCAGACCAGGCTGGCCTTGAACGCACGGAGATCCTCTTGCCTCTACCTCCCTGTGTGCTGGGATTAAAGATGTGTACCACCATTGTCTGGCTATTTAGCATTTTAATATCTGTGTTCATGAGAGAAATTTGTAGTGTATTGTACTATTTTTGTTTTTGGTGTTGTTATACTAAAGCTCTCTTACAATGACTTGAAAGAATTCTGTCCTTTCAAATTTCTGGTAGACCTTGTTTAGGTGGATATTATTTCTTTCTTAAATATTTAGTAGAATCTATCAGTAAAGCCATATGTCCTGGAGTTTCCTTTGTGATAAGGATTTATCTACAGATTCAAATTCTACAGATGAAAGCATGCTACCACACCATGTATTTCTTCTCAGATAACTCAGATACTCTTTGGTATCCCAGGCTATCTCGAACTCATAGCAATCCTGTCTCAGTCTCCTGAGTGCTGGAATTATAGGCTTATGCTACCACTGGGCTCTTATTTTTGATAGCATCTTTCAAGAAATTGTTCCAAGACCCAGCTCCCTGATCTGGTAGAGAGAAAGTGAGGAATATGCTTGAACTCACTGGCACAAGAGGCTTTATGAACAGAACCCCAGTAGCACAGACCAACAATTAATAAACGGGATCTCATGAAGCTAAAAAGCTTTCATACAGCATAGGACATCGTGGTTTGAGCAAAAGCATCAGTCTACAGAAAAAAAAAAACTTTACCAAATGTGCTGGCTAGTGTTTTGTCAACTTGAGACAAGTTAGAGCCATTTGAAAAGAGGGCACCTCAACTGAGAAAGTGGCCTCACTAGACTGACCTGTGGCCAGGCTGTAGGGGATTTTCTTAATTAATGATGGACATGAAAGGACCCTATTCACTATGGGCCATGTCTGGGCAGTGGTCCTGGATGGAAAAAGAAATCAGGCTGAGCCAGTCATGGTGATGTATACCCTTGACTCCTAGTACTTGAGAGCTGGAGGGAAGCATGCCTATGATTTCCAGGCTAAGTTAGTCTACAAAGCAGGTTCTAGGCCAGCAAAGGCTACATAGTGAGATCTTGTTTTGAAAAAAAAACAACCCAAATTAATTTAAAAAGTAAGCAAGTAAGCTGGCAGGCAAGCAAGCTAAGTAAACCATAGAACAAGCTAGTAAGCACCACTCCTCTATGGCTTCTATAGAATGCCCTCCTCCTGGGTCCTGCCCTGCTTGAGGCACTGCCCTGACTTCCTTTGATGATGGACTGTGATGTGGGACTATAAGTTGAAACAAACCATTTCTTCCCCAAGCTGTTTTTGGTCATGATGTTTTATCACAGCAAGACAAACCCTAACTAAGATACCAATTTTACATCTAACAGGGGGTTAGTATAAAGAATATGCAATGAATTAAAAACAGCCTAACATCAAGAAAACAAATAACTCAATTAAAATTGGGGTACATGGCCAGGCACTCAGGAGGCAGAGGCAGGCGGATCTCTGTGAGTTCGAGGCCAGCCTGGTCTAGAAGAACTAGTTCCAGGACAGCGAGGGCTGTAATGCAGAGAAACCCCTTCTCAGAAAAAAATTGGGGTACAGAACTAAACAGAGAGTTCTCAAAAGATGAAACACAAATGACTGAGAAACACTTTAAAAAGTGTTCAGCATCCTTAGCCATCTAGGAAATACAAATTAAAACTCCTTTGAGATTTCATTTTGCTGTAGTCAGAATGAGCTATATCAGTCAAACAAATGGCAGCAGATGCCGGTGAGAATGCAGGTAAAGAGGAACACTAACTCACTGCTAGTGGGAGTGCAAACTGGTGCAGCCACTGTGGAAGCCAGTGTGATGACTCCTGAGGATGTCCATAGGCTGATGAATGGATGGTGAAACTGTGGTTCATTTACACAGTGGTTACTATTCAGCTGTTAAGAAAAATGAAACGATAAGATTTGCAAGTAGTTTCAGGTTTATCTTCAAGGGAAAAAAAAGATTTGCAAGTAAATGGATTGAGCTAGAAACAATCACCCTGAATGAGGTAAGATGATGTGGGATTCCTCTCTGTATGCTGTTAATATGTTTTATTGCCATTGGTTAACAAAGAAGCTGCTTTCGGCCAAGGGCTTAACAGAATATAGCCAGGCTGGAAAAGATATATTGAGAAAGTAGGCAGAGTCAGGGAGACACCATATAGCTGCCCCAGGAGACAGACGCCTGGGTAAACCATGAGCCTCATGGTAAAATATAGAATAATAGGAATGGGCTAATTTAAGATATAAGAGCTAGCTAGATACGCTTAAGCTATTGGTCAAACAGTATTGTAGGGCTGGAGAGACGGCTCAGTGGTTAAGAGCAGTGCCTGCTCTTCCAAAGGTCCTGAGTTCAATTCCCGGCAATCACATGGTGGCTCACAACCATCTGTAATGAGGTCTGGTGCCCTCTTCTGGCCTGCAGACATACACACAGACAGAATATTGTATACATAATAAATAAATATTTTTTAAAAACAGTATTGTAATTAATACAGTTTCTGTGTGATTATTTTGGGTCAGGGCGACTGGGAAAAGAACAAGCAGTCTCTGCCTACACTAAGACATACCAGAAAGACAAGCATTGGGTGTGTTCTCTTGTTTGTGAAATAGCTTGGCTTTTAAGTTTTAGATATATGTGCTCATTTAGAATATCCACAGGGATTGGGTAGCTTGTGAGGGATCAGGGGAGAGAAGGGCATTTTTCAAGGAAGTGGAATAGAATATAGTGTTATAAAGGGATAAAGGGCAAACTGGAACAGCAGGTTAAATGATGAGGAGGGTGTGAGGAAAGGGAGGAAATGAGAGGGAGGAAATGCGAGGAAAAAAAGGTAATGTAGGGAGGGGCAACTAACACCAAAGGCCTTTTGAAAAACCATAGGGAAGCCTACTATTCTAGTAACTACTGTTCTTAAAATACATACAGAGATTTAAATGGAGCTACCATATACGGGGTGGGGGTAATACCCCAACTAGACATCATATGCTACCAAGTAAAACTCCAGTGCCAGGAATGGGTTACATCTTTTTGAATCATTGGCCAAAGGGGTCCCACAGATTTCCCCTCTGATGTTTATCTGTCAGCTTAGTGGCTGCGTATTAATCCTCTGATATTTTAATGATTATCTGTGGCCCCGCCAGCCGCTCAGGCCACAGCCTGGAGGGCCTTCTGATGCTGAGCCCTGGCTCTGCTGCTGCCACGATATGTAGGTTTAAACAAAGTCTGTATCATTTCATTTACCGACAAAGACTTGGAAGTCAGGTGTGGGGGTGAAAACCATCTAGATCAGAGAAGCTGAGAAGCAACCAGCTACACTTGCTTTTTGACCAGAGATCCAGTATGAGATGTGTCTCTTCCTACTCCCAAAAATCAAAAGGAAGTGCCAAATTTAAGGCCCCGCCCTTTCCTTCCTGTATGTCTTCCCTATCCAAATTGCTGGCTTCTTGACACCCAGTTCTGGTCACCTAGTTGCTAGTTCCGCCCACTGGTCCAAAGTAAATTTTATTTAACAGACTGGAGAGTCACAGTGCAATCAAAATTCCTGCAACACCCTTCCAAACATTGTAGGTGACTGCCAATGCTATTGGCACCCCTCTTCAACCTGACAGTAAGGCCCTATTGCTAAAGGCGTGACTTTCTTTTGTCATTGAACATAGAGAAACTGAGCAGTACTGCACCAGAAGCATTCTACCAACCAGCATTTGTGGACCGGAAGGAGTGCTACGCATCACCAGAGGAGAAAAACAATCCTCAATCTCACCCTGCTGCAAACCCTGCCATCCAAAACAGTGACCTGGCTGCAGGATACACTGGTACAATAGCAGCAGAAATATTAGGGTAGTAGCCAGCCATTTTTGGGGTTGTGTTAAAGTCCGCACCATGACACCCACACCTGACACTGTTAATGAGGCCAAGAACAGGAGAATAGATAGGTCAAGTGCCCCAGGGGAAAGCCCAGGGCTATTACTCTGCTAACAGACCATAGGAACACAATGGTGTACCCCATACTCATAGATCAGTGCATCGCTCAGCCTTCATCAGAGACGCTCCTTACAGTAGATGGTAATTAACACATTGTCCCAAACTGGGGCAGTGCACAGACAGTGAGAGACCTTGGATCATTCAGTCCGAAATGAGATGTCTTGATCAAACCCTTCCCCTCAAGACTCCGGGATTTATGCAGAAGAGGAGGCAGGACGATTTTAGAGCCTTGGAGATGGCTCTAAGGAAACAGCATTTTCCAGACACAACAATGCTGATGTACATATGAGCTCACAGAGACTGTGACAGCACGCATAGGGTCTATACAAATTCACGCCAGTCAAAAATCCCAGCGCAGAGAAGGGGAAGTGGACTCAGGTCCATCCCTAATTGAGGAGCTGTTTATGGTTGATACCTTCTGGAAGACAGACAATAAGCTTTCTAGTAACAGTAATTACTAGAATAGTAGGCGTCCCTATGATTTTTTTTTAAAGATTTAATTATTTATTGCATATTCAGTGTTCTGCCTACAGATACACCTGCACACCAGAAGAGGGCACCAGATCTCATTATAGATGATTGCGAGCCATCGTGTGGTTGCTGGGAATTGAACCCAGGACCTCTAGAAGAACAGCCAGTGCTCTTAACCGCTGAGCCATCTCTCCAGCCCTTCCCTATGATTTTTCAACCACATTTCAGGGCAGCCCTCATGCTTAGGAGTAGTTAACCAATCGAAACGACAAAATGAACTCCATTGTGTGTGTGTGTGTGTGTGTGTGTGTGTGTGTGTGTTGTTTTTGGTTAAGGTTAGGAAGCTTTAGTCTTTTTTGGTTTTACTTCTCTCTCTGCTTTTGTTTTGGAGAGAGATGAGGAACATGACATTGGGTGGGTAGGGAAGTGAGAGGAGATGGGAGGTTCTGGTCAAAGGGAAAGAATACGATTAAAACACACTGTAGGAAGCAATTTAAAAAGAATAAAATAAAATAAAAACGCTGGACAGAATAGTAGCAGCAAAAAGTAGTGTAGGCTGTTTAACTTATTAACTTAAACTTGTGTATAATAATTTGCCTCTATTATGCTTTCCATATTTGTAGAATGTAAAGTGAGGCCGCAGATCTCATTAGTTCCCCTGATAGATGTGTCTTTTCTCTGTTTGACTGAATTAGTCTGGCTGCCAGTTTATTAACCTTTTAATCTTTGGAAGGAACAAACTCCTGGTTTCCTGTGTTTACTCTGTCTCCTATTTCATTGGTCTTTGCTCTGATCTTTATTTTCAGTTTAATTCATTTTCCCCCTAGTGTCTTGTGGCAATGAGGAAGGGATTTGGGCAACTGACTTGAGACCTCTCCAGATTTGTCCTCATAGCCTGTGGTGCCCCTTTTATTCAGTTCAAACTGCTTTCCATTTTTCTTCTGACATTTTCTTTGACTTATAGGCTATTTAAAGGTATAGTGCTTAGTTTGTAAACATTTCTAGTTGTTTTCAGAGATCTTTCTGTTATTGATTTCTAGTTTTGTTTCATTGTGGCCAAGTAATGTACTTCATCAAAACTGAGTAGGGGGCTGGAGAGACGGCTCAGTGGTTGAGAGCATGGGACACTCTGCACGGGGCCTGAGCCTGCTTTCCAGCACCCATGCTGAGTGGCTAATAATTACTTGGAACTTGAGTTCCAGCAGGTCTTCTGGACTCTGTGGGCACCTGTGCTTACAGGTGTACATACACACACACACACGCACACACACACGCACGCACATGCATGCACATGCATGCACACACACGCTAAATAAATAAAAGTTAAAATGGAATTGTTTTGCATTAAATTAAAACTTGTAGCTTGGTAAATGTTTTGAGTGCACTGGACAAAAGGCGAAGATTCTGTAGTTGGTTGGACAATTCTGTATGCTTCAATGAGGTCAAATTGGTTGACAACGTTTACTGTAACTATATCCTTGAGGCTTCCCTGCCTACTTCTGTCACTTATTCAGAGAGCTATAGGACTCTCAGACTATGCTTGCAGATATATTTTCTTGATTCTTCTGAACTGTGAAAGGTTTATCTCTCCAGTTTTAAAGGATAAAGCGTGACAGGAGTGGTAGTGCACGCCTTTAACCTCAGCACTCAGGAGGCAGAGGCAGGCGGATCTCTGTGAGTTCGAGGCCAGCCTGGTCTACAGAATGAGTTCCAGGACACACAGCTGGGACTGTTACACAGAGAAACCCTGTCTCCAACAATAACAACAATGACAAAAGTGTTGAAACTTTTTCTTAACTGGGGTTTTGTAATTTTCTTGGACATTTCAGTAAAAATTTATTCCTAAATATTTCCTGTTTATGATGGTGTGGAAAGAGGTGAGTGAGTTGCTCTCTGAGTGTGATGTTAGAGGACACGTGAAGCTAGGTGGTGTTAGACATTCCGTTTTGTTTAGTTTTCAGTTTGAATTTGTTTGAACTCCCAGGGCCTGATGCAAATATTCTTGAAAAGAAAATGCTCCCCTTTCTAGGAAAATGTTGGCCCCTCTCACATTTCCTAAGAGATGGCTCTCATTTGCAACATATTAGATTTCTTTCTTTATATTATCCTTTAGTATCTCTTATAAAATAGTCTATTAATAGTTTTTTAACTTTATTTCCACCGTATTTGAGAAACTTTTTATGTGAATTTCAGACCTCTTTAAGTCAGCCAAAGATACACAGCTATTTTTTAAACTCATTATTGGAAAGGTCCAAAGAAGACATGACTACATTGCTACTCTCTGTAGGGCAGGAAAGACCCAAGTCAGTTAATTAGTTGCTTAATTTAACATTTAATTAATTCTCCATGTAAGGATCTTATACCTTAGGATTTGTCTAGAATGCTAGAATGCTTTTAAGATGTCTATCTATCATATCATAAAAAATAAAATAAAATAAAAAAAATCAGTCTGTAGGAGGAAGGGAGAGCTCTGCCCTCCGTGGACACACTGTTGCAGTTTCCTAGTGTAAGAACAATGGAGGGACCAAGTCATTCATTGTCATTCAGTGAGCATGGACGGTTAAAAGTAGGAACCGAACTGCAGGTCATGGTGACGGTGGCTTCATCAACACCATGTATGCCCCAAGTCAGGAACCTCCGCGGGAAAGACTTTCTCCTTCTGTTACCACAGGGTACATGAACCCGTGTCCCATTCAGATACCACGTGTGCCTGCTCTCTTTCTCATTAAAAAAATAATTGAGAGTTCATTTTACTTATGTGTCATTTATCCTCTTGGAGCAAACAGACCCAGAACCTCGTTGCTGTGAACACGTGGCTTCAGACTATGTCAGGCTTTTGGGCAAAGGCCAGGAGGGTGTGTCTGGAGGAGAGATGTCAGCATTTTTCTTGAGGAGATTTAATTGGAAATAGAATGGGGTTCAGCTGAGAGAAGGGATCAAAACGCAACAAGCTGGTGTTTTCCTTCTTGTCCCTTAATGGACCATAATCCCGCTCGTAAAAACCCACCACTTTAACTTTGGCAGCCTTACTTTCCCAGGAAGCTTTATTACTGAGTATTAAGCCTGAGTCAAGGCACAGTTTCTCCAAGGTAGGTTTGAGCCCAGGCTATGGCTGAGGAGAATGTGTTTGTGGGTGAGTCAAGGATCCCTGACAGCCCCGCAGTAAGTGTATGTGGCATTCTGAGGCCTCATGAAATTTTTCTGGGCAGAGAAAAATATGCTTTAGCCCATTCCATACAAACCATATCTTTGGACAAGGATGAGTGAGGAGGTGTGGTGAGTTCCGAGGGCTCATATCCACCCTGGGAACTATGCTTTTCTGTGTACTCTGTGTAATATCACAAGAGGGGTCGGAGCCTATAGGCCCACTGGGAATGGGATGTCCTCACCAGCTGTATAGCCCTAGATGTCCTGCAACTACTATGTAGGCCAAGCTGGCCTTGAACTCACAGAGACCTGCCTGCTTCTATACTACCACTGGCTACTCTTGACCTTGGCGTCTAGCTTTGGACGGTTCACAGACAGAACTGTTCCATCCATGCTGAGCAGGCTCCTGAGGTTCTTGTATGCATTCCACCCCTCTCCACTATGGTAAGAAGTGGGGTCTCCCATAGCCCAGATTCATCCTGACTTCCTACGAAGCCTTAATGTCAAGCATGACCCACACCTAGGACTACCCGGGTTGGGGAAGGATGCAGGCTATCTTTCTATGATTCTAATGAAAAAAAAACAAAACAAAACGAATGATCCACCAAATTAAACTCCTTTTAAAGTACAACAGACTTCTGACCACTCTTGAGTTTAAAAGAAAAATGCCATGGGAAATGAAGTGTTTCACTTAAAAACAAAACAAAACAATGAAGCCTTGCTTTTCCAAATACGATTGAATGTCCCGCTTACCCCGGAGCACTTTCCAGATCCTCCAGAGGACAGCGACTGATTCTCCCACACCCACCTCAAAGCAGCAGAGCTGGCTCTGTGACCATTCAGAGGTTGAAGTGATGCTCTTTTCTGCATCGGGAACAAGCGGGGGATACTGTGTAGGCAGCAGGCAATTATTCTGGTTGGATGAGGGCCAGGTAAGCTAGGATTCAGTTGTTCCTTTTGCAAAATGTATGTACCATCTGATCCTTAATGATCCCATGTCCAGGCTGGCATTAATTTACACCTCATCCCAGGAAGGCAGCTCTGAGATGGGGATGCCATTAATGTAGTCTTGTTTCTTGGCTCCAAGGGAGTGGCATAAATGCTAAGTGGGTTTGGAACTGCTTGCTCAGAGGAGAGAATATTCCAAAACAAGGGCAGGAGTTCACTGAAAGGTCGTCATACTAGAAGCCAGCAACAAGCAGCAGAAGGGGCCAGTCCAGACACCAGGCATGTGTGGCGTGTTTATTTATTCACCAAAAGCTTGTGGCCGGTTCACCCGGCACCAAGCACAACACTAGCAGCACGACGTTACATCAGTCAGCTGTCCATCACTGTGACAAAATACCGAGAGGATCTGCTCGAAGGAGGAGAAGTTGATTTGGCTCCTGGATAGGTGGTCCTGTACTTTGGGCTTTTGGTGTGGCACAATATCACAACAGGGAATGTATGGTAGAGAAAGGCTGCTTACCTCGTGATGGGTGGAAGCAAAGAGAAGGGGGAAAGGTCTGGAGACAAAATGTAACCTTTTAAGTCACCCCAAGTGACCTACTTGTCATTCCCCAAACCCTATAAATCACGACCCATCAGTGAGTTTGCCCATTGAAGAAGCCAGCATCCAGTCACCTCCAGAGATCCCACCTCCGAATGCTGTATTCAAGACCAAGATCTGGGACATGAGCCTTTGGGGGCATGTCAGAGAGGCCCCATTGACTGACTCGGTGGCCTGCAGCCACGAATAGAACGCTTGAGGTTAGAGGCAGTGTGTGGACACATGCCTTCACAGAGCGGTGTTCACCTGCTCTCAAAGCACAACCCGGGAGGCAAAGCGCAACCTGGGAGGCACAAGGTGGAACCCTTCTTGTAGGTGGAAGATGCAGACTGAATCCAATTAGGGAGCTTTCAAAATTTATTGAAGATAACTGTCAGGATGCAAGACTCTCTAATCCCCAAATCCAAAAATCTGGAAGGACTCCATGCCTGACCACAGGTGGTGAGTGGCAAGAAGAATCCAGGAGCACTGAAACCACTGAAAGTGGATTTTGTGTCTAGACTTGAGTCCCATCCTAAACTATTGTTCGTTTGTTTGTTTGCTTGCTTGCTTGTTTGTTTGAGCCAGGGTTTCTTCACGTAGACCTGGCTGTCCTGGAACTTGCTCTATAGCCCAGCCAGCCTGGCCAGCCTCAAACTCAGAGATCCACCTGCCTCTGCCTCCTAAGTGCTGGGATTAGAGGCCTGCACCACCTAACACACTGCCCAACCGCTGCCCAGCTAAATAAGTTTATACATAAGCAAACTTGCAGTGATGTGTGCATTTAGAGAATCGGTTCATCATATAAATATTCCAAAATCTGAAAAAACGTCCACTCTAAAACATCCTAAGCATGCTGGGTAAGGAAACTTACCCAACTTACACTAACTTGACCCTTGCCATATACGGAGTCTGTTCTCATCTTTTACACACATGCTGATAAATGGCATCAGTCCTCCTAGGTCCTCTGTGCAGCTGGTGGTTGGCCATTCCCAGTGCAGGGAAACAAAGCCCAGAGAGCAGAAGCAACTCACTAGGGTTGTTTTGAGAGCAGGCAACACAGTTTCTATCCAAACCAGGTGGGTTCCAGCCTGCTTCCTCCATGCTCTATGACTCAGGACTGTAGCATCTACTGCAGTAAAGTCTTACAAGACCCAAAATGGCATGAAAATTAGGACAGTATGAATTATGTAAAAGAAACCAGCAAAAGTTAACTAAAACATCACCTTGTAAAGCAATGAGGTTTTGATTATTTATGAAGAGACATCTTAAGAAATATTGTCATTCATAAAATGGCTGAATTTCCTTGAGTCTTTCTTTCCTTTTGACCAGTTGAACTTTATTCCTTCTGTTGTTAGAGCCAAAAAACTGAGCATAATTGTAACTGAAGAAATCTCATCACAATAGAGCTGTTCAAACTCACTCTGATGAAGACAAACTTCTTTGAAATTAATGAATAGTTGAAAAGAACTTTTTTTTTTGGAAACAGCATCTTGTTACCAAGTGCAGGCTAGCCTTGAACTTGTTCTGTAACCTGAACTGACCTTGAACTTACAGAATCCTCCTGCCTCAGTCTCCTGAGGGATGAAATGATAGGCATTTACTATGACACTCACTGAGATGCATGGAAGGAGGAAACTATCTTTTTTTTTTTTAATAACAAATCAGTAAACTTGGAAAATCGGGCATAACTCAGTGAAGTGGTCATTCAGAGAAATGGATGTGGGGGCAGCTGACATTTAGTAGACTGCCTTTTGATGAGTTGATCATCTGCTATTGCTTAGTGCCAATTCTCTCACCAGGATGATGAAGTAAGTCCTACAGCTTGTGCCCACAGTCTGTAGGCGGCAAAGCAGTTTGCCGTCAAGTACATTGGTTTCTCAGGAGCAGCGCAGGGACCTGCCTGGATGATGCGACGGAGAAGCTCAATGAATCTGCACAAGACAGCTTAGCGGTCATAATGCTTATGAGTGAGCAAGCTCAGCATGCAAACCCAGTTCCAACTCTGAATTTTATGGCTTTTCCCTCTACTCTTCCTCCTCCTAAGTACACCAGCGTGTGAGCATTAACATTCCCGTAGACATTTTTATGGAAACAGATACCAAGTCTGAGCTCCAAGATCTTGAAAGGGCTTCTGGATTGCCTTTGGAGAATTATATTTATGTGCTTTATCACTTACAATTTCATGTGAGGAAGGTTAAAGACAAAAAACACCACGCCACTCCAGAAATTCCCCTAAAGCAGTCAACCTGCCCGCTGTCCCCACCATGTGTAACAGAGGCTGTTAAAATGATACCCCAAGCCCTCTGATACCCTAATGCAGGAATCCAGAGATGGATTGTGCCTTTCATCACCTCCAGCCTTATGAATCTGATGCCTGCTGGATATGGGGATGGGGGAGTCATGCACTATTTGTTGAACCGATGCCTTTACCATACTGTCTGAAGGCATCGGCAAGCTAATGGCTTCGGGGAAGTGCTTCTATGGTTCTGGCACTTCCCTGCCATCTGTAGAGTTTCCTAATCTTTCCTTAGGAGTCCATCCTGTCAGATTCCGAGCACTTCACCCCAGGGTGCTCAGGCTGTACCCAGAATCCTCACACAGCAGAGGGTTGGCTGTGCTGTGACGGCACAGATCAAGCAGCAGGATCCACACGGGCAACATGTCAATACATGTTTGTAGACACAATGGCAGGGAATTTCACTGGGGCCCAAAGCAAACCAAAACCCCTTTCTGCTGAGTGTCTTCTCCTAGGACATGTGAAGCTCTGACCGCAGTCTGCTGTGAGGATGCTGTTGAAGGATGCTGTAAGCATGGTCCTCTCCCAGGCACTCTGCATCTCACACCTACTCCACACACCTATCTGGAGGTCTTGCCTTTACCTCCCCATAAAACTTTTAATAAAAGATGACGTTCTGAAAACAAAGGCTATTTTCTTCAGAATTCTTTTTGGTGGCCATCTAACGTGTTTTTTTTTATTTATTAAAAAAACCCATAAAAACAGGCTGTTAACACTGGAGACGGTCTTTAAACAGGACTTGCACTTAGTGGACGCCCTGGGGACTCACTCCGACAGCAGGCTTGCAGAGGGATCTGTGGCTGGAAGTGCTGCTCCGCAGCTGTGAAAATTTGTTTTTTAAACAGCTTTTATGGAGTTATAACATGGCTCAGCCCGGCGACCAAAGGCTTCTGCGTTTTGGTGAGGTTTTTATTGACTCCTCTTTCTCAACATCACTTTCATTGAAGGTCACAAGGATCCCAGGAGCCTCTGTTTCTACTTGTGAAGTATGGTGTCCGAGGCCAACATCTTTCTTTGACATTTTTATCTTAAGAAGGGCAGAATTGGTCCTAACTCTATGTGTTGAATTTGCATCTCATACATACTTGGACCAGACAAGTTAACCCAAACTAGGCAATATAACATTTACCTGCACTAAATTTAGCAATCTATATAGTCTGTAGCTGCCTGTGGGTTTGTTTTGCTTTTCAAGGTATCTTGATAGACACAGCTCTATTTTAAAACTAACACTGCCTTTTCACATGCTAATGTGATTTTAGCTTCACACCAATACTTAAAAAAATTGAAGGGTTTTCTATTGTTACAAATAGAATGTCAAGGAAGAAATGCCAAGGATTAAAAATAATCTTAAATTATCTTGCTTTCTCTACTGAAAGACAACAATTTATTTAGAAATGTTAATAGTGTGTGTGTATTTAATATCCTGTTAACATTCTATGTGGTTGTTTGGCCATGCGTTTGTAATTTGAAAACTACAAATTACAAAGTGGGTTTTTGTTTTTGTTTTTGTTTTTTTTTGCACAGTGCATAGTGTATTTTGGAAAGAGATCTGTGACCTGGAAATCTGTGTTTGCATTGAAAATGGATGAGCAGAGGAATGCCAACTGAGTCTCCAAAGTAATAATTAAATCTGAAGAAACAGTCACTTTGAGGTTTGGGAGGGATAGAGAGGAGAGAAGAAGACTCTTTTCAAACCCAGAGCTATCTTAGGGGGAAGGCATGGATGTGATTCCTGGGAGGGGTCTTCTCCATGATGCGCGGGCAACTGAGGAGCAGTAACGTGGAGATGCTGAAAGGGGATGTGACCAAGATACAGCTAACATGTTAAAAACTGAGGCTGGACCCATGAAGACTCAAGGCTAAATACTCTAGAAGCAGGTAATAGATGCAAGTCGGGGTTATCTGCAAAGCTCAGCCAAGTACAAGTCATAGCCTTTTAGAGAGCTTCTTCTAGAAAAACAAGAAGAAATCTTGTCATTTATTAATGTCACCAGTAAATGTTGGCAAGAAGATCATATTCACAAGCTTACTGTGCTACGGTTCCACTGCAAGGTACAGAGAGACCCTCTGGAGACTCAGTTCCTAGGGAGGACCATTCCCAAAGCAGACCACAGAAACCACAGACAACCTTTCCAACACTTTCAACCTAGGATGGCCCATCATTTTCCACAGCCGTAACTCTTCACCATGAACTCGGGTTTTATGAGTTATTGCATCTCCATTCTGAATTTCATTTTAAACAAGCAACAATAGCAACAGCTAGGTTCCCCATCTTCTCGGTTTGTGTTATTTTTCAGAGAAAGTTGATATGTTTTGTATAGTTTTCTGGTGGCAAATATTTTTAAAAAAAAATTTAATATAAAATTTGAAGCCCCAAACAGGAGAAAGAGACTCAAGGAGCCTGGCGACAGTTGGCCGCCAGCTTCTCTAACATTCGCGGCTCCGGAGACAAGTCAGTCTAGAGCGCCAGTATTTGATTAGGGTTTTTTACTCTTCAATTAGTTTAACAAAGAGGCAGAGAAATGCAGCTTGTGCAAATCTTTGAGTAATTTTGCTTTTCAAAACTCATTATCAGGGAATGATATTTGTTGACGTGAATAGCCACCTCCTCATTCCTTTGTTTTGTGATGTAACAATTTCTCCCTTCCTTTTGCTTAAGTAAGAATACTTTTTTGCAACACAGTAGACCAGGAAGCTGTTGTTGCAATTATGCAAACTGCTAATTTCAATTGGAGAGTGAGGAGGTGGTTGGTTCTTTTTTTTTTTTTCCTTTTTTTGGATTTTTGTGAATTGTTTTTAATGGTGTTGGGAACTGGATCCAGGGACTTCTGTGGAAGAGTGTTTTAAAGAATTTTTCAAAAAAGTAACTGTGTGGTTCATATTTTATGGTCAATCTGGTAAAAGAGAATGAAAGCCATTTGATTCCAACATTAGTGTCAGCGACATCTTAATCCCATAATTGTTCACTTTCCTTGGAGTATGGCACTTGGCTCATAATTCTACTCCCAGGATGTTTAGTACCAGGGTGTAGCTTGCTTTGCTGTGGTCTGTGTGTGACTCCTTTGGTGAGCTGTATGTGACCTTATGCTCTAGTGGCTTCTGCTGGGAACCTTCCCAACAGACATTCTCTCTTCCCGGAGAAAACCCCAGTGCTGTCTGGGTTGGCAGGGTGCCCCACAGGACTGCATGTCTTAGCTTCCGCAGTAAGAGAATAGAATTTTGCTGGGGGTTTAGGGGAAGATTTTTCTTTTGTAAACCAGTCACGGTAGCACATGGAATTCCAGCACTAGGGAGGGGGAGACAAGAGGATCAGGAGTTAAAGGCAAGCCTCAACAGCATAACCAGTGTGAGACCCTGTTCCAAAACAATAAAAATGAATAAAGTAATAGAAAAGATTTTGCTCTTCTGATATAGGCTGGTATCAACTTCTTTCCATTTTTTATTTTTTCTGACTGGGTGGGGGCCGGAGGCGGGCTACCATCCTGTGAGTTTGCAGAAAGAATCCCAGGAAGACAGGACAAGTGGGAAAGTGGGGACCCTTCTCATCAGCCTGGCCCAGACACTTAAAAACTTCCCTTTTTTGCAAAGTCCTGTTTAGCTGGCAGGCTCTGTCACATGCACAGAAATGCAGCAGCTGTAAATCCATGTGCACGGTATCAGAGAATCTTTGTCTCTTCTTTCCACAGTCTTGGGTAGCATCACTCTGTAGGTCTTTCTTAAAAAGTTATATCTTCAATCTTGTTTTATTTATTTGTTTTATGTATTTGGGTGTTTTGCCATCCTGTGTAGGTCTGTGCACCACATACATGTCTGGTGCCCTCAGAGGCCAGAAGAGGACGTTGAATCTCTTGGGACTAGAGTTATAGACAGTTCTGAGCCATCATGTGGGTGCTGGAAATCTTACCCTGGTCCTGTGGAAGAATAGTCAATGCTTTTAATTGCTGGACCACCTCTTCAGTCTCACTTTGTATATCTTGAATGTGGAAAACTGGAACCAAGCTCAGTTCTCCAGGTTCAGATAGTTTTCTCGAAAAGCACCCATCTTTTCTTTTGAGAGTACACTAAAAATGTTGCTTAAAAGACAATGTTCTCATTCCTGGGTCTCTGCTCCCAAGGTGATCTGGGGAGCCAAGCGAATCCCTTGAACAGAAGCTTCTCATGTGACTGTGTAAATGCTCTTTGGTTGTGTTTCAAGGGTGGGTTTCCTTTCTTTACACAGCCCTGCTCTTCGTTTTACAGGCAGTGTAGAAATAATCCTGAAGTTAAGTTAGCATACCTACACTTAGATACAATTTCGCTGTCTAGGGAAGAAGGTGACAAGAAGGTGGCTTATTCTAGGAGGAGCAAGCCAGACACGGGGTGTTATTACCAAATGCCTTCAAATGAGGTAAGTGAAGGAAAGGGATTAAAGATTTTTTTTCAAGACGTGACTGATTGCCTAACATGATAACCCACTCATGGACAAATGGGTTTGAAGTGGAAGCTAATGGGACTTGTTTCAATGCCAACAGCCCTATGAACAGTAGTGACAATATAATCTGGGCACTCGGACCCTTTGAGAGACTCAGCTCCGGTTCACTGAGGAGAAAACACCCAGAGGACTTTGTCTTCCTGTTTCCTGCTTACATTTGGCACACAGCAGCTGCCTCAGGGCTGGTGACGCAGCATCATATAAGTCCAACCAGATAAAAAAACAGCACCGATTATTTTAAGATGGTGAATTTTCTAGCAATTCATCTCGGACACAGAACTCCAGCGTTCCTCCATTTCTGTGAGGCTTCCTGCTTCCCGCAGATAAATTATGACTCCCAGACTTTGGCATTTCATTAAACCCAAAGCGTTTGACAAACTGCGTTTTCAGAAAGTTTGTCTGTGAGTTGGTTTTTAGAAGGAGGAATTTATGATGAGTTGACTTAATCCTTGCTTTTTGGAGAATGTCTAAGAAAAGTTCTTTCTATAAACAATGGGATTGCATGGAGGGGATGGAAGACTGAGCGTTGTGTCAGCTCAGCCTGTGGAAGAAAGCTCGGGCACCCTTTACAGTTCCCTGTGAGCTGGCCAAGAGTTCCAACCCTATCAGCTAATTGTGCTGTCGGGGTCCTGGCAGCCTGCCAGCCTTACCTGCACTGCTGGCTCCCGAGCCAGGTTGCCTGTATATTCACTTAGTCCAGCTAACCACTGTGAAAATCATTCACAGGCCTTGGACATAGCAGATGGAAGGTGATTTATTTATATATTTTGACTAATAATCTTAACTTGTCATTTAGTTTTTAAAATTTGATAAACAGGCTGGGAGTTCGAAGAGGGAGCTGTTTGTGTTAAATTTATAACCCTGCTTCCTGGCATTTTGGAGTTGATTATTGCTTTTGGATTTACTTTTGTGAGGATGGTTTGTGTGTGTGCACACATATGTATGTGTGTATGCGTGCATGCATGCATGTGTGTGTATGTGCTTGTGTGTGTGTATGTGTACGCTCCTGTTCACCCCCTCCTGGTTTTTCCAAGTTCATTAGAATGATGTTTCCCAGAACAGTTTTCAGGAATATGGCATCAACAGAATGTATGGTGTTTTTGCACGTTCTTAAACACTAACACAGGAAAACTGAAAACACGTGAGCATAGTATTTTATTAGTCTAGCCTTCGTCTTTTCTTATGGCTTACACACAGTGTAAAGGTTTTTGGCGTTTTACCAGCAGTTTGGTTCTTTCAAGAGGTAGAATAGAAAACTTGCCCCAATTCCCAAATAGATTTCTATGTCTCCCCCAGAAAGTGCCCTCATGTAGAATTCACTGATGACCATGATTCCACGCCCTTTGAGCTGATGAGACGCTGCCCTTCTTGTCTGTTTCTATGACCACAGAGAAGTGGATGGAAAGCTGGGAGGCTGTGTTCGGATGTTTCCTGTGACTGCTGCAATTGCCCGGGGGATAATATGAGTAATACGGTTGGCTGCTCATTTCGACTGAATGCACAGTTGACTGACTTGTTTCCTGTGAGCCTTGCCCATGCTGACACACGACCATGTGGCTTGGATTAAACAAAGAGTACAGGCAAGGAAAGTCAGAGATGTGGTAATTATTTGGATAATTCAGATCAAAAACTACTTTTCCATGACATATGTTCAAGCAAAAGATGGCTTTCTATTTGGGGGAACTTCTTTAGATCAGAAATTGGCAAGTTTCCTATAAAGTGCTAGAGAGTATAACTGTTCTAGAATGTGCAGACCATACAGTCTCTGATGCAACTGTGCAACTTTGATTCAAGGCAACAAAAACAGCCTTAAAAAATACCCAGAAGGATGGGCAAGCCCTCTCAATAAAAATTTATTTGTGGGTTGGGGGATATCTCAGTTGATAAGTGCTCACCCTGCAAGCAATGCAGACCTGAGTCAGATCCCTAGAACTCAAATAAGAAAATCAGGTGCTCTTGTAATCCCAGCAGTGGGTACAATCAACCAGGAGGATCCCTAGGCTAACCGGTGAACTCTAAGATAAGTACTTGGTACTTGGGGAATGATATTCAAGCTGACCTCAATCCTCCATACTTATACGTGGGTATTCCTCCTTCCCTGACTTTTGCAATCTATCTATAAAAAAAGATGATGGCTCCAGACTTGTACCAGGTCTGGACTTTGGTTTACTATCCTTTGATGTAGTCCAACTTCCTCCTTTTTATGCATGAGCAAATGGACCCATAGTGAGATAAAGTAAGGCACTCAAAATGACCCAGACTGTGATGGGAAGTGAACAGCCTTCATCCGTAGCAGCCAGATGCCATGTTCCCTCACCCAGACACCTTCTTTTAGTTTACACCATGGGTGTATTCATTGTTTAAGTTGTATTAACCAGGCCAGCTGGTGAATGAACTGCTTTCTGGGAGTCGTGTGTGTGTGTGTGTGTGTGTGTGTGTGTTTGTAGATGTTAAAGTGAATCAAACATAAGTAAGCTGAGATGTCTGCAAGCTACCTGCTTTGAGAATTCAAAGTATTTTTTACTCACTCTTGCCTCCTGCCAATCTTTTCGATTGTTCTGTGCCCCCCTGGGAAGAGCAGGATCCAGGACTGGCTGGGAGTGCTGACAGTCTGTGTGGGAGAGGACTGTCTCCAGGCTGGAGAAGGAAGACAGAGTACCAGTCCATTCCGGGAACGGGAGAAATGACATATGGGGTTTGAGGAAGTGAGGAAATGGGGTGTCAGTGGCGCCGGGCTGCACAGCTTTCTGTGGTACCCTCACCTGCTGTGGACAGCAATTGCTCTGTCTGAATCGCGAGCTTGGATGTCTCTGCAGGATGATTACAGGGCACCATTAACTGATTGCATGGCACCAGCCAAGAGAATCACTGGCCTACCCCACAGGTGACAAAAGATGCCGGCAGAGGGCTTGGAGAGGTGAAATCCCTGCTTCCTCCAGGCATACTCCCTGCAGTGGAGATAGCTGATTGGCAGTAGAGAGAACAGTCCCCTCAGCAGACAGAGGCAGAGGAGAGAACAGGAAAACAATCTGTGTCTATTCCTTTTTTGTGATGTCATACCACTTTAACCTCTGTGGTCCCCTATGTTTCTGGGAACCACCTCCCAGCTGCCCTGTTTATTTTGCTTTAGCTATTTTTAGGTGAGAAGATGACAGCCACCATCAAGTGGGCCTGCCTGTTTTCTCTTACCACCTCCTTGGTAAAAGTGTCTGTCTTTAAATGTCAGGTTGTATATAGAATCTATATTTATGTAGAAAATCTGTTTCTTTTTAACAAAATTGATGGAGCTGTATTTCTCTTCTCCTCATGACATTCTTAAGAGAAGAGAAGGTTACCTTCCAATGTCTTCTTAGGAAGAAATGCAATTCTATCCAGAACTTTGTGAGTCTATGTCTCCACACTCCCAGGATCCACGTCCCCCCATTCCTGTCCCCTCTCTATGCAGCCCTGGTTGCTAGCTTGTGGCTTTGCTATTGAACAAATGCTAAGAACGAATAATAACATTTCTACAGATTTGAACTGCTTTAGCAGCATCCAGCAGCCACACGAGAACACGACTAACTCTGTGAGGACATTTGTCGCGCTGTGCTTGCACGACTGGCCTCTGGTGAAAGGGAAGCGGAAGTCGGGGCAGCTTTCATAGCAGAGCATCATGCAGAGAGCTAGAAGTGAATATGGTTAGTGTTCACAAACAAACTATAAATTTCAGGGCAGAAAAATTCCATTTGATATATTAAGTTTTTGAATGAGGCAATAACAGCACAGTCTTGATAAACAGCATGTCTCTAAGAGTCCACTTGACTGTGCACTGTGATCCAAGTGGAAATGGAGACAGAGTTCCTTGGGAAAGAAAACTGTAGCCATTTGGATTCCTAGTAGTTAAGATATTCTTTTGTAACTAACAGAGCTCACAGTGTTAAACTCTGATATGTACAGACACCAGCTATCAGGATTTGCAGGATTTCTAACCTTCCAGAAAGTTCCCTCATGTCTCCTCTAAGTGAATGTCTCCATGAAAGGCAACCACTGTTCTGAACTTTGTCTCCACATATTAGTCTTGTGTATTTTAAAGCTCCATATAAACGGAACCATACACTGTATTCTCTTTCAAGGCTGGGCTTGTCGTACTCCACGGTATTTCTTTAAATATCAGCCACGTTGGCGATGTTCGCAATTTTGAAACCACTTTGTTGCTGATAGAAATTGAGAATGTTTCCAGCTTGGGGTTATTATACATTGAGGTATTGAAACGTCCTTCTAGATATCTGTGAGTTCCTAGGTATACTCTTTATGAACGTATGTGAGTGTGTCATAGGATAGGTGCATGCTTAGCACTGGCAGACTTCCTGACTTTTGTAGCTTTTACCAACTCTGTTGGTAGCTGCCAGTCAGCTCCAGGTGCCATAGTCAATTACTGCGGATGGAGGGACTTAATCTATATTCGTGGAGTTATGGATGGAATTGGTCCAAGATAATGATGCTGGCAGACTTGGCTTCTGAAGAAGGCTTTATTGCTGGTCAAGGACAGCTGCCTTTGTGCTGTCTCATCTCTTGGCTTTTCCTCTGCTAGGCACAGGGCCACCTAGTGTCTCCTCCTCTTCAAGGCTATTATTACCTTTGCTGAATTAGGTCCCCACCCTTTTGAGTTTACAGGATCCATTTCCAAATACTTATTGGATCATCTTCAGATACCAGTCCAAGGGGAGTTAGGGCTTCAATTTACAACTTTGAGGCAGCAGTCGGTTGGTAAGAGTGTTCTTCAACTAACATTTCATCGAGGTCTTAATCTGGATATCACTGATGACTGGTGATGATGAACAACTGTCATATGCTGACTGACCACTAGGTATCTTTTTATTAGTGATTGCTCCAGGTTTAGTAGCCGCAGAGTACAGGATCGTCATTCTCTATGCTGGCTCATAGAAAAGCTTGCTGCATCCTGGATACTGGTCCTTTGGCAGGCATTTGAATTAAAATCTCTTTTCTCTCTATAGACACTTATTAATTCCTTCTTTCTCCCCCCTCTCCCCTTCTCTGTCAGACACCAAGCCCAGGGTCTCACACTTTCTAGGTTGGCTGTCCCCCACTGAACTTTACTCCCCGTTTAGCAATTCTCTTAGTGTGTTGATATGGTAAATAGAAGTTCTTTGTGTGAAGGAAGCCCAGTTTTTGAACTTTTAATAGTGAGTGCCTTTTGTGTACTGTTTAGATGTCTTCTGCTGCACTGTTCATGATAGTGTTCTGTATTTCCTTCTAGATGCTTAGGTGTTCTGGCTTGCAATTTGAATCTGTGATTGATCTTTACCTGTTTTTTTATGTGCTGTGGAAGTTTACTTCTTTTCTTTTTCTTTTTGGTTTTCAAGACAGGGTTTCTCTGTAGCTTTGAAGCCTGTCCTGGAAATAGCTCTTGTAGACCACGCTGGTCTAGAACTCACAGAGATCTGCCTGCCTCTGCCTCCTGAGTGCTGGGATTAAAGGCATGCACCACCACCACCCAGTGGAAGTTTACTTCTTTACTTTCTAGAGAAAGATCTGTTTGACCCAGTACTACTTACTTAGAGTACTCCCTACAGAATTGCTGTGTGCTTTTCCTGTGAATCTGCTGACGTGTGGGCTGTTTGGGAGTTTGACATTATATGTCATTGGCCCATGAATCTTTGTGTTTCCTTCACTGTCTCTACCACAGTGGCTCTGTGTGTCTTTAAAGCTATTACTTATATTGTTCCATTATTAAATAAAACTCGGGAGTCAAATATTGGGGTAAAAACCTGATTCAGCAGAGAAATGGCAGAGAAGTGACCAATAACCTTGTTACTTCTTCTTTGATCCAAAAAGGCCTGCTAATTTTTCTAAGCCCCTCCCTATTACTTCCTGTAATTGGGTCTCTCTATATGTCCAGGGTTGTCAGAAAATGATTACAGACACACAATAAGGACAGATTTAGATGAAACAAACCTCTGAATGGGTCACAGTGTTGGATAAATGCACTTAGACTTGGGAGAGAGAGGAAAGAGTATAGACAGTTATAAAAAGAAATAAATATTTTTAAAAATAAAATAAAGTCTTTAAAGAGACAGTAAAAGTAATATAAAAGAGTACAGACTATCATAGATTAAAGGAGTAAAGAAAAATAAGCCACATAAAGATGGAATATACACAGAGAGTCTGGATTATGTATATTGTTGTGTTTTCTTTGAATTTTTTGACTGCAGAGAGACATTTGATTCTGGGGCTGCTAAGTTAAACCAATGTAAAGGTATCTTGACTTTAAAATTTGAGTCTAAGGATATGTTACTTTGGAAAAGAGGTTCTACTTTTATTTCCACAGAAGATGAGAACCTGTGGATTCCTTCCAGGCTAATGTGGTTTGAAAGAATAAGACCACCAAAAGGTCTCTATGAACCCTAAAAATACTTTGCCCAACAAACAGCAGGGAGCAGTCTGGAGAAAACAACACCCAAATTCCCAAAATGATTGTTTGTAAATGTTAGTTTTCTTTTAAAGAGGGATATGATATAGAAATGGATACTTTCAATTGGTATGGATCTTGGTCTATTAATACAAATTTAAGGTCAATTTTGTTACACTGTGTAAATGTATTTCTGCTCTTATTTAAGGTATTGTGTTTATGTAGCTCATTTAAAAATGTAATATATAATTTAAAATTACAGATTAATAGATAATCACTTATAATAGTCAAACTTATAGTCATGTTAGTTCTGTTTTCTAGGTATACAGAAATGTATTTCAGTTAGATAATCTTCAACACTTCAAAGGCCTACAGAATATGGCAGTTAAAATGTTTTAAGAACTTAGACTTTTCTCGACAATGAGACATGTCTGCTCCTGGCAGCACCAATACCAAGAGGATGATAGGCATCAAAGAGGCTTCTTATGGAGTTTGCTAGCCATTTGGGCAAGAAAGTGTTCTTACCTGGACTGCTTTATGCTATGCTGTATGAAATGGGCATGTAGGACCCACAGAAAAATGACTGCTGAACTTTCCAAAAGACGGGATGGTTCTTCAGGGTTCCTGCTTCACAGAAGAAAAGTTGCCAGACATTCTGCAGGACACAGAAGAAAGCACCGGATGAACTTTGACATTGCAAGGCAGAACAAATCTTCAAATTTCCTACTTCATGGAAAAGTCTGATGGATACTGTGGGCCTGTAGGCTGAAGATAGATGTCCCAATGTTACAGAAGAACTTTGGGTGACTGTCCAGACAGTGAGATGCCTGTGTCAATTTTCAAGTTTTGGAAGTTGCTTACAATATACTTCCTGTTTACTTAGGTAATATTATATCCTTCAGGGATCTTTGAAGACAGATGGTTATTTATAGTTTTATTAGTAATGATAAAAGATAAATTAGATATGAAACTTTTCAGATACAAATTGATGAAATCATTTAAGTATGATTCTTGCTTGATACCTGTTTAGTTATATGTAATTTTACTATGTTAAAGTTAAAACCTTCCTTTTTAAATAGACAGGAAAGGGGAGATGATGTGGATGTCCTTCTGTATATGTGTTGCTCTTATTGGTTAATGAATAAAGCTACTTTGGCCTATCCCAGGACAGAATATAATCAGGCTAGAAAAGATATGGAGAGAGAGAGAGTAGGCAGAGTCAGGGAGATGCTATGTAGCTGCCAAAGGAAGAAGATGCTCTGAACTTTTCCAGTAAGCTACAGCCTTATGGCAATATACAGATTAATAGAAATGGGTTAATTTAAGATGCAAGAGCTAGCTAATTACATATTACATTAATTACAGTGTTGTAATTAATATAGTTTCTGTGTGATTATTTGGGTCTGGGCAGCTGGGAAATGAATGAGCAGTCTCCACTTAGATGGGTGTGTGGTTTTCTTTGTGGAATGTTTTAAAGTAAATTATCAATTTAATTTCTCTTCCTCTCTCTGTCCCTCCCTCCCTCCTTTTCTTTCTCTCTCCCTCCCTTCTTTCCTCCATCCTTCCCTTCCTCTCTCCCTCCCTCACTTCCTTCCTTCAACTTGGCCTTAAACTTAGTGGTCCTCCTACTTTGACCTCCTGAATGCTAGGATTACAGGCATACCTCTATACGCTAAACTGATTAAATTTGCTTAATAGAATCAAGACTATTCAGACTTTCCATGGGTCAGTTTTTATAGTGTTTGCAAAATTTCAAATTTCTTGTTAGACAGTTCCTTACACTATCTTAATACTGAGTTCATATAATGTTATATACATTTTTAGGGCTGACCATTTGGCACTGAACAACCAATTTGTATGCTCTGCCCTGGGAAGGACCATCTCTCCTGCTCCAAGCTTTACTTAATTGCCTCTAGTTTTTTTCCCATTGTGTTTTATGTGTATTTTTAAAATTGAAAATAGATCTTTTCATACTCATAATACTTCTGTTTATGTTTCCCCATCCCCAACTCCTCCCAGATCTTCCTCACTTCCTTATCCATTCAAATATACACTCTTTCTTTCTCTCTTTCTTTAGAGTATAAGCATTAATAATAGTAATAACAACATAAGATAACATAATCAACAAGAATAATAACATAAGATAAAAAAGACCAAAAAAACTGGAATAGAACAAAACAAACTGAAGGAAAAAAGACTAAAGAAAAAATCTCAAGAAATACATTCACACACACAGAAACAGGAACACACATTCACACACATAGAAACACCTATAAACACAGAGACACACATTCACACATATAGAAATGCAGAGACACACACATTCACATACATAAAAACACATATAAACACAGAGACACACATTCATGCACAGAAACACAGAGACACATTTACACACAGAAACACAGAGACACACATCCACACACATAGAAATACAAAGACACACATTCACACACATAGAAACACATAAACACAGAGACACACATTCACACACATAGAAACACATAAACACAGAGACATACATTCACACACATAGAAATTCTATAGAAATATAAAACTGGAAACTATAATATGTGCACAAAGAATCTACCTATAAGGACAAAAGAACCCTGATAAAGCATTATGAGACAAAAGAACCTCACCATTGAGTTTGTTTAATGTTGGCCATTGCCTTAGTCAGGGTTTCTATTACTGTGAAGAGAAACCATGACCATGACAACTTCTATAAAGGAAAACATTTAATTGAGGAGGCAGCTTACAGTTCTGAGGTTCAGTCTATTATCATCTTGAGAGGGAACATGGTGACGTGCAGGCAGATGTGGTGCTGGAGAAGTAGCTGAGAGTCCTACATCTTTCAGGCAACAGGAAGTCTACTGAGGCACTGAGTGATATCCTGAGCACAGGAATCTTCAAAGCCAGCCCCCACAGTGACATACTTCTAACAAGGCCATACCCACTCCAACAAAGCCACATCTCCTAATAATGCCATTCCCTATGAGCTCATGGGAACCAGTTTCATTCAACTGCCACAGCCATGTAACCAGCCGCTCTTTCTGTAGGGTTGGGGCCTCATGGGCTTTTCTCTGTCCAGGTCATGTTTGTTGGTGTCCTCTTTGTTCAGCTCACATTTGGGAAGTCACGTTGGTGAGACTTTATGGGTAGAGCTTCTGATGTTGCTAGGAGACACAATCTCACAGCAGATGCTCTTATCCTTTGGCTCTCACAATCTTTCTACAACTCTCCCTGAGCTTTAGGTGTGGGAGTGTGTTGTAGAAGTATCCATGGGGATTGGGCTTCACAACTCTACATATTGGTTGGTTGTATTTTCTGTAATGGTCTCTGTCTGTTGTCCGAAGGACTTTCCTTGATGAGGGGTGAAGATATGGGTGCTGCAGATTTGAACTCAGGTCTTCCCACTTGCCTGGCAAGCACTTTACTGACTGAAACATCCCCCTGACTCCTAATCTTTTTGCTTCGGTCTGTTATTCTTAAGTGAGGTCACAAAAACGGCTACTTTTCTCAAGCTGTGCAGCACACAATACGGTTCTGGGCATTGCCCATGTGAAGAGAGGGTAGAATGGGAATAAGTACAGCAGAGACACTGGGGGCATAGAGGAAACTCCAGCTACCTGGGGAGCTGTTTGTTCCGCAAATCCTCAATAGCAAGTGGAACCAGCACTGCCTGACATAGGGATTCAAATGTCTCTGGGCTCTATTTCCACCTGGTGAAGGCTTCCTTAGGTGGCCTACGTGCCAGCCCAGGTTGTTAACAACAGTTGCACTCGGTGCATTGAGGGGTTATCAAGTTAGCATAGATCTCTTTGGTCATGAGGTGGGAACAACAAAGACCTGTGAGTTCAGAAAGACCTAACCTTAGATCCTGTTCTGGCACTTTCTGGCCTTACTGCCCATGACCTCTCTGAGACCAGTGTTTTCATCTGTGAAAAACGACCCACAGGGTTTGCGATTAGACTGAAACGAGCAGAGAGTTCTTAGCGTAGTGGCAGGCCATAGACATACATGTTCAACATAGGCCACTCCCCCTTGTTGCCCAGTCTCTCAAGTGAAAGACTGGGTAATGAGCCCCTTGCTGGGTTAGGGTTAGAGACTGGGTCAAGCTGACTGAGGAGCCTGGCCCAGAAGACTGGGAGAAGGTAGAGTCAAGGTCCGTTGGTCCGAGGCCTTATAAGCAGTGTCAGGATTTTCTCATCAAAGAAAGCAGGGCCATTTTGAGCTGTGTCAGACTGCTCAGCGCCTTCATTTTTTGCTGATGCAGCTGGAAGTCAGCCCAGTCAGGAGAGACTCGCCTGGCCCAAAATTTCTGCCCAAATGTGGAAGAGCCCCTCACCAATCAGAAGTCAACCCAAAAATAACTGGACCGGTTTCCTTCTGTACCAACTGGGATCTGTTAGCACTCATCACCTTCTGAGAACCCTGGGGAGGCACATCTTATGAAAACATTCCTGCCCGCCGCTGAAGGACGGCTGGTGGTGCAGGCGCAGCAGGGCCGCTGGCAGGAATGGAGGGCTGGACTCAAGCTGGTGGAGGCCACATCCGCAGCCATGACCTCATGCTGGTAGAACAGCCACGCCGGTCTGCAGTCACGGCAGACAGTACCCTGGGCAGACGGGAGCCTACGGTGAAAGAAATGGCGGTGCGGAGTGTGAGTTAGGCGCACGCTGTGTCAGGTTCATCGACAGCCGTGGAAGCTTTTTTGGCTAATCAGTTAATCAGACCATGGTTGATAGTGACGTCTGTAATGGAGCTGGAAGGGGCTGATTGATTCAGGAATTCTTTCAAAATTTGATTTTTAGAAATGACTTGTCTACCTATGGGAAAACTTGTCTAGCTATGGAAAAACTCTATATGAGGATATAGAGTTACAAAATGAAAATTGTAATTCCTCCGTTTTCTTTTTATCATGGTAGTATCGAGTGAATGAAAGCTGAGAGTAAACCCCATGTTCCATCACCTTGTTTCATCCACTACCATTGCTTTACTTACTTATTCTAGAGGGCTTCCCTTCAGTTCCTACTTATTTGCGTTTTTGTCTCCTTTGAAGTCGTTCTCATTAGAGCTCCCTTAGACCAGCCAATCCTGGGCAGAACACTGACTCATGTGTTCCAGCGCATATGACTAGAGCACGTGATTGGCCAAACACAGACAGACAGACAGACAGACACACACACAGACACACACACACACACACACACACACACACACACACACACACACAGAGACTGTTTTCTTTGTTAATTTTTTTAAAATTTATTTTTAGATGGGGTGTTTTGCCTGTCTGTGTACCACTTGCACGCTTGGTGCCTGTGGAAGCCAGAAGAGGGCGTCAGATCCCCTGGGATTTGAGTAACAGACAGTTGTGAGTTGCCATGTGGATGCTGGGAATCAAACCTGGGTTCTCTGGGAGAGCAGAGCTCTTAACTGCTGAGCCATCGCTCGGCCCTCCCTAGTAATTTTTATGTGCACGTTTTACTTCTTCAAAGACAATTACAATTTACTCAAGGCTGCCATTCCTCCTTCATTTCCTGTGTGTCCCCTCCCAACCCTTAAGGCACTTACCACGGTTAGATAGAGAGTAACTTCTTAATCTTCGAGGAACCGATTTTGCTTCAGGCTAGAGGGTATACTGTGCATTTCAAACCCACAAAGACTTCGTTACCACCTTTGGTCCCGAGGAATGGGCTGAGTGGAAATCCATTCAGCCATTCTGAGTTTTTCTCACTATTCAGTGTGTGGCTGGGAGGAGCAGCTCAACTCTCTCAGCTTCTCTTCACTCACTTGTTAAACGGGAATTGTGTCTGTTCTGGTGACGTGGCTTAAGTAAGATGCACTGGAGCATTTAGAGACACCAGCAGATCAGTGAGCGCTGTGCATGTCCAGCTTCATTTTGTCTCAGTGGGGTCCCTGCCACCAGTCATTTTTCTCTGTTTTTCCCAGGACTATACAGGTGCTGCTGGAAAAGCAGAGATTCAACTGTAAGCAACAGCTGGCTTCACATCAGCGTGGTACTAAGATGAAGAATGTGCACAGGGTTTGCTCACATCAGCACAGTCTGAGTGAACTGTCCCAAGGCCAAGCCAAACAGAACAGGAGAGACACATGGATGAAATATTATCATAAGAGCAAAGGCATGAGAAACCGCTCGAAGCGGCTGATTGATGTTTTCTGAGCAGCACTTCATCATCCTTTTGGCTGGTATCTGCAGACACGCCCTAGGTCCCTAAGTCCTCAAAGATGGTGAGGAAGACACAAGATGTGTTTGTTTATTTTGTGTGAATGAGAGAGAGAGAGGCGCAGAGGACTCACACATGTGCCATGTTTAAATGCAGCTGCTGTATATGTTAACTGGTTGAAAGTGGGGACAGTGCCAGGCTCTGCCTTAACTGGGTTTTCTAAAGCATAAGTATGAGGTACAGAATGAAGAGGAGTTCTTTGATGGATGTCTTCCCTTGGGTTGTACTCAGCTGCCCCGGAGTCCCTTTCTTGCCTAATGAAGGGGCTTTATTCTGCTCACACTCAGAATTGTAGCCTGCTTGTTTTTTAGAAACTGATGTCAAATTCATGAGCCCTAACAAAGATAATGAACCTCTGAAGAGTTAGGGAATGCAAATGGAAGCAGAATATGACTTACAAGGTAGCAAAGAAACATGGCACCCACTCTTTTCTAGCTAGATGGTCCAGCAAAATGAGGCAATGAGATGTATCCAGTCTACTATCTGTTTTTGTCAATAAAGTTTTATTGAAGCACATTCATTTACGTTTTGTCCAAAAGTTTTGTGTCTCTGCAGAGTGAGAATTGATTTGTTGTGACAAAGATCTTTTAACTAATACATCCTACAATATATTTTACCTCTCATTGAAGTATCTGTTGTTCTTGGTTTGTAGACTCTGTTTTTGTTTATTGTCTATCACCTACACCAGACATATGCCATGCACTTTCCTTCCTGGGATTTTGTAAGTGACACTCTGTCTTTCTCTTTGCTAACTCACCCCTGCTGTTCTGATATCAGCGTAAGTGTCATTTGTCCCACGATGCCTTCTTTTGCCTTCAGAAGCTTAGCTAGGTGCCTCTCCTTGCTTTAGAAAATCCAGAATTACCCACAAGGATGCACCTCCACGTTGACCCACAAGGACACACCTCCACACTGACCCACAAGGATGCGCCTCCACACTGACCCACAAGGACGCACCTCCACACTGACCCACAAGGACCACCTTCACACTGACCCACAAAGAAATGCCTTTACACTGACAGCTATGAACAGTAATTGCCTATGTCAGAATTTGGGTCTCCAACTAGACTGCAGGATTATTGAGGGCAGGAATTTGCCTGTTAACTCTGAATTCCAAGCAGCAAGTGTATAATGTTTACTTTTAAATTTGATAACTTCATGGCAAGGTTTACTGGTAGTAAAGCCAATTAGTAAATGAAAGTTGGTAATATTATCTGGGAGAGATGGTCTGAATTCCCAGATATATCTCAAACCACCAATTCAATATTGGTGGTTTAAAAATCCTAAATATATATAATGTATTTATATTATATTTTATTATAATTAATTATATTATAAATACATATATATAATATATTTAGGATATTTTTCCTGAAATGTGGAACTCTTCACTGCCATGTTTGTGTACCACAAAGTGTTTATCTTTGTCTTCACATTTTTGTTTGTATCTTTTCATGGTCATTTCTGGCAGTCCTGTCCCTCATGTTTGTCACAAGCCACCAGAATCTTCGTGTGTCTATGCCGCCACTCTTTCATTACAACAGATGCTCGCGCATATAGTTTACCATCACAGGCATTTCCTCCACAGTCTCTTCCACTCTCTGTTTGAGGCAGAGAAAAAAGCTCCTTAGGAGAAATTATGTAACTCTAGAAATAGCAGCCAGCATTTGAGACATCCTGTGACAGCAAAAAGCCAAATTCCAGATGTCGAGTTATGATTCTCCAATGAGATGTGTGCAGAGAAGGCAGCATTGGAGTTTGGTCAGGAACGCCTTAGAAATGTACCGATCGCCCCGTCCGTGAAGCTAAACTCCAGACGGGCATGGAGAAGGGCTCTGGGCCCAGGCTCAGGGGGTGGTACCTCCAGCCCATTTGCTCAGAAGCCCACTGTTCACTGGGGGACTTTCTCAGGCCTGGCCCAGGTACCCAGTTAGTGCTGAAATAGGGCAATCAGGACAAGGTGTGGAGGACAGCAGGGTAGTGGGGAAAAATGTAGATAGCACATTCCTATCCAAACAATTAAAATGAGAAGGATTTTTAAAAAAAAAGAAAAGAAATGTGTCTATTTTTCTTTGTGGTCTTCTGGACATGTTGAACAAGTAACTTCCTTTATATGAAGTAACTGCTCATTTTCTCAGTTTAGTTTAGTTATAGCTGGGATTTTTCACACCATACACAGGTGTGCTTTCAAAGCTCTTAAAGAAATAATATCCATCAATATTTAGTGTGCACAGACGTGTGAGGGGTTCTAAAGGAAAAAGAGACCCGGGATTAGGTAAGAGTGGGGTTCATCTGGAGAACCAAAAAAATTCTTTGCTTTATTGTTTGGGAATAAAGGCAACTACTAAAGGCAGCCACTGAGAAAAATAAGTTTTTGAAGCTTTTCCAAAGAACTGTGTTCTGTCCCCAGTGTGACAGCAAGGAAAACAGCTCTTGATTGCGATAAAAACCTGGATCAAGTGTCCCACAACAACAGGGCGAAGAAATGGCTGCACTTAAGAGACACTGAGTCATGGAGAAAAGAGCACTGCTCTGGAATCAATCAATGATGTAACACAGAGCTCTGGTCAGGCCATGTGGCTTTCCTGTCTTCCCTTTCTGGGGGAGGCCCATTCTGTCCCCTCTCTGGGAGAAGACATTCTCTGTAGTTCACGTCAAGAGACTCGAAATCACCGTAACTGGGGCCCATCAGAGTGGATGTAGGGCAGGAAAGGTAGGTGCATTCAGGAAAAGTCCCCAATTTTTGTCAGAGCAGTCACTCAGGATTTGCTCATAGCTCCCTTGGAGCATTTTGAGAAGGAACAACATTCTAAAACTTTGCACAGAGCTTTTGGGGTACCTCTGGCTGCTCCTGACTGTACAGAGTGGAATAATCTTGCTTATCTAATTTCTGCCCGGGTTTATGAGAATATTAATGGCATATTTTGGCCACTCATCCCTTTCTCCGCCTTACCATTGCTGCCCTTGGGGCAGAATCACTCAGTCCCAGGACCCAGTTAGGGCTGTGAAGATGTTCAGTACTCTCCTCGGCCTCTACCCAGTGAGTGACAGTGGCCCCCTCTCTTAGTCCTTTGGGCACTGTATGAGAAAACACCATGTGTCATGCTCATGAACAATAGCTTAGTTTCTCAGTTAATTTCTAGAGGCTCTGATGTCCAAGGTCAAGCTCCCTGCAGCCTGGAAGGGACCAAACAAATCATAGACAGTTGTGCTTTCTAACTAACCTTAGTGGAAAAGATGCAAGCGCTCTCTCTCTCTCTCTCTCTCTCTCTCTCTTTCTCTCTCTCTCTCTCTCTCTCACACACACACACACACACATTCCCTTTGGATTTTTATTTTGATCTTTGTAGTACTGGAGATTGAACTCAAGGCCTTGCGCATGATAGACAAGGACAATAACATTCTCAGCCCATCTTCATCTCAAAAATTTTGAGAAAAGGTCTTGCTAATTTGGCCAGGCTGGCCTTGAAACTTGCTGTCCTTCCATATTGGTCTCCTGGGTACCTGGTGTTACAAGCGTGTGCCACCACAGCTGGTCAGGCCTCTCATAAAGGAAGTGAGCTGAAGTAGGAGGGTTCTAGCCACATAACCTGATTATCTCCCAAGGCCTAAGGAGGGAAAAAGTCAATATGAGTTTTGGAGCGATATAAACTATGTTTATATTTATATAAGGGCACATTCCTAGTCTCAGACACTAAAGCCAAAATGTCTTCAGACATCACCAAATGTTCCTGCATGGAGGCAAAAAGAAGCCCTAGTTGAAAACAACTGGATCACTGGAGGGAGTCTTTCCTCCCTATAGTCAAAAATTTGGCCTCTTCTTTATCCCTGCCACAAAGACAAGTAGGTACACACTCATCCATGCTTTTTACTCTGATGTGGGATTTCTCTCTGTATGCTGTGACTACTATTAATGAATAAAGAAACTGCTTTGGACCTATAGAAGGGCAGAACTTAGCTAAGTGGGGAAAAATAAACTGAATCCTGAGAGAAAGAAGGGTGGAGTCAGAGAGATGCCATGGAGCTGCCAGAGATAGACTAGATGCTGTGAACTTTACCCAGTAAGCCACAGCCACATGGCGATATACAGATTAATAGAAAAGGGTTAAATTAATATAAGAGTTAGCCAATAAGAAGCTAGAGCTAATGGGCCAAGCAGTGATTTAATTAATACAGTTTCTGTGTGATTATTTTGGGGCTGAGCAGCCGGAAATGACCAAGCAGCCTCTTTCCTTGCAACATTACTCTTTGCTCATTGGTCTTTCTCCTCTAGAAAAACCACATGGATGAACATGAGGAGCTCTGTGAATTGGAAGTCTTCGCACTGAAAGTGCTTTCCTTTGGTGACTTTAAAAAAAGATTATGGTAGCTTTATCTTGGATTTGTGTTCAACATCCTAAGGCTTAGGCTCACTCAAGTTAATGTGTGCTGACTTTCTGTGTGGCATAGCTGTTCTGTTTGGTTACGCGGTTAGAGTTTGGGACTCCAACTGGTATGTGTGAAGTGGAGATGATGGAATTCCCCAGTCTCTAACTCTGGTAAGTGCTCTGCAAGACTCTGCACGCAGCCCCTTGATGCTGGCCCTGTGCTAGTGTTCTGCACTGTTCAAACATTCAAAACCTTTGGCCAAGATGGGCAAAGGTGACTTACAACATCCACCCAATCTCAACATTCAAGGTCAGAAGAGAACCGATGAGCTGTGTGACTGCTGTGTGACTCAGCCTGGGCAATGGAGCTCAGTGTTGAGTGGGATGCAGGACTGCACCTTCAGGGGCATTCCTGATGAGAAGATGAAAAGGGTCATTAGAGTATGTGTGCATGTGAATGTGGGGGATGGAGAAGGGCGCCAACTCTCTAGTCAGCTGACTTGAGTGGCAAGAGCTTTGTTCCACCCCTGTGCCTTTGAATGGCTATATCTTACTTAAACAATAATAATATTTGAGAATAAAACACTGCCCCAGGAATTGGCTCATAATAGAATAACCCCTAAGAACACATCAGGACAGGAAGAATTCACTTTGCCCTTGTCTTAGGGTTCTATTGCTATGAAGAGACACCATGACCATGGCAACTCTTATAAAAGAAAACATTTAATTGGGGCTAGCTTATAGTTCAGAGGTTTAGTCCATTATTGTCATGGCTGGCAACATGGTGCTGGAGAAGAAGCTGAGAGTTCTACAGCTTCTGTAGATGGAGAGGCAGCAGGAAGAGAGAGTTCCCCCAATGGGCTTGGTTTGAACTTCTGAAACCTCAAAGTCCACCTCTAGTGACACACTTCCTCCAAAAAGGTCACACCTAGTCCAACAAGGCCAAAGGTCTTAATCCTTTCAAATAATGCCATTCCCAAAGGGGGAGCCTATGGGAGCTATTTTCATTCAAACCACCATAGCCACTTACCAGCAAGCACTAGGAACCATAGATGGCTCTACTAACTTCCTAGCAAAACTGTAGCTGCACACATGGTCACATGTACACTCAGGCTGGCAGAGACTGCTCTAGTGCCTTCCATGAAAGATGCAGTACCTGGTGTGGGCAAGCATCTTACTTAGCACTATTCCATGGAATTTGTTAATGGTTAGGTGGCTTGGATTCTGAAGAGATTGAAAATACATGTGAGCGTCTATGAAAATTATGACAATTATGCATATTGATGAGCAATGACAAATTACTAAGGCTCCATCCTGGTTGTACAGCAACTTAAACGTTCCTTGTAATGGCCAATTATATATGTTGACGTGACCGAGCCGCAGTGCCGAGATACTTGGTTTGAAACTAGTCTGGATAATTTTATGAGGGTCTCTTTTGAATAATACATCATTATGCGTTCTGAATAAAGAAGGTCACCCTTCCTAATGTGGGTGGGCCTCACCCAATCAGTTGATGGCCTGCACAGAGCAGCACGCTGATCTCCTGTGAACAAAGGGAATTCTGCAGGTGATGATGGCCTTTGGAGTTTTCTACGGCCTGGGGCTTGTCCTGGAGATTTTGAGCCATCTTCCACAGCCATGTGAGCCAAGGCTTTGAAACCAGTATCTATTTATTCTGATTTATTAAGCCTGGTGATTTTCTTTCTTTGTAGCAACCTGATTGGTCCATGTCCGAGCCCTTTCCCAATCATTCCAATGCAGCTGGCCTGGGGAGGTCAGAGACCAAATTATTAGGGAAGAGCTGTTTTAAAAAGAACTCTAGGTGATTGGCATGTGAGTCTGTCAGGGTTGCACACTCTCCTCACATGAAATAGGCCCTGCTTCACATCACCTCAGCAACTCTGCCTTGGCTTGGCTGAGTGACCATAGGCACACACTAGTATAGTCTTCTTATCTGATGAATGCAGAGAAGTACAGGCCCAGATTGCTGGAGGTGGAGTGGAGCAGATGTCTCTAGCAAGGAGACACAAAAAGGCATATTTCTCCCTTTTTAGATGTGTGTGTGTGAGTGTGTGTCTGTGTGTCTCTGTGATATAACTTCTGTTTCTGTGACCATCATGTTGCATGAGACACAGCTCTGGAAACAGGGTGCTACCTCCCACCCCACCCCCAACCAGCCTTTGGCACTAACTTTGAATTTTCTTTTTGGAAAAAACAACCCAGTCTCAGCAGTTTGCTTTGTGGCCCAGAGCCCTGAGTCTGACCTGAGTTCAGAACAGCAAGGGCCTAGCCAGGATGGGTGGGACCCTGGATATTAAAGATTCAGGTCTCTGTGTAGGGGGACTGTCTGGGACTTTAGATGAACTCATGGGTCACTCAGGAGATGTTGGTGAAACAAACTGATACAATGTAGTCTGACTGCTACTAAGGACCAGGAGACATATGTGACCACTTTTTCACGGTTGATGCTGGAGCTCATGTGTGGATGAAAGTGATCCCTTCCAGCCACCGTGGGCAGTGAGGTGGTGATGGCGCATTATTTTCAGCCATTCCTGTCAGGTATCAGAGTGCCTGGCTACGAAGTGGGCTCCCCCATGCAGCTCATTCTGGGACACCCGAGAGGGCTACAGGAGACTGTTTTTCCTGTAGCCTGTCATTCTGAGTGAAATGTATTCTGGATATTTAAAACGTGTGTCCTGTAATTTATGGCAACATAAACAAAATCAGAGCAGCCTAGGCTGAAACTACAAAGACAGAGGAGATGGCAGAGACGTGCGGGCATGGATAATGCAGTTAGCCGCATTCATCTCGGCTTACACAGCATGCATCTCAGCTTGCATACTTCGCTCGCATCCAAGTAGTGAAAGCAGTTGGATTTGCTTCTCTCCTACCTTGAAAGAGGACATTTAAAAAAATTGCTTCGGATTTACTTGTTTTTATTTTATGTGCATGTGTGTTTTGCCTGCATGTGTATGTGTACCGTGTGTGCAGTGCCCCTGAAGTCCCAAAGAGGGCATCAGATCCCCATGAGCTGAAGTTATGGATAGAGGACATTTTAATAGCTCAAAGAAAGCACTTCAGTGGAAAGCATTGAAGATGGCAAAGGCTATATGCAAACATATTCAGAAATTTATATTGGATATTCCTCAGGAAAATAAGCTATTTAGATGATATTTAATGGAAATCACAATAAAATCTTAAAATTTCTAATCAACTAATTTCTTCTTATGCTTATGGTCTGCCTCAGGTTTAGGTTTGTGCTAACCCCCGGACAGGTACAACACCTGCCCTAGTTGGGTTTTTGTGGAAATGTTATGCAGAGCAATGATTAACATGGTATACAAATCCAACTCCAGGATACTGGTCTAATTGTATGTAGAACACTCCAAGGTTCAAGTTTCCCGTCAGTAAAATAGAGGTGATGAAGGTGACGATGGTGTTGGACAGCTTTCTAGCACTATGAAAAACATCCATGAGTCAGCATCAGCATCAAGGGGGAAAGGTTTTGGTGCACAGGTCTGGAGCTTTCAGTCCATGATCACTTGGATCTGTTGCTGGGCCTGCAGCGAGGCAGCATCTCATGGGAGGAGCACTTGGCTCACAACACATACCTGGTGTTAGGAGACTGGGTAAGTATTAACAATAGTGGCCATGCCAGTTACCTTTTCCTTACTGCGACTAAATACCTGACAACGTACGGGGCTGTGGGCAGGGGGACTTCTTTCTCATGTTTTCAGAGACTTCTGCCCACAGTCCTCGTTTCCACTGACTGTGGCCCTGAGATAAGGAGATCGTCTGCCAGGGTCCACAGTTTGGATCCATTCCATCTTGACTAAAGGTCGGAGAGTTCAAAACCATTCTTGCTCCTCAAGGGCAAACAACCGGATGCTTCTCAAAGGCCAGAGAACAGGTTGTTTGACTTAGGGCGTGGTTACCAGGTGTATTGAGATGTAAGGAGGTAATTGTGCTTGCTTGTTCTTTGTATCATGGAAGTCTTGTGCCCTCTCCCCTTTTGATTGGGGTAAATAAGGACTGTGAGTGATAAAATTGGGGCTTCTATTACAGTATTCACTGGAAGCCCTCCTGACTCTCTCTTCTGTCTCTTGTCTATTTCTTTCCTCAATCCACACTTCCTTTCTCAGGAATGTAAGGATAAGTCGGCTGGACCCGAAAATCGTCATGGCAAGTAGTAGAGGAAGCTTCTTACCTCACGCCAGACAGGAAGTAGAGAAGAGAGACAGGTAAGAGCTGGGGACAAGATACTCTCAGAGACCTGCCACCTCACCATCAGTGACCCTTCTCCAGTTAGGTCCTACCTCTGTGTTTCCAGACTTATAGCACCAGCATCCAGGAGCCGTGTGTGGAGGCATTTCATATTCAAGACCATCATCATAATGAATATGGAATTGGTTGATAGATGTTAGCTCTCAAACAATTGTAATAGATGCTTTGAGAGATATATGAACAAAATGGCGTGGCGATTGGAAAAGGGAGAGAGTGGCCTCTTCTTGGAGCTTGGCCTCCCAGAATTAATTTGACTACAAAAGGCAATGTCGCCACACAGTCCTGGCATGCACATGGCTCAGAAACTGGACAAGGTGGGGCACACAGGACCTCAGAGACAAGGCCAACTGGCTGGGGGTGGGGATATAAGAATTGAGACGGAAAGTGTAGGCTGTCACTAGCACCTTGAGTGCATTCCAAATGTTGATGTTGGGCTTGGAGGGCGGGGAAGCCCCTGAAGGAGTCTAAGCTGTGAAGGCTATGGTCGGGGCTGTCTTCTCTAGAAGGCCTCTTTTCAGCCGTTACCCAGGGAACACATAAAATATTGGCAAAGTCACTGGTCCTGGGATTTAGAATAAACTCAGAGCCAGACCGCAGTCCAAAGTGGCTGAGATTTTGGCTCTAAGGATAAGGATTAGCTCAGACCTGAAAACTCACAGGGGTCGGATTCAGCTGGTCTGGTCCCCACATCAACAGCGGTGCCAACGATTTATGCATTTTTGAAGTGATCTCGCCCCTCCACTTCCACCCCCTTCCCTCTGTGACAGGAACGCGGGTCTGGTAGGGAATGACAGCCCACAGCCCACACCTGGGGCGGAGCCAAGCTGGCTGGGTCCTATCCCAAACTTGCCATCAAAGGTTGTAGTATCCTGTATGTTCCCTCCAGCAGTTCTAAACAGGGGGCAATGTCACCACCAAATGTTTTGAGTGCCTTTGATGTGTGAGGCTCAGCACTCACGGACATGTACTGTATGGATATGGGCTCTGGGCTCTCCGGCTTCAGGGGAACCAGTGACTGTCCAGTAAGTGGGAAGTGAGCACGGATGGTAACAGGTGAAGTAACAGACTGTGCGTGTGGCAGAGGAAGGCGTGGGAGATTGTGATGGCTTTGGCGGGGGGGGGGCAGCATCTCTCAGCTCTTCCTATTGTTCTCTTTATATCCTATATGGCACCACAGTGAGCTTCAGTGTCTGGAAGCAGATTGGCCTTGATTTGCATCTTGGACCCTCCTAGCCTCAGACTCCCCTGATCACTCCTAGGGCTTTACTTTGAACATATATAACTGCTGTCATTGTGAGAGGCGACAGGTCAGCGTTGGTGCTTTTATCTGGAAGCCACAGAAAAATCCAACCTCAAGTAACCAAATGTCAACGAAATTTTCTAGTTTGGGGAAGAGGAGCTGAGGGTGCGGTGGTGTAACGGATGACCTGTAGTGTGGAGTTCAGACATTTAATTATGCTATCCACAGTGGTTGTTCCGCCCAGATCTGCTCCCTTCCTCCTTGTAGTAGCATGAGGGCCGATGCTCCACACACAGCCTCATCTTCACCCAGTTCAGTGGGGCTGTTGTAGCAGGCCATGTGCCTGCTTCTGACCCAGAAACAGTCTTCAGAAATACCCATGCCGATCCCTGGCAGGGTCCTACGACCTTGTGAAACTTTCCTCTGTGCCCGAGGCTTCTAATTTGTCAGGTTTATGACAGCAAACACTGATGCAGATGTGGCAAGAACATGTAATGAATGCTGGTTAGCTCGCTACGGGGGTTTCCCAGACCATCTTCAGCAACCTGTCAGTGAGTCACAGAATAAATTTAGTGGATTGTGACTAGCTTCCAAAAAGAGAAATGTGTCGGAAGCAGGAGTGAAGAGCAAATAGCAGTGTGCACTGCATGCCCTTAGCAGATGCTGTTTTGTGGAGTGTTTATTAACTTTTGTATGTGTTCATGTGGTGCGTCACTGGAATAGAAAATTATGGAATAGCTGGTGAAGCGAGGCTGAGCAGCATTTGCTTGAGCCCACTAGGGTGAAAGGCTGAGGCAGAAGCCATTCTTCTCTTCTCACTAGGGCACTGGGAGGGAGGGGCGATGCTGAGGAGAAAATACGATTTGCAAACTCTTCCGTAGGATTTGCTGCCGGAAGAGCTTTAGATGTGTGTTCACCTGCAACCCTCATAGCATCCCTGAGTCAGGCATCGGTAGCCACCCAGTTTTAGAGACTCAGACTGTGGGAGAGAAGCTGAATAACCGAGGCAAAGTCACACAGCTGGTGGGGGCAGGGCTGAGTTCCAACCCCAGCAGCCTGGCTCCACAACTGTGGAGTGAAGCCCGGCCCTCAGTGCTCGCCACAGAGACTTAGAGTGCTTGGTTTGCTGTGAGGTGTTCCCAAGCACTTCCAAAACAGCTGTCACCACTAGAAATATTACTTTGGAAAGAACAATCTGCAGTCACGAAATAAGCTTCTCTGATGTCTTCTCTAGACCAAGGTCCCTCAAACCAGCTCACCAAGAGAAAGGAGTATTTATTTACTGCTCCATGACTCAGGCTTAGCAGAGGAGAGGCTGCTGGCTTCCTACTCAGTTTGAGCTGCTGTGACAGAGTTCTAGGGACCAGGTGACTGATGAACAACTCATCCAGTCAGCTTTCTGTTACTGGAACAGACACCTGAGGCAATCACCCTATGCAGAGGAAAGGGTCAGTTTGGCTCACGGTTTTGAAGATCTTAGTCTATAACCCGTTGGTCCTATTGCTTTGGACATGTGATGGCATAAAACCCCATACTGGGAGTGTGTAATGGGATAGGGTGGCTCACCCCATGTTGTGTGTGAAATAGAGGAAGAGAGCTGGAATCTCTTTATTCCCTTTGAACTCATGTCTCCAGTGATCTGAATCCTCATACGAGGCAACGCGCCTTCAAGAGTCTTCCAGCTTCCCGTGGTAGCAAACCAGACACCAGGACACCAAGCAAACAAGACATCTTTAACACATGAGACTTTTGGAGACATGCAAGTTTCAACTATAGCAACAACCAAAAATGACTTTCTACAATTCTGGAGGCTGGAAACCCAAGCTAAGATGCCAGCATGGTTGGATTCCAGTGAGGGCCCCTTCTTGGTTGCAGATGGCTGACTTCTTGCATTCTCGGATGCTAGGTAGAAAGCAAGCGAGCTCCGCTGGGCGTTTGCTCAGGGCCGCCCCCATCCTCATGACATGTCCACCACCCAAAGGCTCCACCCAACAGTCGGGGGTTAAGAGTTTAACAGATGAAATTTGAGGAGATGTAAACATTGAATCCACTCTATCATGTCCTCAAAAGAGCTTGCGAGACACAGTTGACTTTCGAAGGGGTGTGGGGTGGTACTGGGGCCAGGGTGAAGCTGTTTGCCTGTAAAACTCTCTGCTGTCCAAAGCACAGGAGACACTGGCCTCAGTGTTGTGAATGAAAACACACAGTAGGGCCACTGAGAGTATAGGGTCAGCTGGACTCCGGCCTTAGTAGGCTTCGTGGGCTCTTCTGGCCTGGAATAATTGAAAGAGAAGCTGGCAAAGCAAAGCATGACCTTTACGTGCCCTAGCGAGAGCAGAACAACAAAGGCATACCTCAGAGGAACCTGACCTTATTTTATACGGGGCCATCTTGGTGAGGCTAATGTAATACAGTAGAGGAAGGATTTTTTTTAAAAAGTCCCAAGAGGACTAATAAAATGGCTTTGAATTTCATTATATAGTGGAAAGAGGCACAAATCCAATTAGCCACAAAATGAGACTTTTCTATCCCTTCCCTGAAGCTGATCCGAAGATAAGCTGTGCCCATGCATGCACTGGGGCTGCCTTTAAGGTCCCCGCTGAGATGGAAGATGGTCTTGTCAAGTTTGCAGACTTTAACTTTTCCCTCTGTAAGATGCAGATGAGAGTGGCATGCCCTGTGGTTCTGACGGATGGAGGGCTGTGCTCTAATCCAACATTGGGCACACAGTGTGATCAATGCTGTAGCACATCCAAAGCTGCCTCTAGATGACATGCGAAGACTTTTGTGTGTGTGTGTGTGTGTGTGTGTGTGTGTGTGTGTGTGTGTGTGCATTCTTTGATGGATTTGTGCAGATAATGGAAACTGAGTGGGCAGGAGACTGAGCAGCATGCCAGAACATAGAAAACGATTTTGTAAGGTTTTTTTTTTTTGTATGTGTGTGTGTTCAAGGAATGGCAGACGCTTTCCAAGGGGTGAAGCATAGCATTTATGGGAGTGGACTGGTGATGTAAAAGGCTGGAAAGTTATTGGGATAGGTAGTGAGCAGGAATGTTCATTTGGGTAAGAAGATTGTTTTAGCAAGGACTTCTGAGAGGTTCTCAGAATCCAGTGAGTGTTGGTACTTTTTTCCAGGCAGAGGCTTTACGCATTTGCCGAGAAGGCTCAGTCACTAGCTAAAAGGTCATGTCTTAGGGTTGACGTTGGACTTTGGTAGCGATGACTTGGATGATCTTCCTGTTCCATCGGAAGTTTGCTATTCTGGTTAAGGGAGACTCCAGAGGAAAAATACCCGAGAAGTTGGAATCATTTGTGCTCATTTGTGGAGTAGGTGGTTTCCTTAAATGGGTGGTTTGTGCCATTTTCTTTTTCCTTTGTTGGTGTCCGAATGCAGCTTGCTACACACAGTCCTTTACTTAGAAATGTCTCACCCTCTAAACATTCTTTCTTACTGTAGTGCTGGGAACCGAACCCAGGATGTCATGCACTCTGAGGAAGTGTTCTACCATTGATCTACATCCCCAACCTCTATAAAATCATTTCCAGTCTGTTGTTGTTGGAACCCCCGACTGCCCAATAATAATAATATATATAATAATATAATATAATATAATATAATATAATATAATATAATATAATATAATATAATAATATAATATAATTGGTTGTTAGGTCTTGACGAGTGTTCTGGGCTTGGCTAGCACAAAATGTACCTGAGTAGTAGATAACATTTATTAAACAAATGACGTAATTATAATCTGGAAAGATGACTCAGCAGTCAAGAGCACTGGCTGTTCTTCTAGAAGATCCAGGTTCAATCTCCAGCACCCACATTGTGATTCACAACCATCTGGGCTTTGATGCCTTCTTCTGGTCTCCTGCATGAGTGTGGTACACATGCATGCAGACAAAACACCTGTACAGACAAAATGATAAAATAATTAAAAAATAAAAAACTGGCATATAATAATACTGAAGAGAGATAATGGCATAATAATGATTCTCTATACTCAGGATCTGTATCTCCCTTGTTAGATTGCTAGTTGAATCCCTGGGTTCCTCAGCTGATTGGAACATCTGACGACAGTCTTGGGAGGGCCACAGATGAGGAAACTGAGGCTCTGAGAGGGGATGTGGATGGTCTGGTCACAGGCACCTGCAGGTGAAGTCCTTTCATTTTTAGGAGGTGAGGGCTGTAAGACACCAAGCTCTAGAAGCCGTGTGTCTAAATTCTTAAAGATTCATGAATGTTCATTTGTTATTTCTGTTTTCCAAGACGGGCACCATGACTCTGGGTTTTGAGACATTGTTGCAGTATTAGCAACTGTGTAGTAGGAGTCCCAAATATCAAATGTCTTTCCACAATAAGTCAATTGAGTCAGCATAAGTCACTTCCTTTGAGAAGATACTGGGTAAGACAAATTATATATGATCTAAGGACATATGTATGTATATAATCTTGTAATTTCCAGAAAGTGCAGGGGAGAAAGAGAAGAGGAGCAGAGGAAAAAAGGAGATCAGGAGAGAAGAGGAGAAGAGAGACCAGAGAGAGGAGGAGAGGGTCAGGGAGGTAGAATGTGATGAGGAAGCAGTCGTTTGCTGATACCAAACGCTGCCTTCAGGATCTCATAGCTTTTTTTAAATAGGATTTATTACATGGTTAATAAAACACTACTTTTAAAGTGAACAAAATGAATCTTTTCAGGATGTACAGCACAATGTTTTGAAATATGCACTTATTGTAGAATGACTAAATCAAACTAATGGATACACAATCACCGTGTATAATTAATATTTCATTGTTATATGACAATCTCATCCCTAGTCTACTGGTGACTTTCAAGTAGACAATGCATTGTTATTAACCATCTATTGGATAATTTAAAGTTTTTATGGATGCTCTTTAAAGTTGGGAAACTGTGGGGTTGGGTTTTTTGTGTGTTCCATGACCTCAAACACCTTTTCAGTATATTGCATTTGTAAAGTGGATAGTTCCAAACCTGTGCTCTGGCTAAAGTCAGTGGGTCAAAAAATAAAACAAAAAGACATGAATGTGGGAAGGGGACTTAGAGGAAAGTGGGAGGGAGAGCAGAGGTAGGAGAAAGAGAAGAGAGAGTGAGCGTGAGTGATCAAAATGAATTACACACATGCGTGAAGTTGTTAAAGATGTTCTTGGCTAATTGTGATAAATCATCTTTTCATAAACACATCAAATACCTCACAAATGCATTGGACACACAACTGAAGGCATTGACATGACATTGTCCCCTAGAATACACCAGTAACTGATACTTCATCATGGAAGGATAGAGCCTCACGGACCCCTCCTTGACCCCTGATTGACTGTTTATAGGCAGAGTGTGGTCAATGGCAGATGCTGTGAGATCCTGTTTACATATGTCGTGCCATGAAGATAATAGTTTACGGATCCTTTCTCCACCTTCCAGCTTTTACATTCACAGTCCATGTAGATGCTATGCAGGCTGCTGGGACAGAAAGGCATCAATCCTAGTTATGAGACCTATGAACTGCAATGCCAATCTGCCAAGCAGGAAGTGTCTGGTGCTGCAGTATTGGCACAGTTGTTATGGGTCTAACCACCCGCTCTCAGTTTGCATTTGAGGCCTGCTGTGCAGGACAGAATACATGCCTGAGACTGTAGACATGGCCAAAAATTCATGGCTAGGGATGTCATAGGCCTGGGCGCTGGTAGAGTTGGTGGTGGTGGGAGAATCCTCCTACTGTTGCTTAGCTAAGTTGAACTGAAACCAAACTACGTTCCAAATATCTGCATTTTACTTACAGACGAATGCTGCTCTCAGCATTCATCAGAGAAGCTTCTCTTTGCGCTGAACAGCAGTAACTGCCTGGCCACTTGGAATGCCAAGAATCAGGGACAACCTCCAGTCCCAGCCCAGAGGGGGCAGAAGGCTTCAGTCCTTGCTCCACGTTCCCCCTGGAACTCACTTTTCCTTCTATAGTGCATTTAAACTCCGTGGTTTCCAGTGTGTTTATTTGTAAGATGGATCTAATTCTGTCCTTGAAAAGCCTTTAGGAAGTCTGTCAGGGCCAGGGGAAGGCATGTGGTGCTTAGGGATGGTGTTAACATTTTAAAAGTGATTTATCTTGGCCCAGGGGCCAAATGGCACAGCCTGAAAATGTGATAAATCTAGCAAATAAGTAAACAAATAAATAAATAAACACAAAGGCCTTGGAGGAGGCAACTGGCCAATAGGCAGGCAGGCAGTTGGCATTTAGTTTTACAAGAACAGCTGTGGATCCCACATGCTCAGGACAGTTAGAACAGTTTCATTTCCTCCCTAGAACAGCTCGTCTAGGTGTGGAACAGACTTGAGACTGGAGCCGTGAATGTGCTCCCCTAAGACAGTGACATCATGGATATTGACACAGCTTGAGATGGGTATTTCTTTCTTCCTACGCTGTGTGATCCCATAAAGCCAGGAACCACAGCTTACACAGTTCTTTGCATAGGCTTTTTTTTTTAAGCACACTCTCTGAACATTTATTGTAGCATGATTAATAAAACCCAGAGACAGATACTGAGGTTCAACCTGAAAGTCAGAAAAACAAAACAGCCAACCACTGGCTATCTCTGTCTCAGTCTGAAATGGCGATCCTGCCTCCAGGAATCTCAGAATGAAACTGTGTCTGAGAGCTGTCTCCTCCTGTCTTATATTCCTCTCTAGGCCTGGGATTAAAGGCGTGTACCACTACTGCCTGGTTTCTATGGCAACTAGTGTGGCTACTGGGATTACAGGTGTGTGTCACCACTGCCTGGTCAGTAAGGCTTACCAGTTGGACAGTTTTACCCTCTGATCTTCAGGCAAGCTTTATATGAAAATGCAAATGAAATATCACTGCATAAGAAGTAAATAAATGGAGGATGTCTTGTTCATTGCTGTGCACACTAAAATTCCTGACACATATGTGTCAGAGGGTGTGTGAAAAAATTGCGCAAGTTAGTGTCAGTAGGTAGGTCTGTCTTCAGCGCTTTTACAGACCAAAGGGAAGATCAAAGTGGAATTTTCTTCTGAAATGACCCGTTGAATCAGAGTCAGTGAGAGTGAGGGCAAGCAGGAAAACATTTCATTTTCCCCTGTCCTTTGGTGTGAGCCACCAGCAGAAGGTGTGGCCCGGTTTTATCGCAGGAATTCCTGCTAGTGTGTTGGAGAAAATCCCTCCCAGGAGTGCCCAGGAGCTTGGGCTTTAGTTGAATGTAAATGAAGTCAGGTTGATAACTACTATCAACCAGTCATCTACCTATCATGTTCCCATCTCTCTCTGTGTACAGTGTGACACCTGGGTCCATTGGCTACTGGGCCTGTCCACTCTTATGCTTGCAAACAGCCTGTGTGTTTTGTTATCTGTCCCAGAGAGCTGAGAAGGTCACTCATGGTCCCAGTTGTCTGCTTGTTTCCAACTCAGGACCCATCTTGGTCAAAGCCTCATCTGTCATCAGGTCCTTTCCTCTGCCCCCATTATCAATGGGCAAAAACAAAAAAATCTTTTTTCTTTTTCTTTTTTGAGACAGGGTTTCTCTGTAGCTTTGGAGCCTATCCTGGCACTCACTCTGTAGACCAGGCTGGCCTCGAACTCACAGAGATCCACCTGCCTCTGCCTCCTGAGTGCTGGAATTAAAGGCATGCGCCACCACCTCCGGTCAAAAATCTATTTTCAATGGAGCCTTTAACAGTGCCTTGCAGATTCTCTATTAGAGAACAATCTTAGCACCAATTATGCTCAGAAACTTTTGGTGTATCCTCATTATTTACAGGTTAAAGATGAAAATCCCCAGCCCGGTTTTCGAAATCCTTTATAACTCGCCTTTGATTGCCATGGACTTAGTGACCAGGCTTGCGGCTCTCACCCCAGAGCAGGTGCTGCTTCTTCCTTTCACCCCTCAGGGACCCACAGGAGCTCCAGAGGAAATCCCATTTGTTTCCTCACCTGTTAGAGGATGCAGGCTTCCACCCGTCTTCCTCTCAGCTCTGCTCAATGTCACACATTCTTCAAGCTCCACTGCGAATCTATCCTTCTCTAGGATTACTTTTAATTTTTTTTCCTTCTCTAGATTCTTTTCAATTTTTATGTAATGAATTTTAGTCTTTTCACCCCTCATTACCATGCCCCCTCCCCGCATCCTTTTCCCACTGACGACTCCTTCTCAGCAAATCCCATTCCCAGTTTCCTGTCTGTATGTGGGTTCCCTGCATGAGCATGGTGGGAGGCTATTTACTGGGGCACGGGCAACTAGTGGTTACACCACTGAGGGAAGTGACACCCTTCCCCTAGCCTACACTAGCTGTCAATACTCCTTCAGGTACGGGTGGATCTTGTGATCCCTTCCCTCTCTATGATGGAGTGATGCTAATTGCTTTCAACTGTGTATTAATATACTTCTAAGTTTATCTTGTTCTCTTGATATCCCTATCAGCTCCTGTGGGAGAATTTTATTACAGTCATTTATGGCTTTGTGTGTGTTGCTTGTTAAAGGCATTTAATAACTATAGCTAATTGTGTAAATACTTTGAACATCTTGAAACTTATATCTTTTTGATCTTTGTGTGTGTGTGTGTGTGTGTGTGTGTGTGTGTGGTGTATGTACTTGTTAGTGTGGTGACAGTTGCCTGCCTGTGGAAGCCAAGAGGTCAATGTTGAGTATCTCTCCTTGATTGCTCTCCATATGTATAAAGCTCTCCATATGTGTAAATATGTATTCTGCTGTGTGCTTCAAGGACATGCCTATTTCCAACCCCCAGTGCTGAGCTTCTTTTACTGAGGCTCTGGGGATCCGAATCCAGGTCCTTATGTTTGTGCAGCAGATACTCTACTGACTGAGCCATCTCTCCAGTCCTGTATCCTTGAACAACCAGAAAAATGTGCTTCTGAGGTAAAATTTCAGTTATCATTCTCACTATAGGCATCCTATTGAACATGGACACCAAGAGTTTGTCAATTTTATTCTTTACTTTTATTATTTTTCAGGAATGCTGATAAAAAGATATATATAACCACAAACATTGGTTTGCCTTTTGAGTTTGAAAAGACTGGAAAGAGAAATACCTGGGCCTAAATCTTTCCTCATTCCCTATAGAGTGGCGGAAGGTGTTAAGAAGCGACCCTGCTTCTGAGGCCTGCAATCCCTTCTTACCACTGCTTAGCCATGCAGCCTTGGCTGAGTCCCTCAAGACCTTAATGTCCTTATTCGGGAGAAGGGGACGGAGAGAGCAGTTGAAACTGAGCTCAGTTAATGCTCAGGAAAACCTCAAACTGTAAAGTTCACTTGAAAGTTCCCTCTCGTCTCTGCTGACTCAGATCCATCTCTAGCATCTTCCACCTATTCTGCCATCTGCCCTCAGCTCAGGGACATGGAGCTGAGGACCTCTCCTAGGAAACAGCTGTATGCTGTTTTTCAAGTTTGAAGGGCTCTTCTGTCATCCTCCTTTGGCACAACACCGAGAAACTGAATGAGGTTGCCCATTTGTCTATCCCCTCTTGCTGTTCTTTGTGACTCGGTTGTGCCTCTTGGGGATGGCCAGAGCAGCTGCTATCAATGCAAAATCTCTTCTGGAACTCAACTCACCACCAGGGACAAACACATCATTATTTTGTGAATGACCAAGAAAAGAAAAGAAAGCTGCCACTCTTAATATGCCATGTACCATTGACAGCAAGGACCAGTCGTATTTCAGAGCCATTAACTGTGAAATTGGAGCATGTTTAACTGATCACCTCTACTCTTCTGAGCCTTGGATAGGACATGTGAACTTCCAGCTTCCTCTCTGGACCACGGTCTCCTCTGCAGACCCTGCCCTATCCCGAGGTGCACCCGGCTGACCTCACGCTTCCATCCTGTGAGCACAAGACGGAGGTAGGCACAGAGCACAGTGCTGGAGCCTGGCAATGCTTAGACATGTCAACATCAGCCTCCCTTTCCCCGTTTCTCTGTTAAATCTGCATGGTAAGATGTTTGCCCAGAGGCAGACTCATTCAGCGTGGAGGAGGCACTTTATGGAGTTTATACATTCTGGTTTTCAGAGACACCAGAAGGAAAAGGAGCCCAGTCCATGTGCGTTCTAGCCTTGACTAACTTCTCCTTGCAAAGAGTTTATCTTGAGATTGCCGATGGCGTCTGGTCAGTCTGCTTATATAATATAGACAGGGGCCATTTTAACTAGGGCTTTTGTACTGTGGGCAAAATTAAGGTGCATCTAGTGTCACTTTCAATGTGTTAAGTAACTGGATACCCTAGAGCTCAGTCCAAGAAGCAAAATAGTCCCCATCTCCTGCGAGACAGATGTTAAAGGTGGACAGAAGGTTCAAAGCTATTTGCAGCAAAAGGCTTGCTCCTTGTACATGGGGCGGGAGTATTCTCTGTTCTCAGGCGTCACCGCCAACTGCAGGCATTTCAGCCCTTTCTTCCTTCACGAGTCTTGGGTTTCAGGCGGGGAGGTAACCAGACCCTTCACATTTGCTACAGTGATGCGGTTTCGGGCTTTGTGTTTTGACCTTACAAGTCACCTGCTCCTCTTGAAGTATTGTCACCCTGTTGGGTCAGGCTTCTACTATCCAGATTGTCTTAGCAACATTGGCAGTGATTCGCTGCTCAAACTCATGCCATCATTTCATGTGGCTCCTGCTTTGGGAAGCAGGGAGGGTTGTCGGATGTCAGCTGTAGGTGTAGATTAGCTTCCCCCATTCACGTGATGGATTAGAAGGCTCTGTGGAGTCCCCTGACCCCGGATGATCATTCAGTCCTTCCGCAGCCTTTGTATCTGCTGTATAAGTCTCTGTGCTCCAACCATTTATCATGAGTAGAGACTTTTAACTGTTCCTTAGCTCTGAACTACTAAGCCTATACAGCTGAACATGGTCCATGTGGCTATCCATATAGCCAGGACACTTTTAGCTCCAGCCAGCTCAAACCAAAGGGGAATCTACTAACCCACGTAACTTAGAAGCCCAGGGACATACCCAGAGTGCCAGGAGCAGGTGGACCTAGAGTCTCAGTATGGCTCCTCAGCTCTCTCCCAAGTGTCTTCTCCAGTCTCTTACTGTCTTCTTCATGTTACAGATAACCTCTTTATAAGCAACGAGAAAGAAAGTTGCCAACACCCTAAAATGTACATCTACCTGACTCCAGAGGAGGGAGCCATTCCATTTTCTAACATCGTTCTGCCAGTCCCGAGCCAAGCCCACTTGGGTCTCCCTCTGGAATAGCCAATCGTTAATGGCTATCAGTGGCTGTCATTAGAGCTCCTCTCAACACACATACCTATTTCTGCCCGTTTCCATCAGGGTGGGAACCTGGCACAGAGATGGCAACCCCACTGGGCCTGTGAAGACCCACTAGGCTTGGTCCCCTCTATCTTTCCAGCCCCTCCTACCCTCCCCCCATCAGCTTTTACCTTCTAAGCACATTGGGCTATTCCATTAGCACAAAACCTCCCCTTACCCATAGCATTCATTTTCTCTCTGTCTTCACAGGAGTCCTTTCCTTCTTCACCACTTGTGGAAATTCTTCTCAACCTTCAGGGTTCAATTAATGTATATACACACACACACACACACACATACACGGGGTGGGGGACACATAAGGAAGGGACCCTGGACTGAGGAGGGCCAGTGTCAAAGAGATGACAACTTCCAAAGCATTGACTTTTATTAGCCCTGCAGAGATACCCACTGTCCTATGCACTCAGATGTTCTTTGTATTTACATAGAACTGCTACAATCCTCACTCAGACCACTGCACAGCACACTGGGGAGGAAGACACATGTGTGATTCATTTTCTTAAGGATGACATCTAAGGATTTACCTAAGGATCGAAGAATGTCATGAGGTAATTTTCCGCAGTACAGCAGGTGGTGGGGAGATGATCGATTGGCAGGCATGCCTCCACGTCCACAAACTGGCTGAGGCCTTGCCGTTCCAACTGATGACCTTCCATGTTAATAACCTGATGGAATTTTCAAGGAGGCCGAGAAAGCGGCACTGCTTTGCTAGTAAATGGATGGTCGTGAACCACTCCAGCAGAGAGGTCCTATGGACTAACATTTCCCAGAGCATCAGAACGAAGGAGATGGTCAAACTAGAGGTGTTTTAAATGTCATCAGTGTGAACTTAGCCAGGCTGATGGTAACAGTCCAGGAAGTAATAATGCTGTTTGTCCAGAGTTCCCAAAGTGTTTAGTTTTTCTCTTTACTTCAAGACTGACCACATTATCTTGTGGTGGGCTATAGATATACTACCCCCCCATCCTCATCCCTGACACAATCTAAAATCTTTCATCTGAAAAGTGACTGAAAATAATGGAAATTACTTTAAACCCCAAAAGGGCTTTATTGGCTCATCAACCAGAATGGTTTGCTGGATCCAGGAGTCCTAACTATGCTTCTGGTCTAATCTCTTTCCATTCCTTTCTTTCCCAGGCTGCATCTATTATTCTGACTTCCTAAAACTTGTTAACCTGTGAAGGTCAGTTAGCTTGTTGTGGATCCTGATACTGAGCGGGAAAGAGCCCTGATTTAGACTGTCTCTGAACCACTCATGAACCACATGACTCTGGCTGACTGAGCCTGGTATGGGCTTCTGGGGCTGAGTGTTAGGTTAGGCCTACCAGGACTACAGATCCTGGGACTAGGAGAACAGGTTCTCAAGGAATATCTGAGGTATCAATGGTACGCAGCAGAAGGATGGGTGTTGAGCGTCAGTGTTAGACGGCAGAGGAAGGATGGGTGTTGAGCATGTATTCCTCAGCATGGATGGTGTCATGAGTCTTTTGACTGTCTCACTTCTGGGAAAGGCTTCCTGTAGTGACTGAGTGGATTGTTAAGTACCTGGAGAGTTAGGCCAATCCCCAGTGCTGTATTTTCTTCCTTTATCTCTCTCCCATTGATGAAAGGTAACTTCTAGAGGAGTTTAAAAGCATCCAGGGGTTTTAGCATTTTGTCCATCCCACCTAAAGATTATATTTATCAAAATCATTCTAAATTTGCTATTTGAAGTCAGACATTTCAGTGTTATTGCTTTTGACCCTTGTGCCTTAGCAAATTGGTTGGCACTTTGGTAAATCTTGGCAACAGCTTTGCATACACATCACGGGCATTCTTGGATTTTCTCAGCCTTGTGTCCTGCTGTTTCACTACTCCTCCACTCTTTCTCACGCTTAGGAAGACCTGACATTGTGCAGCCTGATTTCCTCCATCTGGGTGTTCTCACCTTGTTCCACATCTGATGCTCAGCCACTTGGTAGGTGATGCTGCATGGAAGCTCTGGCTGACTGGGCAGGGGTACATGGCATTAACCAATGGCCATCAGGACATGGCAAAGAGCTAGACAGACATGTTTCTTCTCTCCCCTCCCTCCTGGGGTCCCCTTTCTCTTTGAGGCTCAGAGTGATGCGTAAGTCAACACCTCCCACATGTCTTTGCACTGATCTCTAGCTTCCCTGCTTCACTTCAGTTTGTTTAAAACACTCTAAGACTCGAGTTGCCTGGGAATTGCACCTCCCAAAGAAAACAGAACTGAATTCCTGCTTTAAATCTGTTTTCTAGGAGACTAAGGCTAACTTAGCATTGTTTTGCTTTTGTGTGACATTTTCTCTAAAAGTACTGATAAGACCATGTTTCTATTCCATTCCCTGTTGGCAAGATGGATAAACTGAGATGATTAAGGACACCTCATGTTCAAAGTTATTGGCTCCCTCACCCAGCCATTTAAACACACAATTCAAGCTTCCTGTCTTCTCATTAATAACTCTTGACCTCATGGAAAGTCTGGGTCTGTACATAGAAAGAGCAGAGAATAATTGGGAGAGCTATTCTAATTATTGAAGCCAGTAACCAGATTTAAAATAGTTGTGTAACTGAGCTCTAGGACCCCACTTCACAGGGGATCACTGGAATGCCTAAGACAAGGGACCAGAGTCTTGTCGTTGTATTAGTGTGACTGGTGATAGCAGTGCTGTGTTTTTAAGCTGTTCATTCTTGATTTTGAAATATTTTACATTTTGGGTCATATCTTTGCTTTTAAATTAAGGATTCTAGAAAAGACAACTGATTTCTCGAAAGAGAACAAGTGGTCCAAGTGTGGGTAAAATAGCTCAGATTTGCCCAGGGCATGTTATGAGTGTGAGGGGAATATGACTCACTATGCGGATATTTTTGTGTTTTGATGCTATTGCTTCCAAAGTGACTTCTTCCTAGTGCTTTGTGTTTGCTTAAAATGGTTTATTTTTGCCTATTATTTAAAATTTTAAACATCTGTTTTTTTAAGATTGAAATTATTTTTTGTGTATATTTTGCTTGCCTGCATGTATGTAAATATGAATATATGTATGTATGTATGTATGTATGAGCAGCATGTTTGTGCTTGGTGCCCTCAGAGGTCAGAAGAGTGTATTGGCTTCCCAGGAACTGGAGTTAGATGATTGTGAGCCATGTGGGTGCTGGGAACTGAACCCAGGTCCTCTGAAAGAACAGGAAGTGCTCTTAACAGCTGAGGCATCTTTCCAGCTTCTACTTATTGTTAATTTTAATGCTTTATATTATGTTTAGTTATGAGAAAATGACCATGAAAGGGGACTCTGTAAACGGAAGTTTCTGTCCCGCCTAGTCCCACAGCCATTCAGTCCCAAAGAAACACACAGAGGCTTACATTAATTTTCAACTGCTTGGCCTTTTAGCTCAGGCTTATTATTAATTAGCTCTTATAACTTTTATTAACCTATAATTCTTGTCTATGTTTAGCCACATAGCTTGGTACCTTTTCTCAGTGAGGCATCCTCATCTTATTTCCTCTGCATCTAGCTGGTCTCTGATTTTCCTTTTCCCAGAATTCTCCTAGTCTGGTTGCCCTGCCTATACTTCACGCTTGGCTACTGGCCAATCAGCATCCTATTAAACCATATTATTAAACAAATCTTTACAGTGTACAAGAGCATATCCCACAGCAAGAATTTAGTGCGGAAAAAGCTCTGGTGCTGGACTAAGTTCAACTCACAGTTAAAAGGAAAGCTTGACCACCCTTGTTCGTTCGCATGGGTGTGAGGGTTGATACTTGGGGTGGGCAGACTGGGCCTTGTGTTGTGTTGTCCTGCCATCTTCCAAGAGTATTGAAAGCGTTCCTGAGGAGATGATGTCTAGACTTTAGCCGCATAACCACAGTCCTGCTTTAGATGTAACAGAGCATGTGTGTTTAGAAAAAGCCAGTGCTGATCTAGCATGAACACTGCTTCTGCCCATAGGAGCCCCAAACGTAAATATCAAAACAATGTATTTCCCGAGGCTGTTTCAAAGCATACTAGTGACCTGTGCAGAAAGCCAAGTAGACAAACATTTAAAGCATTCAAAGTAGGGGAAGCTCTGCCTTGATAGAAGGGAGCAAACTTCTCACATGTCCTGCTGGTCATGTGACAGGTTGGCGTTGGGCTCCTGATGGGTTCTGTGTTTGGAATCCGATTTTGTTTCTCAGTGGCAAGCTTCCTGGAAGAAATGGTGAACCTGAAGGCTTGAGTGCAAGTACTTTACCAGGAACTTAAGCAAAGGCCACATGTGCGTGACCAGAGCCTTGAAAAATGCTAGTGCCTTATAGCTGGCATGAGAGAGGCAGTGACTTAGCCGCGGTGTCTGAGGCTGTTCCCTATACAGCCATCCTGAGCTGCACCGTCAGGAGTTAACCGTCTATGCTGTTCCTGCTGTCACTCACCTTGTGTCTCACCTTGATAACTGCAGCTGTGCAATAACTGGAATGTAGTCAGGTTCCTATCATTTCTGGGAAGTTGAATATTTGAAATAGTTTTGATCAAGTGTATGAAACAAATGAAAGCAGGATGTTCTAGATTCTTCTTTTCTGACTCATTCTCTCTGGAGTCTCTGAAGAAACTTGGAGGTCCTAAAAAAGTCCCCCAGTTTACAGGGAAGATGAGGAGGTTCCAGAAACGAATAAGAATTGGCAGCTTAGTGCTGTGAACCTGTCAACGCCTCGGGATGGAGAAACAAATGGTTGAAGGGCAAGAAAACTGGGATCTGGAGCATGGAGTAACATTTTAAAGCCAAGCACATCTGCCAAAGATTCTTTAGCGTCCACTCCTTTCAAGATCACAGAATTACAATACAGACACCATGGAGTTCAAACACATTCATTTTCAATGTAAAAACAGCACTGCAGGAAGACTCGCCCTTTCCCAGGAGTCAGGAAGATGCAATGTTGCCCAGTAAGGATTTACTTCTCCGAAAGAAGCTAACCAACATTTTAGTAAATGTTGAATTAGACTCTAAATGTGTAGAAGCAAGTTAGTGTTTGACTTCAGAAAAAAGATAATGCAGAGTGGAATTAGTTTGACAGCCAGTGCCTTCATATATATGGCAACATGGTATCCATTTCCTTTCACTGCTTAGTCTAAAAGCACTAGCTGGGCCTGGATACTGTGACGGAAGTGCTGTGTGTCTGGCTCCCTGTGGTCCTGCTCCCTCCATCTTCTGTTTTCTATGGCTTCTCAGCACAGCCCATGAACGAATATTCCAGAGATGATCACTATGGACTTTAATGGCAAGCCTAGCCATCTTTATTTCTCATCTCTTCCTTGGTTCTCTGTCTTACTCCCTTCTGTTCCTTCTTTTATATTGAAGAACAAAAAAGAGTATCTGAGAGTTACAGGGCACAGGGCTTTGTTTAAGCTAGTGAGTTTCATGAAAGAAACAGGGAAACCCCAAATATTTGGGTTAAATTTCTAGTACAGTCCTCAATAATCTCAACCACAGTTAAGTTTGCTATTACCCTCACCTTAATTAGCTAAGTCTCTTTAAAAAACTTCACTAATACAATGATTACACTCCAGTAAAGTTATGATGTTATAATCTATAGGTGTCTAGAAAGTAAAGCTAAGATGAATGCGCCTATGTATCTTTAATCCCCAGGCCAAGAACATTGCTGAAGATCAAAGATGTAACCAGGAGACATTCTGCTTTAATGCTGTTTGGGTGTGACAGCTGCCTCTGTTCTTGGAATAGATCAGTTCCATCCATCTTTTCAGACAGTTCCAAACACTTCCTTGAAGCACCAGAAATATACATCTCACGTACAGTTGTCTTATTAGGAATGATGTATTGGGGTTTCCCTATCAATTATTTTTGATTATTCTAACACGTGGCACTTGTGGCATTCCATGCCCTCAGAGTTATCTTTGTGTAGGGAGATGACTATGAGCAGGTAATACACAATGCCATATAATTTTTAGCAATAGTGATGGGGTGTCTTTCTTTTAGTATGGTTCTCCGTGCTATTTAGAGAGGCAAACATAGAATGCTAAAGGACATTCAGGACCCATCTTCTGATTTGTCTTAGTGGGAACAAGGTGATCTCACTCTGGAGACGGACTGAAGCATGTAACATGCCACCACAAAGTGACGAGTTGTTAATTTATGTGTACTTTTGGCTTGGGATTTTACTGGCATAGTGTGGGGAGATGCTAGGTTTTATGTCTCTTGCTGAGCCTTTTTTTTTTTTTGGTTTGGGATGAAACTGGAAGGTGGGAGAGCTGTGTATCTGGAAGACTGTGTTGCTCTTTTCCATCTTTAAGTTTCTGAGAGGAGGGAGCTGGGGAGATGGCTCAGCAATTAAGAGCACTAACTGCTCTTCCAGGGGACAGGAGTTCAATTCCTAGCACCCACATGGTGCTCACAACTGTCTGTAACTCCAGTTCCAGGGGACCCGACACCTATGGCAAGACACCAATGCGCATAAAAATATAAAAATAATAAATAAATAAATGAATGAGTCAAAAAGCAAAATAATTAAAAAAGAAAATGAGAGGAGGGAACTCATCTCACGAGGGGAATCCCCTTCCCAAACTGAGTACGTTATCCAGACCTCCACACAACTATTGACAAGCAACAACTACTTATTCTGCTGAAATCAAACAGTGATGCATCAAATTGAGATTCTTCACAATCCACAACCACGTGGATTCAAGGAAAACTACCAAAAGAAAAGAGAGTTCACTTAAGACACCACATTCAGGGAATGGAGCATCCTCGTCTTGTCTCTGGTGGCCTGAAGGACTACACACTTAACCCTTACTAGCCTAATGGAAAGAAAACCCAGAAGGCACCGTACCTGACGGAAGGGCTGTTGAAACAAAAGGCGAGAAAGAACGATGTAGAACCCAAAGCAGAGCAAATGACCAGGACTGGCTTGAGAAGACAGGAAGCCAAGATGGTTGTCTTTGCAGGATATTTTGATATGCATATATTATTAGAATTAAATCAAGAGACGTTTCAAAGCTGTCTTCTACAGTGTGAGCAGAAGCATGAGCCTCATACAACACACCATCTGAGGTCCTTCTGGAAAATTCACAGGGCAGAGATGGGGTTACAGGACACTGGGCAGTAACACAGGCCCATGGACGGGAACAGGCCACCATTAAGGATCCAGGAGAGCCAAGCCATCTGTTCATTTGGGGTTATTCCAAGTGCTGGTCTCAAGGTACTGATCACAAGCGCTGTGCTCACGACATCCTTGGATTCAGTGCCGAAGTCTCTTTGTGTACTGCTCTAGGAGATGCCGTCTAAGTATTTCTCTGATTTCCTGCCCATTGCCTTAGATTGGCTTTCTGCTTCTGTGATGGAAATGTGAAGCAATAGCAACCAGAGACCTGCAAGGCAGTTTGCAAATGCTCATTTGTTAGTGAACCATCACATCCCACATGACTGCTGCAGATGCTGTTGGTGCAGATGGCCAAGGCCTGGCTCCTGGGGTTGTCTTTCTGCGGCTAGAGAACAGGAAGGGGACAATTGAGTTAACCTCTCTGTCTCTCTCTTGTCATCCTCATTCTGGCCATTTGCTCCTCTCTGCATGGGTTCCCTGTGCCAAAACCTGGTTAATTCTGTTTCCTTGGGCCCGGTGTTCAGATTCAAGACCCAGCATCTGGGTAAAGCCAGCGTGTGATAGATTTACGTTCAGAACGGGCCAGACCCCAGCAGCTTTTTCAGAATATGGAAAGGAAGTGATAGGCATTGTGGGCCTGGCAGCATGGAGGCATCCCTCGCAAGGTTCGCTGAGCAAGGCCTGTACGGGCTGTGTGAAGAAATGTAGCAGAGGCAGAAGCATTGCAACACAGGGCCCAACCTCAGGGCTTGGCAGCCACTCCCCAGCTCCCAATTTGGTACAAAACATTACTGTTTGGAAGTCACTGCCTGTAATGCGAAAGACTTCCAGGAGAAGGCTAGGCGTTACAAACCCGACCATTTCAAAACGCAGAGTGGCAAGCATGTAGTGTCACCACGTTGCTACCCTGTTTTCTTTGATTTTACCTGCAGAGCCTTAGGCAGGTTGGAGCGGGTAAGAGGGAGGAGAGGGTAAAAAAGGGAGGAGGGGAATCCCCCCCCCCCAGTCAACCCAGAAAGCTCAGGTGCACATAGTACGCCTTCAACAAGATCAGCTGAGGCTGAGGGATCTTTGGGGGAAAACCCAAATCACTTTGTGAGTCTGCCCTTGGGGAAGGCAGGAAGTGAGGCTGATAAACAGGGAAGTGGGAAGTGGTTGCTTGGTGCTGAGTTTGGCAGGGAGTTTTGGGCTCCATTGGAGTCTTTGGCCTCCAAGCAAAATTCAGGAGGGGATTGAAACCCACAGCAACCCAAACAAGGCTGAGGCTTGGCAGGAAGTTGCTGTGGGCTGGTATGGTTCTTCACACGCTCTGGGCCTGGGCAGGTCTCTCAGAGGAGTGAGCAGCCTTTCACTGCCAATTCTGTTTCTTTGGACTCATCTGAACCCACAATGCTGAATACGGTTAGTCAGGGCTTGAGTTTTCCCAGAAGCAGAGCCCGGGTCTAACGTGTCCTTGGCGGGTGATTTCTTATTTACCATGTAGCCCGCCGGGTGAGGAAGCCTAGGGTTGTTTTTGTGGAGAATTCATACTGAGATTAGAAGGGGGGGGGTAATCTGAACAGAGATTTGGAACCGAGTTTCATAGACTGTTAGTGTGAAACCCCCCCCATTTCCACCCCCAAGAGTCCTAGAAAAACAGGCAATGTCGTCATAGCAGCTGCTGATGGCCTGACAGACAGTTTCCGCAGCGCTACATGAGGCCCTTTGGTGTCCCTGTCAGGAGACTGGCAGCTGAATGACACCAAGGAGGCCGGGCCTGTATTCCCTCTGGGAATGCCGCCCTAATTGATAGACAGAAGGCAAAGAGAAGGATTGTTTTTGAACCTGAAAAGAATCCCCTTTTTTCTCCCTAAAGCTCACGCCCCCACTCTCCACAGCTTTACCTCCCCCCACTTTTTTTTTAAAGGTGTTTTGTTCCAGAGAAGTTACAGAGCTTAATGGAACTGAATGACTTTTACCCTTCTCAATCTGTCAGTCAAAAGCCGGACTCCAGGCCCGTTAAATAAAGTCCTTTCAGAAGCAGACGGGAGAGGAATGTGTCAGTCAGGCAACAGAGCCTGTTGTGTTTTCATCTGTCAGAGGGGTGATGTGGGGGAGAGCCTCAGGCCCCAGGCAGGGCACATTCCCAGCGGCCGCTAAGAGGCCTTGACAAATCCAGGTGTGGAGCCAGAAGGTCCCCAGTCACCCACATTCTTGAGGCGCAGACTTGGAGCCCCAGGCACTCAGCTTTGCAGTCAGCTATGAGACGTTTGGGCAAACTGTCAGCACAGGGTTCATGCTAAGCATTTTTAACATAAAACCAACCACTAAGTGCCGGGTGACTGGGTAAGGCAAGGCTTTCAAATTAATACACCGCTTAGTGGAAAACGCTGCAGACAGTAATGCTCCTGCCGAGGGGCCTTTGGGTAGACTCGAATTCCAAACCAATTTTGTAGCGTTGCTTTCACCCTTTCCCTAATGCTCTCCCTTCCCATTATATGACAATCCATTAATCTTGCCCGTTTACTTAAAATTGCCGAGTGATTTTTTTTCTGAGAGTTCTGAACAGTTGCTTTTGTTCATTATAGATTCAGAGTTTTATGTAAAAAAAAAAAGTCCTCAGTTAGACAGACTAATGACCGATTCCTTATGTTTGGGTGACACTTCCTCTGAGGGCTTTAGGGGAAAAAAACGTAGTTTGAGGGGGAACCAGGGGAGAACAGAAGTTTCTCTGAACAAATAGGGCTTGTTCTTCCTCAAGTGCTGAAGAAAACCCTCTGTAACACCACTCCAGATATTTTCATCTGGCACTGAAGGCCCAGGTGTGCAGAGAGGAATCAGTCCCGTCCTGGGACAGCAGCCTGGCTGTGGGTTTGTAGTCCCTCAAGCCTGAAGTTTATTTGACTTCAGGATAAACCTGAGTGTGTTATTTCTTATTTGTTTGTTGTCTCCTTTGTCTTCAGGAGATTTTATTTTATTTTTTGAATATAAGGCAAAAGCAATAGACCCCCTCCTGTGCTGTTTCTCACGCCATGGTCCACCTGCCACTCCGCTGCTCCTAAAGGAGGCAGCTAGAGAGGTGTGTTGTCTGCCATCTTCCCCATGTTACCTCTTGCCTAGCTCTAGGTATTAGGGGAAGCAGGGATAGGGTTCAGGCAATTTTCAAGACCACGCATGTTACTTAAAACACAGGTGCACAAGGCAATGAGCCCTCACCTCTGTTCTCTACTTCTGTCCCCCTTCAGCCGTAATATACACTTAATATTTTCTTCTATTTCTGTCCTTGGGCCCCCAGGAACCAGCCTGTTTTAGACAGGCTAAATTGCAATTTAAAAGACTTCTGGTATTGCCTGATAAACCTTGATACACTGAAGCAGGTCTACAGATTGTCAAAATAAATACAGTAAACGGAAGTTAAGCAACTTCCAAAGATGTGGGTTTGAGCGTTTTGTCATAATACATGAGCTTAGAAAATAAAAATGGACTAACCCTGGGCTAGTTAAATTGAATTTACTGAGTAAAGCACAACTCTTTCTCTTTTTTTATTGAGGTGCTGGGAATGGAAGCTAGGGCCTCACACATGATAAACTAACTTTCACTGAGCCTTGGTCCTAGCCCTATAGCAAGCAAGCATCGATACTTTTATATTGGAATGCTCACAATTCTCTTGCCTCAAAATTTCTGGAAGCTCCCAGAGCCTGCAGCTCCTCAAGTTGTTTGGAAGGGTCTGTGTGTTAGAATTTAGGCTCATGGAACACTTCGGGTGGAGCATGCTTCTCTAGATGGAATATTAAATGAATTGCAGAGATATGCACTGTGGGGCTTCCCGAGTCCCTCCTTCACTGGTTATTAATGAGCTGCCACACTTGAAAAAAAAACATACAAAACCATTTCTCAGCTCATTTTCTGCCTGCCTGCCTTCCCTCAGCCTAAAACAAACATGTCTCCCTGGTGCTGCCAGGGAAGCCTTCTAACCAAAGAGACAGTTTTTCTTTTGTGCCTACAGCTTAAACTGGGTGTTGTGGCTTCTGGTTTAATGCTAAGAACTACTGGAACACTTGCAAGCAAGAGCTTACAGCTGACAGAAACACTTAGAATGACAATGTATACTCTACTGGGGGAAAACCCTTTGCATAAAGCACCCAGTCTCCAGGTCCTCTTCCGCTGCTCCTTAGACCACTGTTCTACTTAGAAGGCAAGCATACAAAGGAAAACTCCAAATCAGCTAAGAGCCTCTGTTTTGCTCTGGCACCTCCAAATTCTGTTGGTCTAAGCGTCATTGTGAGCAATAGATTTTCATCATCCCCTGGTCATTTCCTGGGGCTGGGGACAGTAGGAGGCAGGCTTGGATGAGACAGACTCCTGCCTCTCAGCACAGATGCTGTCTCTGTGGGTTTGGTTGGGGCCACCCTGCAACCCAATACCAAATAGTATAGAGCCCACGGTTTGCTGTCAGGTAGGAGCTGTGCTCCAATATCAGCCATAGTGTATTTTTCAGCTGTCATCTTTGAATAATGCCCTCAGAACATCTGTCCAGATGAGCTTGTGTTGTACTGGTTGCTGGCTCTTCTGTCTTAAATGGGTTTTTGTCAATAGTTTCCCCTCTGGAGTTACATACAGAAGCAACTGACTACCAAGTTTGAAAGTCTGGTTGAGAATACTCAAATTCTTTCTATATTTTTAAGTTCTTCAGAACTTAAAAAGAGTCATGCTATTTTAATATGCTGAAATATACCAGTTCCTCAACGGTAGAGTTGCAGAGTTTCATCTGAAAGCCTCACAACCAAGTTACTCAAAATGTCACGGAAGAACCTCTTTTTCTGAATTAGGAAATCAATTAATTAGGGTTGGAAATGGGTCAGAGCTTTGGCCTGTCAGGAGAACTTCTTGACCATTAGCCACTTTTAAAAGGTTCCTTTTTATTTTTGTTTGTGTGTACACGTGTGTGTCTGTGTGAGGGTGTGCCACACATGTGAAGGTGCCCATGGAGGCTAGACGAGGGCATGGGGTCCCCTGAAGCTGTAGTTATAGGTGGCTCTGAGCTACCAGATCTGAGCTGTTCTGGGAACTGAATCCGGGTCTTCTGGGAAGGCAGCAAAAGCTCTTAACTGCTGTGCTTCTCCAGCCCCTTGGTCACAAGTTCTTATGTGATTTTTAATCAGACCTGGTCAGCACGCTACTAATTATTAGTAATGGTAACAATCCTAGTTGTAATAATAAATAATTATAATATAATGAGTTAAATTTATATTAGTTTATTGGTACAATGGTAACATGTACTAAGCGCATTCCATAAACAGTTTCTTATGTCAAGCATGAACTTCCTGTTTAGATCAGTGTTTATAATAGCAAAGACTATGGCCTTTGGTGGTGCACTGCTTCCTGTCAGTTCTTCTATAGCCACTTGCTTTGTGTGGCCCTTATTATGACATGGGCAAAATGGTGATAGTAGTTAATATGTGGGCATACTTTAGAACAGCTCTTACTACTTCTTAATTACCACATATATGTTTATTTCTATTATATTTTATCAATTAAAAATCAGCATGCAAAATAATGTTTCATTAAATATTTCACATATGTGTATCATTGTACTTTGGTCATTCCTTTGTTATTATAATTTATTCTTTTTAATAAAAGAATTTTTTTTCATGTTTGTGGGTGTTTTGCTTGCATATGTATACATGCATAACATGCCTGTCCAATATCCACAGAAGCCAGCAGGGGGCATTAGATCCCCTAGAACTGGAGTTGCAGACAGTTGTGAGCTGCCATGTGAGTGCTGGGAATTGAACCTGGGTTGTCTGGAAGAGCCATCTCTCCAGGCCCTATCATTGCTGTTTCTATTGGTTTGTTCTATCTTGTGTAGGTAGCCATCAACCAAGCGGGAAAACATTCTTTATCAATGGCTATTCACTCCCGCTTGCCTCCTGCAATCATTGGTCCTCCAGGTAGTTGCCCCATTGGTCTGTATCATTATATGGACAAAACAGAATTTCTGATGGGTAAATGGCTTGTAAACTTCCGGGAGATGCCCATTTGTAAAAAGCTGACCCTTCAGGGAAGGGCTTTCCTCAGAGCAATGCTCAGTCAGTCCCAGCACCTGAAGACTCCAGGTCCTGAACATAGGACCCCTTTCCTTTGGATCTCTATTCTTCTTGCTGGACAGGCTCTGAGGTGCTGCACTGAGCCCTTATTTGATCTGATCCCATTAGATCTGTCACGGTTCTCTTTGTGGATGCTCTGGGCATTGCCATTAGGTACCCTGGCAGAAGGCTGGAGTGATGCTCCTTTGTGAAGGAAACAGTCTGAAGATTAGTGTTGACCTTCATGAGGCTCGCGGGTGGAGTCACCTGCTCAGTGAAGGCATCCTTCAAAACAGAGACATCCCTGCCCCATCTCCATCCTGGTGTGGCCTCAGATCAGCTTACACTGCATGGAGTTACAGCCTCTGGGCTTTAGCTACAGGCAGATGCTACTAGGACACTGTGCCCATTGCTTCTTCATTGTTACCAGATTTAGCATTTTCTCCTCAAAGAGACGGCAAAGTTTGTTAGTGGGGCAGGCTTGAATTTCAACAGAAAGGCCAAGAAACCTGAAATTCATTCAGTTAATCCAATATGTATGTATTAAAGGGTGATATAGATTTGATCAATTATTTAACTTTCTATCAATAAATCATGGGGTAAATGAATTTTACCCAGTGGACACAGGGATGTCCGAAGACTATTTACTTTATTTTCTGTTAACCGTTGCTTTCCATGAACTAATTTGGAGATTCCGGAGGTGTTGGCCTCATTCTAGAAATGCAGCAGATCTTGCCCCTGGTTCTCCATTTTTGCATGTTTACCTGGGTGCGAAGGGTTTTTACTGATGCCCACCCCACACTTGTTTGTTTTATGGGGGAATAAAGGACAACTGATTTTAAAATCTGATCCAGCTGCAGTATTGTATTTTTGTTTGCATCTTTGTGTGCTTGTATTTAAGAGATAGGCTCTTTTCTATGTTTCCTGGCTTGGCCTTGAATTCCTGACTCAAATGATCCTCCTCCTTCAGCCTTCCAGATCAGTGGGACTACATATGTGTCCCGCCACACCCGGCTAGCATCGTCTGGAGACATGGTACAGATCAGAGTCAACAGATTCATACGGAAACCAAACCCACTTGATACAGAGAAGCATGTGCTAACTCCTTTGGCTCTTTGGCCCTGATAGGGAGCCAGCAGTTAACACATTTTGTTGAGGCTGGGAGAGCAGAGCCATCCGAATTGGGGTAAGGGTTATGATGAACTCTGTATTGAGAGGATAGCCTAAGAGCGACAGGATCCCTGTTAAGAGTCCGCAGACAGGAGAGTGGCACACAGGGACTAGATTGATAGGGAAGGTGCTGACCACTTGTGGCTTTGTCGGCCTTCTCCCCACCACCCTTCCATTCTTGGAAGCTTTATTTTTTAGACAATTCTGATGGGTTGCTAACCATAGCACCCAGTTCCTGGTGCCTGTGGCTTCGGGTAGGCCTGAGACCCATACCTGGTCAGCTCCTATCCTTGTGTCCACAGGGATTGGGTCATCACATACAGATGTCTTTAACTTACAACACAAAGGTCTCCTAATATGCTAGGTTTAGGGATTAACTCCCAAGACTTAGCTACTCTTCAAGCAAGACGTCTGCTTTGTCAAATTCTTGATTAATCTGTTTATCCCATGTCTCGCTGGCAGATGGTCTAGCTTTGGTGATGAGCAAACACCAGCACAGAAATGTTGGTGGGTCAAAGCATGGTGACAAATCCCACACTGACCACTTGAAACTGCTACTATTTGGCCAGTCATGTGGTCAAATTAATAATTTCTTCAGCTCCAGAGACAGTGGAACCAGGTGTCAGCAAACATTTGTTGAGACTCTGCTTTGAATGGGCAAGTGGTGGGAACTGTCAGGGAGCCATTGGTGGAGAATACAGTGATCTTCTCAAGGAGATTGCAGTCTGGAGAGAGACAGGCAGAGAGAGGCAGACAGAGAGCACGCACTTCCTAAGAAACTATCACTACAGAATTGTCTTCATTCCATATACTGAAGAGAAGATCATGCATTTTTATTCCTTTTTTATTTATTTTTATTGAGATTTACATTTTCTCTGCTTCCCTCTGCATTTTTATTCTTTAAAAATGATTTCATTCCTACAAGGAGTACAGTAGTGTCAAATTCTAAGAATGCTGTCATCGCTCTTCCTAGAACCCTCCCCATTTACATCTTTCTTCTTTGAACCCTTTCAAAACTGTCCCTCTGCAACACAACATCAAAAATCAAGATGAATTCTGTCCTTGCTATGCCATTTTGTCCATCTCTGACAATTTACTCTGGCTGCATGAGAACTTTCTCCTTTTGCCCCCTTTAGTAGGAGGAAGGATCAACTTAGAACCATCTCTGTGTTGAATCAAATCCCAGCTCACGTCAGGCAGAGGATAAGGGTGCGATAGCACTCTGTAGACCTGTAGAAATCAGCCCGTGACATCAGGCTGCACAAGTGGGTGCCTTAGCCCTCTGAGAGGAACCTGCATGCATCTTCTGCCCACATTTCTGGATTTATATATCTAGGCGTTGTACAGCAATTCAGGGTCATGACTAATGCCAAATGCCTCAGTTTTAGGATATTTTCTCATCCATTTGCAACATACTATATTCTTAGAAGTATGCTCGGTTTGCCCAAATCATGTGAAAGCCGCAGCACCCAGCAAGAGAACAGGGTTATTGACTTCCTGGTTTGAGTATTTGGGCAGTCTTTCTGAGGGCTGATTGCTGGAGCTTGCTAAAACTTTTTCCAGGAAGAAACACTTTGCCACATTAAGTCAACAGTTTTCTTCCTTCCTTTTTTATTTTAGGTGCAATGTACTTTAGCCCCATGTTACTCTTGAATTAAAAAAAAAAAAGATCACCTTTCTGTGGAATAAGTTGTTATCCTGCCAAATTTATCCACCAAAATAAGAAACCTGGAGACATTTTAGTGGTGCTGTTGGATAACTGCTCTGATTATGGATGGAGGCCAGGAGAGCCAAGAATGCATGAGATTGAGGCCGTGAACACCAGCACACAGTCTTGAAGCTTCTTCAGTTGGCAATCAAGGGACATGTTTTTTTTCTAGAACGACATAAATACAGCAGTTCTGTGCCGTTCGAACTGTGGCATGCAGCCGAGAAACTCTCCTAGGGCAGCCAAAGCCTCCCTGCTTGTGTAAACACCCTTTCCAAGGGGCTATTCCTGTTGCTAAAGGAACTCAGGCCACTTTGGCATGAAAGTCTTGTGATTGGCAGCAGTTCTGGCCATTGTAAGTATCATATTGTTTGGTGGCAGAGAATATTTTTTATTGCTAGTTCAATAGCATTTCACAGTTATTAAACCAGAGTCATTGTCTCTGGCGGCTCTCAAAGGCTCAGAAACTTGAGGGCATAGAAGGGAAAAAAAATCCAAAAGCACAAAACCTGTCAGTTATTTTCATAGTTCCAATGTGGCTGTCACACTCTTGGCTGTTGAGGCACTGGAGAAGAAAGGTTGAGAAAGTGGTTTTCCAAATGTGTTTATGTGCAACTTGTTTTCATAAATAGGAATTTATGGGAGTAGATTCAATTACAAAAGTTATTTTAGAATGGTTAAAAAATGGAAACATTTAAGGAATGGGACACCTGTACCATTATGATTAGACATTAAAGCACTTAGATTAAAATAATGTTCCCACAGCGAGCAGATATGGCTTAATGTTCCATAACCCTGAAGACAAATGCCAGCCTGAAGTCATTCCTAGGGTCCTCGTGGAATGCTCTAAGGAGAGGAATAGCGGTGATTATGAAATGAACACATCAATTTCTCTACAAGGAAGAGCCCTTGGCTTATTTAGCAGATAATGAAAGTATCCTGCAAGTGAGCTGGAGGGTGACCTGTGCAGCCACAGGTGTTAGTGACTATCCAGGACTTGCCCAGAGGTGAAACAACTCAGCAGGCGTTCCTCCTCTTCAATGAATCAAATTTGTACTAGGAGAAGAAGCACAGGGCTGGAGGCTTGTTCTGTAGAGCTAGTTGGGGATTCCATGAGTACACCAGCATAGCATTTTTTTTACATGGGTCACCCCCAGTGGAAACCATTCATGGTCTTTTGCAAATATCAACTTTCTGGGAATTTGACTAAGTTTTTGGGTAATTTTTCCAGACGACAGAGAGCCAGTTCCTGGAGAATCTGCTCTTCTCAGCTCTTTGTGTATTTTCTGTTTGGTTTTACTTTGCTTCTTCCAGGCAGAGTTTGCGAGGCCCCAAGGACCACACCAGCACTCAAGTCAGGGGATGTACAATTAATCTTCTGCTGAAAGAAAAATGTATTCTTATTTCTCTTCAAGTGTCTCTGGCGGTAACAGGGTGTGGGCAGAAACTTGTGTTTACCTAAACAAAAACAGAAGATGTATGACCCCTCTAAACATTCCTGTGGCTGGCTCTTCTCTGAGGATGCCCCTCCCTGGCTGTGTGCCAAGATTCTTTTATTTTTCTAGAAGTAATTACAGCTTGAGCAGTCTATGCCCCATGGCTGACATTGTGGTTGGGGAGTTTATGGGTTGTGCTAATTCTGTTTGGACATGATTTTCTACTTTTCTTTGTGGAGAGGAAACACCTCCCCCAGCCACCAAGTCCTTGACTGTTGCCTCCAGCCATTCTCTCTGCTGAACTTCTCTCTCCTAGCTCCCAGCACCCTTCATCTCCCAGGGGAAGTTAGAGCTCCATCGTGGAGTCTTGGACAGACAAACTCTACCTGTGCTAACTTCAAGGGATTATTTTTCTCCTGAATAAATATTTCCCTCATCCACTATACATATTTTTATAGAGTTAGTCTACAGACCCTTAGTCCACAAAGCATCCGCCTTTTGTCTCCAAACCTTCCTACATTACTCAAAGGGAGTTTGATAGGCTTTGCCTTCTGTTTCAGCATTTAAAGTTGAAAAGATAAACTCATAAGGCCTCTTCTAGGCAAAATCATTAGACTACTTCTTAATAAAGAATTTTATGAGCTAAATTGCTCTCATTAGCAATATAGCTTCAATTTGCCAATGTTTAATCTCACCTTCCTGTTATTTCTCAAGGAAGTGTGTGTGCGTGTGTGTGCACGTATGTACGTATGTATGTGTGCTGTGTATGGTTGTATGTGTGTGTTTAGACTGGCTTATGCAGTGCTGGATACTAGGTAAACTGTCCCAGGAAGGCAAAAATCTTTTAAAAATGGAAACAAACCAGAAAACCCAAACAGGAATGACAACACTCTGTCACAGAGCACCCAACTGCCTTGAAACATACAATAGCTATCTTGGTGACATACCATGAAGTTTTCCACAACTTGGCAGTAGTGACAATGAGGTGGCCTTCTGCTAGAAGCGGGTAGAAGACAGTATGCACCTTGGGTAGGGATAGAATACTTGAGTATTTCTGTACACACTGTGTGCTCCCAGAAAACAATGGGTCCTGGTGAAGACACCCTGTCTCCATGAGCTCTGGGCCATTTTTAGCTCATTTCAGTACCAGGCCGGGCTGCTTGGCTCTGGCTCAGGGACTGTTTAGCAGTGCAGGGGTTATATGTAAGGGTGATCAGAGATTTAAGCTGTCATGTCAACAGTGCCAGGGAATAGGCTGTGCAAGGGCCTTAATAAATCTGCCCTTGACTCATGGCCAAACCTCATTCAGCAGAAAATTATTTCTGCAGCACGCTGAATGCTCTGGTCTGATGGAGACAGAAATAAAGAAAAGGTGGAAATGGGGAGAGGAGAATGAAAATTCAATCCACATGCGGTGGGGAGGATTCCAGTAAATTTTTTTTTTTTGAAATAAGAAACAGAATGTGTAGGACTCTTGGAACAGGGCACATTCCTTTGGTTACTAAAATGTCTTAGGGGACAAAGAATGATTCTCAAGGAAATCATCAGGGAAGGGCGGGAGCGGACAGTGGGCTGCCTGGCCTCAGCGCTTTATGGATGCTCTTCATTTGTTCATTAAGTTGGCTGGGCTTTATTGTGTGAGAGAGGGGCCGTGGGCCCTTGAGGGGCCAGCACACCCAGTGCTCACAGCTGGCCATGTAGAGCCACAGGCTCCTCTCACATGTGAAATGTGTCATGCTTTGCTTCAGTGCAGACCAAGCGATGCAGATGTACTCTTGGATGCCAGAGACAAGTGTTATGAGAACCACTGGGACTAGAAAGTGGGGATGCGTGGGATCAGATATGGAGGCATCAGCACCTTCGTTCCAGGTCTGTGATTTAGTGCAAGGAGCTGGGCTTTCTTTCATTAGAAAGTCTAACTGAAGGAGCAAACAAGACCTCTGGCTTAGCTCTGTTGTGGTTTATTTCCTTAGGACATTTTAGGAGAAGGAAGAGTTAAGGTCAGTATATTATGCATCTTCCAGATTGGTTCATGAAGGCGCGGACAGGCCTTTGCATCCTAGGCCAGAGGTCATTTTAATTGGAGAGACAATTGAGGAGACAGACTTCCGTCTTTTTTCCATAAGTTTTGAAACTGTTGGGGAAAGCTCAGCGAGTAAGGGACAGCAACAAGCACATTTCCTCTTCTAAATAATTTATTTCCTGTTAGTAGTTTTCTCTTTTTGGCCCTGCACTTTCATTCCCAGAGCTGTAATGAGTTTCCAGAACATAAGGCGTCAGATATTGGCTTGCTGTTGGTGGTGGTGCTGTTGAGATCTCTGAATTCATGACCCCTGCGCGCGTCAGGCATGGCGCATACATAATTTACGAAGCGATCTGCAGCTTTCATCTGTTCTTCCCCCTCACTTTTGGTGCTTTTTATTCAGAGGGTGATTTGTTGTGCTGCAATGGAACTTGCCATATTTCCAGAAGTTTCCATAGAGGACCAACACCCTGCAGCAGATCCCTCAGGTCCAGGCACATTTCTACAATGTCTTCAGTATGGGGTGGGTGAGGGGGGGAGTGCGGGATGGGGTAGGAAACAAAGGGATCAAGCCTTTTTTTTTTTTAAGGTAGAGATGGTTGAATTCAGAAAGACTCGCTGTGTCTTGTCCACTAATGAGGGTACTGCTTGGTGAATGGAGTAAAGGAAGTGGCCCTGTTAAAGTGGGCTCTGGTTTTGTTCGTCTCTTAAGGCTTCAAGGAGCCCAGGAATTGTCCCAGAAAGGACATGCTTATCAGAGCACAGAACAGCAGTCCCTTCCAACACGCAGCATGGACTGCAGTGCCACCTTTGTCTTTAGGGGTTGGGTAGGGACACGAATCCAGGCTGTGCTGGGACTCATTTCCCTCTCTCTTTCCTGTCCATGTATAGCTTTCTGTTTCCCTTTCACCTCTGTCTCTCTTTCTGAGACAGGAACGTCGGACTCTGAGTGGTCTGCCAAGAACCGGGGCATCAGCCGCCTCTCCAGGTAAACTGGAGGAGAAAGAGCATTGAGATTTCTGACCCAGATTGTCTGCTGAGACCAACCCTAGTCAAGAAGCCTGCCTGTATTGATTCACTTCTCTCCGTGTCTTAAATATTTAATAACACAGTTTGCTATTTGGTGGATTTTTTTTAGAAGCCCAAGCTAATATCTCTTAGTGCACAAATGTGCACATATTTGAGGATTGACTGAGGGGTGCGTGCGGTCTCTTGTCATGTGCTGCCTTGGGACTCTTTAAGTAAGAAGACTGTGGGCAGCTGCCCTTCCTGAAGCATGAGGCAAATAAACCTCAATAACTGAAAATGTTTAAAAAGTTACAGTACTGCCTGCTTACCCATTTATATCCTATTATTGACTTAACTATACACACAAATGACAAGTGTCATCCTAACAGGACATCCTGTGACATGAATGGAGAGAACCCTGAATAAAAGACACCATCGCTGTGGTCCTGGTTTCTGCCCTTTACACAGAGAATACACCTTTTCTCCTCCCTTTGTGGGGTCAATCATATCCACTCTACACCTCATGTTCACTGAGACTTTAAGTTCTTTGACAAGCTTCAACGCGAATAAAACAAGGACTTCCTTTTATTTTGAGGAGTGTCATTCGGCCATCTTAATTTTCATCTGTAAACAAAGTTCTAGCCATGGGAAATCTCACCAACAGTCTAACTGTTAGGATCTACTTTAACTCAGGATGGTTTAATGGGCTCATCTTGTCTCTAGGTGCCCGCGTTTCTCCTTTCTTCTCCAATCCGGCCTTGAAAGAAGGGGGTTGTGGAAGGATGTTTCTTGCTCCTCTTGAGAGTCAGATGTTAGAGAGCAGGAACCCATGTGCCTGAGTCTCCACTGCTAGCTTCTTCTCTCTCCCGAAGCCAATGTCTCTTCTTTGCTCTTGGATTCAGAGAGCTTGTGCTGCACAAAAGGGTGGGAACAATGCTCCCAGCTGAGGAGGTGAGGAGGCGGGAGAAGTCAATGGAGGGAGAAAAGCAGGGGCTGAGAAAGAAGAGGAGGCCCAGTGATCCTGAGGAGGACTGGCTTAGCAGAGAGCCCTTTCAAATCCTGTTTTGACCAGAACAAAGGACCCTTGACACATTTTAAAAGAAAAAACAAAATTAGTAAACTGTACCAACTTGTTTATCGACCCTCCAGTAAACATCAGGGTTTTCTACCCTTGGACTTACTAGTAAACTCAGCCATTGCCTTGATTAAAAATATAAAGAAAAATGAAAAGAATTAGATGCACTCCAGTTAAGTTTGTCAGATTCTTACAGCTAAGGTGGAAACTTAGCTAAGCCGTTTCTGGGAAAGCATTCAATCACGTTTTGAGATGGTGTTTGTAGTGCCTACTAGCTGTGGAAATGGGTGTTTCGAGGGACCATCTGGAAAAGATAGAATTAAAATTAAAAACTGAAAGGGGCTGGAGAGATGTCTTAACAGTTAACAGTGCTTGCGGCCCTTCTAGAGATACCAACTTCAAGCCCCCATCTTCCCCTCTTTGGCGTCTCCCAACAGCCTGCAGCTCCAGTCCAGGAGCTCTTGAATGTCCCTCTCACCTCTCTCTTTAAAAAAAAATAAAGGGTGTTTTTTAGCAGACCAAAGGGAGGCCATGGTGTTTGTCTTTGCAGGGATGCGAGTGCAGGAGTCTGCATGGTTGTGCCAAGTTTGGAGCTGTGAGTTGTTCCTTCATGTGGTTTCCAGGAAGATTACAGCTTAGCCTGTTTGAGCAGCACCGTCTTATTATAAAGTGAAGGGAGCAGCCTCTGCCGAACCCCAGTCCTGAATTTTGCTTCCGGCTTCCATCTCCTATCTACTTAACTAGAGAAATAAAATTGGAGGGAATTTGGCCTTCAGGTTATAGGGCTGGAAAATGCTTTGAGAGACCTTCTGGTTGGATTACTTCTAAACCGCCCCCCTGACAGATGAAAATTTATCTTATTTTTAAGTGTTCCCCGGAGGCAGAGTGTCCACAGACTCCCTTACTAACTCATTCTAGGCTTTAACGATCTCCACATTGGGGAAATTCCTTCTCCTGTCTTACCTAAGCCCTCTCCGCCAGTGTAGTCCATTGCTTTTGACCCTGTCCCAGAAGAGATGGGGAAAAAAGGTCACCTTCTTATATAAACATCCTCTCACAGAATTAAAGGTCACTTTAAAAAACCCCCAAGTTCTCCAGCTCTGCTCCCTTATCTCACGGAACTGCCCCCCCCTGCTTCCTTTAGCGTTTGTTCAGGTTTCTATCCCCCAGCCTCCTAGTCACCTTTGTAGTGGTCTCAGTCACCTCTGCATCATCCAAGGTCTGCAGTATGTGCTGGGAAAGGAAACGGAACTGACAAGGGCACTTCCGCCATTTCCCCAGACACTAAGTGCCAGAGTTCATGGAAGAGGCAGAGTGGTATTGATAATATATACTTTTCAATTTTAACATATTCATATTATAATGATTTTCAAAGTCAGGTTTATTAATCCTGTGTTTATAAGCATTTCCAGTGGTATATGCATAAACTCTTTAGATTTTAAAGGTAAAAACCGTATAATAGTATGCTAGCACAATATGCTTGCTAAACATCACAACTGTCGCTTGGTGTTCATTGGGGATTGGTTACTAAGCCCCTTTCTATGCTCTTAGATACCCAAATTTGCAGATATTCAAGTTCTTTATAGAAATGATGGAGGTTCTTATGTAAATTATATACTTCCTTCACATACTTTAATTCATCTCTAGATTCCTTATTAGACCTAACACAACATGAAGGCTATGTAAAGAACGGCTATACTCTCTTGCTTAGGCACACGCATGTGTTTCTAGAGGGCCTTAAATGTGTCGCAAAACAAAATCCAAACTCTGGGAATGTGAATGGCAGTAAAGAAGGGAGGTCAATAAGGATGGGAGAGGGTGAGAGAGGTCGGGGGAGAATTTAATCGGAGTATACTATATGCGTGTATGGAAGTGTCATTATTAACTCGCTAATAATAAGAAAATAAAATCCTTAAAAATAAATTTAATTAAAAATTTAAAGTTTGCATGTCTTTAGCATTGATACAGTTTAAAAGACTCTGATTTGAGGTTGGTTGAATCTGTATAAGAACACACGGAGGGTGAGGCATTCAGCGGAGTGCCAGGTAAACGCCTCATTCCTCTTTTAGATTAAATTCTGCCTTTCCACCTACGATCGTTTCCGAGAAACTTCTTGTAGTTATACTTGGGTGTAACTTGTAGCTTTCCATGAACTCATTTCTAGTCCTTGGCTTGAACCACTGATGCTGTAGTTCAAGATGATGAGATTCTAGATCCTAAATTGATGTCAAGTGTCTGCATATGCTTCCAGGGTGGGATAAAAAGCCTCAGTGTACTTTTGTGAGAATCAAAGCTCTTGACTGAAAAAAAGGAATGCATCTTTTTTGATGTTGCTGTTCTTTAATTTTGCATTAAATACGATCTTTATCCATTTGAGGAGTTTCCAAAAGTTTTAAATACTTGGTAGCTGGAGACTCAGAGGCATGGCTTATAAGTTGCAGAGAGAACTATAAAAATGATTTTAGTAAATCTCAAATTTCCTAGAAGTTTTTCAAACATGCCTGTGAAGGTCATGAGTGGGAAAAGCCAATGTGCGTGTGTTAGCTCATGCTTTTGTCTTAGCAACAGGACCTAAGATACAGAATCACAGAGAAAACAAGCCACTTGTCAACCTTCCGCAGAATGAGACAGCAAACCAGGGACAGTGAGTGGTGTGTTAGGAATGGCAGTCAGAGTCACCACAATACACCCATCTTTATTCTTCTTCATTAAAGGCCCCCTGCCGTGGGCTGGGAGGTAGTATATCAGGGTAACGCTAAATAATATAGTCAAAACCCCTGCTCCCAGACCAACTTCGCTTAGTTTTGGCTTATTCATTCATTTTCTCCAGCACTTATCAGACTTAGGAAAGTTTCCTTTAAAACAAGGTTTAAAGAAGATAATTTGTAAGTTTTGCCTTTGAAAATGTTCCTGATTTTGCTGCCACTAAAATCAGTTCTTCAAGAGGAGTATATGATTATGTGGAAAATGCTTCCTGGGTTCTAATGTTCAGTGATAATAAGCATATAGAGTTGTTTATGTATTTTGTCTGAAGCCATGTAGCCCCTCCTCTCATGGAGTTTGTGAAAACATATGGTATTTGGGAAATGGGATGATGGGAAATTCTTTCGTGTTTTACTTTTCTGCATTTTCTCACTTTTTTGTGGCAGTCATGCATGACTTTTATAATGGAATGACACATATTCATTAAAAGAAAATTATTCCCTTCCATCTTTATAGTCTTTAAGCTTTTGCGGAGTCTCTCATTAAAATACACCTGGGATGAATCAGCCCTTAAGCCATTATCAGTGAAGACTTGAAAGATAAACACCTGGGGAGGAGAGCCAAGATGGTGCCCGGAGGGAAAGCAGAGGGAGGGAGACAAATCAAATGTCAGCCCAGAACACTTTCCCCCACCTCCTCCATCACTGCCCTTCAGCAGCTCTGCCTCCCTTGGGATCAGAGCAGAGTGCTTTGGACCTTGTCCATTGCACCCAATTTACAAGTCAGGGACTGAGCTTGGCCACATTAGAGAGTTGCTTTCAGAAGGGAAAAGAGTGGGTAGGATTCAAACCCAGGTCAGCTACCTGGAGAACTCTGCTGAGCTTCCACAGAAGCCTTCAGTGCCTGCACATGGAATCGCCAACAATTCTGGGGAGGGCTAGGGGCTGGCAGTCATGTGCTTTGAGTGCCTGAGTTAGTACTGATTTATAAGAAATGACTCTGGGTCAGTTGTTAAAAGTATCACTAAATGCTACTGTAGTTTTGGTGAATTTGTCCATGTTCTTTATTGCATTAAGAAATTAGAACAAGTATCTTCTTCAAACTACATGCATGGTTTCAGTTTCACGAATATTCTGCTTTGGATGGTAGAGTGAAGAATGTATTCTGGTCAAATACACTTTCCTCAAAGCCCAAGGCATTGTTTGTGCGTGTGTACAAACACATACACACATGCACACTAAATGTACTTTCCTTAAAGCCCAAGGCATTGTTTGTGCATGTGTACAAACACATATACACATGCACACTAAATACTCTTTCCTCAAAGCCCAAGGCATTGTTTGTGTGTGTGTGTGTGTGCAAACACATACACGCATGCACACTAAATGCACTTTCCTCAAAGCCCAAGGCATTGTTTGTGCGTGTGTACAAATACATACACACACGCACACTAAATGCACTTTGCTCAAAGCCCAAGGCATTGTTTGTGTGTTGTACAAACCCTTGCACACTTGCAGAACTTTTCCAGGGTGAGTTCAAGATTTGCTCCGAAGTGTCCTACTTCTTGCAACTTTAGTTTAGTCCCGAAGTCTCTAGGTCTCACTTGATTGTGAGTTTGATCAAATCTTAGCACACATGGGAGGCACTGTTCTGCCGCTGTCTGTGGCTTGAGCCAGCCAGCACTTGGTTGGCTATTTTCTTTACTACCCAGAGACCTTAGAAGTGATAGGCCACTGTGTGCAGGGGGCAAAGTCACAGAAGGTTGAGGGGCTGGCTTTGGTTTGCAAATACCCAGAGTATTTGAGTGGGGTAGTTGGTAATCCTACATAGTTCCTACTTCTGAATCAGGTAGAATGGCTGTTTAGCCCACTCAGTCAGAGGCCTGTCTGAAAGTCAGGACTCAAGGTCTGCTTTCAAATGCTGGACATCAGAAAACTAAAGCACTCAGCGCCAAATGCTTTGATGAGAGTGAAGGGTGAAGCTGAAGTTGCATGGGTTGGTGGGCTTCTCTTCATCTTTTAATAAGAAGGAAACTCAATGAATTTTCCGCATGAAAATAGCATAAAGTTTGACTGCTCGGCTTTTTAGCATGGAATTCTAAGTAAACATGGGTGAAATACAACTTGTCAGCACAAAAATACCGCCTGTCATAGTCATTTGTGTATAAAATACGAGCCGCAGGTTTGGACCATATGGTTACATGAGTTCTAATTTACGTGGCATCGTCTTAAGTCAGCAGAACTCGTCCTGGCCTGCCTGTGGGAGGTGGAGTCAGCACCTCACCCATTGAAGTGAGAAGGCTCCCTGGGGTTTGGCCAGTTTTGCCGCTGCTATAGACATCAGAGATTTGCAGGGCAACATGGGACCTTCCCCAAGACAACTGAGCCCTTCCTAGCTGCGGTATGGCTGACCAGGCTGTCCCTGCAATCAGCTCCCAACGTCGGACATGTGAAATTGAAAAATATCAAACCTCACAGCTTGTGACTTCTCCATTCCTTCTGTTCCCACTGGGGGGAAAGTAACACAATCTTTTCCCCCAGATGGGGCAGGGAGAGCGGACGTTTGGACGCCATTTCAGAGCAATGTTTAATGAAGTGAGAAAATGCATTCACAGTGTTGGGCTCCGTGGCACATGTACGCAAGCCCAGAAGTGCACAATGGATGTATTTTGTGATTTAGACATGAGCCACAAATGCCAAAGAAATGCCCTCGAAAGAAAAAATCTGACTTGAAAGTCCAAACTGAGCCAGAAACAGATGTAATTTTTGTTACTTAAAAAAGAAATTCTTCAGTGCCCTCCCCTCTGCTCCCTCAAGCTGTTCCCTGTCACTGTCTTAGATGACCTTTCAACAGGGTCTGCCTGGGACACTTTTAGCAAGCTGGTTGGAGCATGTGACCCTTGACTCTCCCGCACATTCTTTGGGGAGCCTGAGGGCTCTCTAGCTGCCCTCTGGGTGGTCTCCTCAGTCAGGGGCACTGATGTCTGAGCCTGATAAGCCAGAAGTCCAGGGACCCTAGACCATCTTTGACGGTGAAGCATGAAGCTTGGTGCACCTTGAGGACCATGGCCCCAGCCAGGAGCAGCTGCTCACAGCGGGAGACGGAGGGCAGTTGGCTTGTTTATTGGCAGGTGTCCGGGATATGCTTGCTTTTGAGGCTTGTGTTTTTGACCCTGTTGTCATCAGTCGACAATGAACTCTTTCTAGTGTTGACATGTGGCCTAAGATGGTACCTGCCTTCAAAACAAAAATAAGGACTAGATCCAAATCTTAAGGAAACACAAGAGTGAGGTTTGAAATCCAATAAGCGAGGCAGCCTGTTTACTCTTAGGAGGGGGTATACCTCCAACACGGATATTCAGGTCATGACAGATGGACCCGAAAGACAACCAAGAAAATAAGGCTAGCAACTGCTTCAGCTAAGAGATGCTAAGAGATGAGTCATCCAGACAGGGAAGAGACCTTCTTTGTTGAGTGCTTGCCCAGTTCCAGGCGTTTGCCAGGTGTGGCTCCTCCGGATTAACCACAGAGCCGGTGAAGGCGTGTCAGGGCTTCTGTTTCAAAGGAAGCCACTGAAGGTACAGGCATAGGCATTGCTCTCCAGCGGGACGTTAATAAGTGACAGAACCACGTGACTCAGCCCTCCGAATCCGAAGTCTGTCCTTTTGCTCAGGTTGCTACAGTAAGAGCTGTTGTGGGGCTCAGGGCATAAGAGAGCTCGCTGGTTACAACCCGAGTTTGGTCCCTAGCATCTGACTCCTGCAAACTGTCTTTTGACCTCCCCGTGTGCCCGCTGTGTACACACACACACACACACACACACACACACACACACACACACACACACACGTAATTAAAAAAAAAAGCCTGGGGTGAATGAGTGACTATTGACTGTTGTTTAAAATTAAGGCCACCCCATCTTCACTTCCAGTAAAAGCTGGAACTTACTGATTGGAAGCAAAAACATCTTACATGGATGAGCCTTTAGCACAAAGAAATTCAACTCTTTCTGATCCTTTTAGAAGGAGAGCTTGCTCATCCACCCTTCTCTCCTCACGCTGTAAAACCTGCCCAGGAGGATCTGCCTGGCTCGCAGTTTGTCTGTTCATGATTCTCCAGCTTCGGTCACTGCTTGGATTCTGTGTCTAGCCATTGTTCTTCCTTTCTCTCTCTCCTGCTCCCAACCTGGTGTGCTTTTCCTCTTTTGGCACCTGCCTAGCTGTCCTCAAGGTCACAGTTCCTGGTGTCTGTTTCCAAGGTGTGATGGCTGCCTCTTTCCCTGGCCTCCTTTCGGTGCTGGCCCACTCACTGCCCTTTACCTGCCCCACCGCTTTAGTTCTATGGTTGCTTTTATGAATTAAATAGCCTGGCTTTGGAGGGGGTGTTTCTGCTGCCTCGAGAAGTGATGTTGAACATCACTGTGATATGGCTATGCTCTTGAGCTAGTGAGGTCAAGACCAAGTGACTATATTTTTGGCCTCTGTGTTTGGAGGTGCGCAATGTTGCTTCTTTCTGTCATCCAAGGTGCTTCCTATGCACAGTTCTGGGTAAGCCCGAAGTGCCTTCGTCAGGCCAGGAGGTGAGAGACGGGCTTCCAGGGTCTTCTTAAAGACTGTTATTCGGGAGGCCATCTTCTCCATGTTTCCTAAGATGAATGTTCTTGTTGATAATGTTTGCAAAGGGACATTATCAACAACTAAAAGCATTATTATGAGGATCCGTGAGTAGTTTTCAATAATGTTTTTGCCATACAAAATGACATTTTTCCACACAAAACCTTATTTTCTTTTGGTCTGCAAATAGCATTTATTTTTCTAATTCATCTACTAATTTCTCAAAGACACATAGTTATTAAGTGACAAGGTGAGATTTGGAGTCAGGCTTTTCTTAACTGATACTTAAACTCTGAGGCTAAATTGGCCTAAGTATTGGTCTGCACCGTACAAAGATACCAGTGTTTGACTTCTTTGTTTTGTTTAAAACAAGGTCCTATTATGTAGTTCAGGCTAGCCTTAAACTTCTCCTGTCCCAGCTTCTTGAGTGCTGGGCGTATAGACAAGTACCCCCTGCACTCATGATTCTGACCATTTTTGACTTTCAGAAATTGAAATTGTGTATGACTCCATCAAATAACGTAATAAAGCGATGTCTCTTAGATGGGCAGCATAATGGAAGACAGAACTGATGCTTTGTATGTGGGCTGACACAGGCTGGCTCTGCCCTGGGAAACATACACCTTCTGGAAGGCATCTGCAAGAATCGAGGTTCCCATTATTAGCCAGTATGATCTAGGTACGCTGAGTTGGGGGAATTCACTGAAGAAACACTAGATTGAGTAATGAATTCTGTTTGATATAATTCTTTTCAAGCTTAGCATATGCTCTAAACAGGATTATGGAGTCCTTTCTTTTTATATCGTCTAGTTCTTTGTCCCCAAAGACTGACTACAAGGGAAATTTTCAGGAAGGAGAGAGCACGCAGTTGGGAGAAAACCCTCCAGCATGGTATGTGTGCTCTCTGAGCAAAGACCAAGACTGTCAATCATTTCTGGTGAGATGAAGGCTTCTCATATGGGAGTCATTGCTATCGCCATCCTCACCAAAATGACCAACACATCTCAAAGCTTACAGAACACTTGCACATAGTGGATTCACCTCACTCCCTGGGAGGATGCGTTATTAGTTTCCTGTCACTTTTTTTTCTTTTGCTTGATGCAGGAATTTGGGGGACTGAAGGGAGTGACCACATCTGTGCCCTCTGACTTTGACGGATCCTAGTTTCTTCCAGGGGATGATGAGGGATTGCATCTAAAGCTTTCACTGTCTCCTTGTGAGAAGGCAATTAGATTCTGCACTGCTTTCCCAGAAATGCCAAACTACATTGTTCCCCTAAACAACCCCTCTGATAGGTTAAACCAGACCCTGGCAGTTCCTTCCTAGCCATATGGTATCATGACAAACACGGCTAATTCCTGCTCAGTTTGTTCTGAATCGTGTTCATCTGCCAACTGGTTAGCACCCATTATAAAGCAGCTTTTATCTGGAGATTCTCATTAGCATGTGAAATTAGTCCAAGCCTAAACTTCATTTTGCCAAATCCTCCCTCAGGCTGCTCTTGAGATAGAGTCTGCTCACAATTGAGGTTTTGTTGCTTGACTGTCAGGCTATGCCCAGAAGGTCAATTAGCGTTTTTCTTTCTTCTTCTTCTTTTATAAATCAGATACTTGGTGTTTATTTGCTGTGATCTAAATTCTGGTAGAGCTATTCTGTCGTTCTGTTTGTTTTGCATCTGTAATAGAGAACTATATCTTTGCCTGTTCCCACAGATAATTTCTTATTACATCACTTGGCCCAATAAAGACTGACTTATAAATACTCTTCTGTGAGGTTTCACCTGACTCCCTGACACATATCTCGTGGTCTTTCAGTACTAAAACCTTTCAGGATTACCCTAAGCCTTCTTAATGTGCCTTTGCACACTTCTTAATGTGCCTTTGCACACTTCTGCTAGGAGTGACAGCCAACACAAAGAACCAGAAGCCATTAGGTTCTTAAAAATTCAGAAACAAGGTTTTAACAAAGAAGGTAGGCATGCATGTGCTGCACCTCCAAAAGGTTATGTTTTCTTTCTCTTAGAATTACTCTATTAGTTTAAAAGAAATAATACATGTTAATTAAAATTTTTTGAGATAGTTATCCTAAAACCTCTTAGATGAATAAAAGTTTAAAAATATGACTTTGAAAAAGTAATCAAAAATGGCTAAGCCTTAGTTTAAGGACATTGAAAACAATGAGAGATAGATAAATAGATAGATAGATGATAGATTTCTATCATCATTTTCTAAGCACGAAAGCTACCATACTACCAATAAGAGAAGGCAAGACTCTCCCAACAAGTACATGAAATAGACAGATACAGCTTTAGGGAAACACCATCTCCCTCATGTCCTGCTTTTCCTCACTTTTGACTCAAATCTGGGAAGATTATAATGGACTTCATCTATGGGAAGCAGATACTGCAAACAGAATGAACCCCCACCCCACACTGCACTTTGTGTGCCTGGGCTCTCGCTGGGCTGTACTTCACTGGAGTAACCTGGGCTGTCTCAGAAGAAGAAATCTGCCTTTGCTCAGACTCCCGCTGCTTCCCCCTCTGCACAGTGTTTGTGAAACCTTCCTAAAAGCAAAAACAATTGCAAGTGATATGGTAAGGTTTTTCCCATTACCTTGATAGCTCTGAAAAAAAAATTACTGCTTAGTGTAACCAAATAAGATGAGAGCTAACCTGAAATGTCACTCATTTAAGAATGTAACTTTCTCTGTCCCCCATGAAGCACGACTGAGCAGCAGGACACGTTGTAGGCTACCGGATAAGAGCACTTACAATGGAACTAGATATTAACTTGTTCTTAGGATTTAACTCTGAAGGATTCCGAGCCGCAGTTTTACCATCTGTAAAATGGGAGCCCCAACACCTTCTTGTTACTGCTTGTTACTGCTCATCTGAAGATAAACTGTCTGCTGGTTGGGGCTGGATCTGGACTGTGGTAAGGGTACAATGAGTGACAGCTGTTGTAGCTTCTATCTGCAGACACTGGACACCGGGTGGACGGCAAAGGGGCCTTTGTGTTCTCTTTGTATGGGGCACATTGTCACCACTTACTAAGTCTCTGTTCTGGCCGTCACAGATAGTGGGTAGATTCTCTTTGGGAATGGGACACGGGGTCTTCCCGGGGCAAATGTCAGGTGCTTTGATGTGCTGCTGGGCCAGATTCAGCTTCTGAGAATCTCTTCAGTACTCAGCGTCGCCTCCCACTGAATGCCATCTGAGGTAGAGCATCCAAGAAGAAGGAGCTGAAAGGCTTCCGTGTGGGTGGGACTCCTTGGGAGCCAGCTCGGCACTCATCAATCTCCCAGTGTGAAGGGTCCCCGGATTTGAGGTGTTCTCTTAGGGTGGTGTGGACTGAGTTTTGAGAGAGAACATGTTCTAGGAAAAGATTTTGCTGTCATTTGGGGAAAATTAGAGATATCTTGATTTTTCTGTTTTTATCCTGGTTTGGCTTTGCTGGAGGGGGAAGTGAAGGAGGCAGCAGAGCTGAGCTAATTGAGGAAATTCTGCAGGCGCACAAACCCTCTGCTCGTTTACCCTTGTGCCTTGTGATCAGCAAAAATATTCTCCTTTCTGGCTTTGCCTATCACCGCTGGCGTGGTTTCTGCTGGGGAGGGGGTTTGGTTAATAGAAACAGACCACTTTCTCCACCAGTGACAACAGTGACAATCTCTTGTGTTTTCTTGGCTACTGTCACCCTCAGCAAAGAACTGCGGGTAGCCTGCAGAGCCCTAGATGGCGGGATTGGACTCTAGATGCCCAGGCTGATTGAATATTTGAGCTATAACTTTGACAAACCCTCTCCTAGTTTCAGTTTTCCTACCTTTAAAAAACGAAGCTGACATGACATAAGGCTCGGGAGAGGCCTGGGGGGGACAAGGGCAGCAGCGTTTACAAAGCATGGAGCACAGTGCCCATCAGAGTTGCCGTGGAGCAACGCGTGCCGATTGTGGAGTGGCCAAGGCTGAGCATTTTGTAGTTTGTCTCAACAATTTCTGGGCATTCTCTTCAGGCCCCCCTTCCTCCCTGTGATTCTTGTGAGGCACTGTGGCCCTCTCAATGCCCACCTTCCGGTCAGTGACCAAAGGAACAATCTCCCCATCCCCGAAGCATAACTTCAAAGAGTGGGGCCTTCTTTCAGGTGAAGATAGTGTATTGACCTGAGATTTGTCTATTTCCGGTGAAGAGTGTCAGAAAAAGGTAGATGTTAGCAAGGCCTTTGAGAAAATCGAAAGAAACTTCTCACTCACCATACGGGGGTAGGTCTTGTTGGATGCTGGCCTCCCACCCCAGATGTACCCACTCTAATTAAACACAGCTGCCCCTCAACCTCCTCACATCTAGCCTATGTTCTTTTTAGGGCTAAGTCATGTCTCATTTGGATGTCGTTGGTGCCCTGTAAACCCTAGCTTGCCCTCTTGCTTGTGAACTGAGGTAAAAAGAGCCAGTGTCCTTTGAGTTTTCTAAGATGGTAACAGATCATGTCTTCCACAGTTTGAGGCCTGTGATTGGCTTACTTACTTTTCTATTGCTGTGATAAGACACCATGACCAAGGCAGCTTATAGAAGACTTAACCGGGGACTTACAGTTTCAGAGAGTGAGTCCCTGGCCATTTTGGCCATCATGGTGGGGAGCATGGCAGCAGGCATGATGGAGAGCAGCCTCTGAGAGCTCCAGTTGACCCATCAGCACAGGGCAGAAAGAGACACAGGGGACGGCAGCATGTTTGAAACCTCAAGCCCATCCCAAGAGACACACCTCCCCCAGAAAGGCCCATCTCATAATCCTTCCTAAACAATACCAAGTATATGAGCCTGTGGCGACCATTTTCATCCAAACCATTGCGGTAATCAGTCTTTATGGGATTTGCCATTAGATTTCCATACTTGTCTACCAGAGTCTATGTTTCTTTGTGTGTGTGTGTGTGTGTGTGTGTGTGTGTGTGTGTGTGTGTGTGCGTGTGCATGAATGTACACGGTGTAAAACACAAGTACATGTGCAATTGCATGTGGAGGCCAGAAGTCAATGTTGAGTGTCCTCTTGGACTGTGCTCTACTTTATTTACTGAGTCAGGGTCTCTCACTAAACCTAGTGCTGGCCAATTGTCTAGTCTAGGTAGCCAGCTTGCCCTAAGGATGCTCTGTCTCCACTTGTAGAGCATTGAGGTTATGCCGATTATCTGATTTTGCCATGCCCACCTACGTTTGCTTTTTTCTTTTTTTAATGTGGTCACTGAGGATCCAAATGTGATGCTTTGAACTTGGACAGTAAACACTTTATCCACTGATCTGCACTCAAGCCAACAAATATGTTTCATTTTCATTTTTTTTGTTAAAAGTGAGTACACCGTAAGGATGTAGTAGGAAACTTCCTTTTTTAAAAGCATGTAGTTTTTGTGTATATGTGTGATGTATTTGTGTGTATGCATGTGTGTGTGTATGTATGTGTGTGGTGTAATTGTGTGTATGTGTATATGTGGTGTATTTGTGTGTATGTACGTGTGTGTGGTATATTTGTGTGTATGTATGTATGTGTGCAGGTGCTTATATGTGTACAGATCAGAGTTAGACATTAATTGGCTTCCTCTACTGCTCTCCCTCTTGCTTTTGGGATAGGAGCTCCCGCTCAACCCCAGAGCTTACTGATTCTGCTAGACTGGTTGGTGGGAGCTCCAGGGTCTGACTCTCCCCAGGGCTAGAGCTACAGTACCTGGCTTTTGTGTGGTTCCAGAGGATGCAAACTCCCATCCTCGTGCTTGGCTCGCAGGCACTTTCCTGTTTGAACTGTCTTCTTAATTTCCCTATGACTTTAAGTTTGGTGCCCATTAAATCTTCCAAGGGATTCCCTTCTGTAACTGTTACACCAGAGAATATTGGGGCCTGTGGTCATCAGGTTATTTGAAGCCTTGGCTGTGAGGATAATTGGGTGAGCTTGGCAATGGCTTGGGGTGTCCATCCATTTTTCTTCCCCCCCTTTTCTTCCATTATTCATCACAAGAGACCCTGATAGAGCCAGGTCCTGAAGCAGGGGGATGAAGCTCTTCCTCAGCAATAACTGCCCCTTATACACACATCATCCTTCCTCCCTTACGGAAGATAATAAATTCCCCGTGGCCCAGAACCCAGGGCCTCCCTTTTCTGAAGGAGGAAGCATCCAAGAAGACTTTGAAGGATAAGAAGTCAAGCCTGGTACAATTCCCAGGGATGTAATTTAACAGTGACTGATTGTTCATCATGTACTGGTTGAGTGTCATAATAAAGACAAATGGGAACTGGAGAAAGAGCTCCCTAAAACTCCTCTCCAGCACGGGAGCTCTGTAGAGCCCACAGGGTGGGCCACTGGGCCCCGGCAAGGGCAGTTATTAGTTAATAGGTACTCACAGAGCTTATAAAATGTTTTATTAAACGACAAACTCCTAAACATTATACAGGGTCCTATTTTGTGGTCCATATGCTGACTGAATTCCCAGATGGCTTTAATGAGCAAATGGCAGCCTATTAAAATCACTGTAGTTTTGCAAAGAAAATAGCTCCCCAGGGGAGGACAAGAAAACACACCAGGCTGCTACTGTGTTGATAGTTGTCCCAGGAGCTCCTTCCTCCTTCCCCCAAGATGGCTGGTGGGAACAAATCTGCTGTTGTAAGAAGTGCCTGCTCCCACTTGGCCCATCCTCCCAGGTCTGAGAGATGCTGCTTGCTCTCACTAATCAGCCCCTGGTCTTGCTGACCTTGAAGCAATGAAGAAAACAACCCCTTAATGTGTATTTTGCTTAATCAAGGAAACTTGCCTTGCTAGCCATTGGAAAGAAAGAACTTAGTGTCCCGTTTTGATACAGAGAGCTCAACTTTAATCCCGCCTAGCTATCAAGCTATAAATAATTGTTGATGTCCTGTTAAAGGTGTTGTAATCTCTGGTTTATGTTAGTGCTCACTGGGATTTCTCTCTCTCTCTCTTTTTTTTTTTTTGGTTTCATCTCTAGGAAAGGCACTGTTTTGTGTATACCCCAGGGCAGTTTCAGATACCCACCCCCCTTTTAAATAACTCTTGCTACCAATGGTCTCTTGGTCAGTCTTCCACTGATGAGTGCCGAGAGGCGGTAGAGTGACACCCCTGACATTGAGGGGCATCACATTAGTGTCACCTGATGAACTTTCTGTGAAGCTGAAAATGTTTTATGTCTGCGCTGTCTTAGCGGTGTATTCTAGGGTCCTGATTTCATCTGTGGCACTGTCCTGTTTCAGTCCATCTGTTGGCTTCCTACTGTCCTCAGAAAAAATTCAATGTTCTTGCTATATCATATATCAATCTAAGTTCTTAACAATTGTATTTCTTTATTTTCTGTGTATGCGTGTTTCGTCTGCTAGTGTGCTTATGTCTTATGTGTGCTATGTTCATGCCTGGTGTCATCTGAGGCCAGAAGAGGCCATTAGATCTCATCAGAGTTCCTGGGATTGGAGTTATAGATGGTTGTGCACTGCCATGTGGGTACTGGAAATTAAACCTAGTGTCCTCTGGAAGAACAGCCAGTGCTTTTAACCACTGAGCCATTTCTTCAGACCCCAGTCTAAGCTCTTAGTTGCAAGGAAAAGAGGTGAATTCTATAGGCTGTAGGCAGCAGAGAAAGTCACTAAGGGGATGTAGACAAAGGGACAAAACCCAACAGGCCATAGGAATAGGAACAGGCTCATGAAACAGTCAGGTACCAGTAGATTGGGAAGCCACTAAAACCATAGCCATTTAGTGAGAACACTGACTATGCCATTATGCCATGTCGACCATTCTAGGCCATTGTGTGTGTGACTGACTCCATGAGATGCTGGACCCTATTCTAAAATGGGAGCCTTTGTTGCCCTTTGATAATTCACCATGGTTCATGCTTCTTTCCTCAGCGGCTCCCTGTTTGACAGTTGGTCAGCATGCCTGATTGGCCAGTGCACCTGATAGGCCAGTGTACCCGATAGGCCAGTGCACCCAATAGGCCAGTGCACCTGATTGGCCATTGCACCTGATTGGCCCTTCTTTTGTTTTCAGAGCACAGGCTTATCTTCCTACTTGCTATGTTCTCTGTCTGCAAAGCTCTGTGACTGACTCATCATCACCCAGCTCTTTAAAAAAAGTTCTCCTCTTTCCCAAGGCTTCCTCTGACCATCTACTATGAGTCCCTGGTGTCCCTATCACATGGTCTTTAATCTCTGTCTGTTGCACCACCTTTTATTGTCACCCGCATGCTTTCCAAAATGTGGTCGATGTCCTTAGTTACTTGTTTCTCCCATCCCTGGCCCTTATGTGTTCAGAACCATGGTCCTCCATGCCTTGTTCAGCATTGCACCTTCAGCAGGATGCATCCCAGAGTGAAAGACAGCAGTGTTAGCTCGGTGTGCAATCCATGAAAACCCTCAGCACCACCATCACCCCGATCACATGCTTCATTTAAGCCTTTATATGTGATGATGCTTTAGTGATCCTCCCTCTCATCTCATTTACTCCTTAAAACTGAAGTCACCGACAGGTGTCTAAGCATCTTCGTCGCACAGTGCACAGTGGTTATTGCACGTGATGCCTACTACCCCTCATTGATCTTGACACTATGGCTTTGTAGATTGCTTGTTTTGTTACATTAGGATAATTCCTGAATTATTATTGATAAGGTGTTGACAGTCTGAACATCAGGAATCTTCTAAAATCAGTCAGTAGTCTTCACTATGAATGAACTATTATCAAACACAAAAAACATGCCAGTTTCCCATTCTTCTGTTTTACGTGTACTGTCTACTCCTGGGTGGTGCCAATGCATAGGCTCCAATCTTCTCAACTTCCACTTCTGTGTTTGAGTCCTACTCATAAGCTTTTTGTATGTCTGGTTCTTTTTTAAGTTTTAGGAATGGCATCCTATTTTTCCTTAAAACCTTGGCACCATATTTCTTTTTAAAATCAGGTTATGGAATCAATACCAACAATGTTGGAATATATGTGTGTGTATATGTATATATATGGAACCATATATATACATATATATGTGCATGTATGTGTTTGTATATATATATATATATATATATATATATATATATATATATAGTATTTTTGTGTTTGAGGAGTAACTGAAACCCACTGAGAGGTATCATGATTGAGATAAACCATAACAGAGCATATTGGCTAAGTTAAGCAGCAAAACATAAGGCAGGAAGATAGTGATTCTGCTCAGGCCCACATTACTATTTTCTATGAGGATCTCAGGAAGCAGGGCTTGTTTCCAGGGTACTGGCTATTGTGAAGTCACAGTCCACACTTGGGGCAGGTGTCTATCTGGCTATCTATCACTGACAGGGAAGTAGGAACACAGACCTGAGCCTTAAAAATGAAGATTTACTAGCTCACTTGACTTAGTCATTCTGTAAAGCTACATATATTAAAACATCATGTTGTATTACACAAATGTGTGCATTTTTATTTTTAAATTACCTAAGTATTAAAATAATTATTTAAAAAGTACAATCAGATGTAGGCAGAAGGAGGATTCTAAATAGTGTGCAACCCCAGAGCATTCCAAGGGACTGGACCAGGAAGCAGGAAGCTGGAAAAGATGGAGAGGAAGTGCTGTCATGCTAAGCTCTGAGGAGACAACCATGGCAGGGAGGTGAGTGGCCTCAGTATGGCAGGAGATGTATGAACAGTTACTTAATCATCAGGTTTGTAAATGGAGACTGCTTGTTTGTTTCCCAGCAGCCCAGACCCAAATAATCACACAGAAACTATATTAATTACAACACTGCTTGACCAATAGCTTAGGTATGTTCCTACCTAGCTCTTATATCTTACATTAAGCCATTTCTATTAATCTGTGTATCGCCATGGGGCTGTGACTAACTGAAAAGTTTCTGGCAGTGGTGGCTTGGTCCTTTGGCAGCTACATGGCGTCACTCTGACTTCACCTTCTTTTGTCCTCTATCTCTACTTAGAATTCCCACCTTACTCTGTTCTGCACTGTCATAGACCCAAGCTGCTTCTTTATTAACCAATGGCAACAAAACACACTCAGAGCATATAGACAGAAATCCCACATCACTTTTCCTTTTCTGTCTAAATAAAAAGGAATGTTTTAACTTTAACATAGAAAGATTACATACAACAAAACAGTTATCAAGCAAGAATTATGGTTACAATATTTAGTCCATTTACATTGAGCAAATTAAGGAAAATATCATCTATTCTATTTTTGTGAGTCTAAAGTTTTATATCTAATTTATCTTTTAAAATTATAGCTATTTTTCTTCAACTCCATCAAAGACTCCAGAAGGATATAATACTACCTAAGCAAGCAAGAAATGCATTGTAAGCAACTTCCAAAACACTAGAATTGACAGACATCTCACTGCCTGGACAGTCACCCAAAAATGTTCTTCTGTATCATTGCAACATCCATCTTCAGTCTACAGGCCAATGGTATCTGGCAGACTTTTCCATGAAGCAGGAAATTTCAAGGACAGTTCTGCCTATATTGGCAGTTTGCCAGCCACTTTCTTCTGGGTTCTGCAGAATGTCTGGCAGACTCTTTCATGAAGTAGGAACCCTGAAGGACCATCTCACCTTCTTTTGGCAAGTTCAGCAGTAATTTTTCTGTGGGTCCTGCATATCCAGTTCATACAACATACCATTAAGCAGTCCAGGCAAGAGCAGTTTCTTGCCCAAATGGCTAACCAACTCCATAAGGAGACTCTTTGATGCCCATAATCCTCTTGAAGTAGATTGGTGCTGCCAGGAGCAGATGTGTCTCATTGTCATGAAAAGTCCTAAGTTCTTAAAATGTTTTAAATTCTGTTAGTCTTTGGAAGGTTTGAAGAATACCTATTCATGTGAAATATATCTCCGTACATCTAGAAAACCTAACTAACTTGACTACAAGCTTAAATATTATAGATGACTCTCTATTAATCTGTAATTTTAAATTATACATTACATTTTTAAATAAGCTGCACAAGCATAATACCTTAAACAAGAGGAGAAATACATATATACTGTGTTACAAATTGAGCTTAAATTTGTATCAATAGACTAAAGTCCATACTTTGTAAAGTATTCACCTCTATATCATATCCCTCTTTAAATGAAGACAAATATTTATAAACAATCATTTTGGGAATTTAGGTGTAGTTTTGAGACTACTTCCTGCTGACTGTTGGGTGAAATATTCTTAGGGTTCACAGAAACTTTTCAGGGGAGGTCTTATTCCTTAAAACCACATTAGCCTGGAAAAAATACAGAAACTATTTCCTGTGGAAACAAAAGCAGAACCTCTTTTCCAAAGCAACATATGCTTAAATTCAAGTTTTGAATTCAAGATACCTTTAAAATATACATATTGGTTTACCTTATCAGCCCATACAATGAAATGTTTCTCTGTACTTAGCTCATTTACAGTCAAAAAATTCAAAGAAAAAAGCAATAATATACACAATCTAGACTCTCTGTATAGTCCATCTTTACATGGCATATTTTTCTTTATTCCTTTAATCTATGACTGTCTGTACTCTTTTATATTACTTTTACTGTCTCTTTAAAGACTTTGCTTTATTTTTTTAAGTATCTATACTCTTTTTTTCTCTCTTCCAAGCCTATGTACATTTATCCAACACTGTGACCCATTCAGAAGTCTTTCAACTGAATCTGTCTTTATTGTGTTTCTGTAATTATTTTCTGAGCAGGAACACTTTTTTTTTTAATGCTATACAGGCATGGCTAGAACCAACCCTGTGGCTCAGCTTGTTGGCTACTCCCAGTCCGACATGGTGGAGGTATGTCCACTGACATTTCTGCAAACCATGCTCACAGGCACTTAGTAGATCTATATTGTCATTAAGCAACTTGTAGCACTCTGCACACAAACCCCATTTAAGTGTTCTGTAGCTGAACCTCCCAAAAGAGCCAGAGCTGTTAGTGTTGCCAGTACGAACCAGGAAGCTTTCTTAAAGAAGAGTCTATCTGTAACAAACAGAGTCTATTTGTAAAAAAAAGGCTGCTACCAAGAAACTGTGCATGGCTCCCATTTTTGTGGGTCTAGGAGCCCTCTTTTATTTTTTAAGCTTTTTTTTTTTAGGTCTTATGTGGACCCATGACCCAGATGGTGGGTGCTACAGGCTCACTTCTAAAGGTTCCAAACAAGATATGTGTAGCACAAATAATAAAAATCCAGAGACAGAAATTGGGGTTCAACCCAAAAACCAGACCACCTGACATTTGGTCTTGGAGAGTGAGATCATCTGGCCTGCAGTGTGGCATTTAGGAGCTCAACAGAGAATTAGGAAGTACCTTAACACATCAGTTCAACACCAGACTGGGGTCCCAGTGGCCAAACAGACTGAGGTCTCCTGCTCTCAGGGAGCTCAGGTTCCTGCCGAACAAGCTTACACGGTCAAACCATAAGCAGGAGCACATTAGATTGATGTTCCACAGGTTCTGTAACAGGATCACAGGGTAGAGAATGATGGGTGGAGAGTGGCCAAGGAAGGGCTTTGAAGATGTGCCACCAATTAGATACTTGAATGACAAAGTGCCAGTCATATTGGAGCAGGAGGAGCAAAAGCCTTGAGAAAGAAAAGGAACATTCTACTCACGAGGGTTGTAGGGTGACTGGGCTGTTGGCACCAAAATCAGGTTGTCCTGGCTTATCTCAGCTTTATCACACTAAGGGTCTGAATTTGGTCGGAATTCTCATCTCCTTAGCTTTGATTAAACTTTGAGCATTAGTCGGTCGGTCTTAGAAAAGTACAGCAGTCATTATTGCCAACTTTACACAATAGCACATCCTTGGTACCCTAATGGGCACTGGCCAGATTTGTTCTAAAAGTAGGGAGCCAAGAGGAGGCTGCAGACTTTCCCCAATCCCATTTCTCCCTTGGGAAAGGACAGACTTTTATTTGAATACTAGTTGAAAGTGTATGGACTTTATAAATTCATGTTTTAAAATCCCACTGTTTGATTTGCATCATTCAGCTTTACTTGCTTTGTCTGGGTTGGTTTTTGCTTGAATCAGCCACGCTGTGGTAGGCAGTCTTTAGGGGTGCTCTGTATTCCATTACTACAGACACGGAGACACTACGCTTGAAAAGGAATCCACAGGCCAAGAGCTCTCATGAGCATATGCACAATCTTCAGCAAAAAAAAAAAAATTTAGCAAATTATATGCAATAATATGTCCTGATTTTGATGCATCAGGGACAAGTGAGGGGCTTTTTCAGGAGTGCCAGGATGGCTGAAGGATACGATGAACCGTTCAGGAGCAGGTGTAGGCTGCCACACTAGCAGCCTGAAGAGCAGAAACTATGTCATCATTGGTAGACAGGGAAAGGTCTTCTGACAAACTCGATATTCAGGGTAAGAACTCTGAAAATTAGGAATAGAGGGGCTTTCCCCACCCAAGAAAGATCATCTGTGAAAAACCTGTAGGCAGCATTGTAGATGGTGAGGGATTGAAAGATTTCCTCTAAAGATTGCGAATGAGGCAAGGTTGCCTCTTGTCCCCTTCTTGATTGGAAACTGTGAAACAAGCAACAACAACAACAACAAAAAACCCAACCTCTACATATGTTGATGAAGAGGACAGAAACGCATTCTCTTGGTAAATTATATAACTGTTTACCAATGAAATCCCAAAGAATGTATCAGAGCACTCCTGGACCTAAAAATAGATTCAGCAATGTCACAGGGTACCAGCACAACATAGGAAGCCAGTTATGGTCCTATGGCCCAACAGTGAGCAGCTGTAGGTATCAGAGTCAGGCTTCTCACTGTGGAAAAGAAAAGCTGCAGACTGAGGGGTGGGTGGAGAATGCCAGGATGAGCTGTGTGGTGCTGGGTGAGACTCAGAGATACCAGCATAAGCCACCAGTCATTCAATATGTTTACAGCTAAACAGGGGCAGGAGTAAGGAGATGGGTTAGTGATGTGTACTCAGAGGCCAGCTCGGCCTCCTAAGACAGCCTGGAGGCAGCGGGATACCTGAGGAATCAACACACTATTTTAATTTTAAGACACTACTCTAAGAAGCCAAATGCTCTTGGGGAAAAAATGACTAATTCTAGGGCTGGCATGGTGAAACCGTAAGATGAGCTTAGAGCATCCTGTGTATCTTCCAATGCCAAAACAGTTAAGGAAGGAGGAAAAGGGGTGGGCCGGGTAAGGAAAGGGAGAGACGCTTCAAAAGGATATGGGATTCAACCTGAAATGGTTTTCCAAGGTTAGTTCTGGAAAATTTGTGAAGCAAAATAAATGATAGTACTGAATTAGTACCCAAAGAATAAAGTATCAACAGATTCATATAGATACAAACACAAGATCGGATAAATAAGTATGTGGGAGACGAGGGCCAACGCTGCTTCACAGAATTCCGATAACTGAGCCTAGAAGGAGTGGGGTTCTTGCCATTAGATCTTCACAGTAAAGAATCCTGCAGGCCCAGTTCCTGGAGGCGGGCTAAAAATAGTGGGGAAAATGTGAAACAGAATTTGCCTATTTGCCTAACCTCAGAGCATCTTCCCTCAACACATTTCATGCTTTTGTGATTTTAACACAAACCTACAGGTTCCTCTGGTATCCCTCTCCAGGAGTTAGTGTTGAACTGATCTCTCTTGGAGAATAAGCTGGACTGAGGGATTTCTTCAAACAGGAAGGGGAGAAATATATAGCATTCTCTTGAAGAAACAGATAGAAGCTTAGTTGAAAGATCAATGTTCCCTTCACTGGGAGCGGATCACACTCGAGGGACCGTACACTCCGGAGACACTGCACAGGGCACAGCACCTCTGTGGTGTGAACTTCTGGGGCTCAGCCTTAGTGTCACAGAGCCCCAGAAGGACAGATACTCTGTGACTTTGACCTGTAGTTTCCAAACACGTCAGAGTTATAAAACACCAGGAAATATCATAGACTAGAAGACACTAAATAGAAAAGACACCCCAGTGCTACCGGGAGTTGGAGAGTCCTGGGTAAGATCTGGTAATGGAAAGGTCAGAGAAATCCCAGTAAAACCTGTGGTTTGGTTAGCTGTATTGTACTGATGCTAATTTCTTTGAGAACTGTGCTACGATTATGAACATGAGAGAAAGTTAACTGGAAACCTCATGGTCTTGGCCAACTTTCTCCAGAGTCTAAACTCATTTCAGGTTTCAAAATAGAAAGCTTTTCTTTTTTTCTTCCTTCTTTCTCTGTTCTTCTTTAAGCACGGATGAGCATTGAGAGATGGTAAAAACAAAGGGAATTCTTAGCCAGTGTGGCAGGAAGTCAGGAAATACTGTCTCAGCACTGTATTTAGGGTTTTAATCATAATTGTCCTAAGTGTACAGTTTTTGGAAAAATCAACAGCTAGAAGAGTTATGTGTGGCTGATTCTGGAGCAAGGAGTGGGGTTCAGGGCTTTGGGGACATTGCAACTCTTCCCTGTGGGTTTTTCTGCATCAGTACCTTTTCAAAATCATTCTGGAATAATTTTAGACTTTAGTGAAAAGTTGCAGAAATGGCCCAAAGATGTCTCCAAATGTTAGTGTCTCATGTGACCCTGGACCTAAATCCAAGAGAACCACCACTGACGAATTCCCACTAAGCACCATTAACTCGGCACTCCGCTGCCTCACCGTATACATCCTGGCTCAGGATCTGCTCTCTATCCCTTATCGTGCGCTCACATCTTCATCTGTCAGGGTCCTTGCAAACCACTTGTTGGTAAAGTCTTTTGCATTTGTTTTGCCCAGCCCCCTAAACTGGGGTTTGTCAGATGTCTTGTGTTTTCCTTCATACTGTTTTTTTTTAAATTTTAACATTTTTTTAAAAATTTATTTATTATGTATATAATGTTCTGGGCACTGGATCTCAGATCTCATTATAATGGGTGTGAGCCATCATGTGGTTGCTGGGAATTGAACTCAGGACCTCCAGAACAGCAGTCAGTTCTCTTAACCTCTGAACCATCTCTCCAGCCCCATACTGTTTTTATACATAATTAGTGGTTGTATATGTTTATCAAGTGTACTCTGATGTTTTGATACATACACAGGCTGTTCTTGATTTAGATCAGCAAGCCCAAAGTTCAGTTCCATTTTCTCCTTCAACGGACATCATGTGGGTGGTCTTTTTGATGCTCAATAGACTCTCTGAGGAATTAATTTTTACATATTAAGCTTTTCTGTTGTGTTTTGAGCAGGTTATTACACAGCCCAAGCTGGTCTTGAACTGTTTGTCTCCTTCCTCTCTGTGCAGCCATGCTGGTCTGGTGCTCGTGATGCTCCTGCCTCGGCCTCCAGAGTGCAGGAGTTACAGGGGCGTTACCCTGCCGTATTGAGGCAAACTTTGCTTGAGGTTTGCCTGTGGTTCTAGGATGCATGTTTGGGGAGAGAGGAAGCACAATCCCGATTCCTCTGCCCCTCCTTGGGATACTGACTCAGAGGGAAGGGGCTGATTTCTTGGGTTTCAGGAAAAGGCAAAGCACAGAGTCAGAACCTAGCTTTGGCTCCTGTAGAGGTAGCTGCATCTGGGGAGCTGTGGGAACAAAGGGTGAATACCCTCAGCCAAAGGTTCTGGGGACTCAGCATGGCCTGAGCACTTGGGCCTGGCCTTTTCAGTTCTCAATCTGTCCAACGTTTGCCTTTGGCTGCATCTTGGCCTCTCACTCCCGTTATACAAACGGAGTGGAGACCATTGGCTTGCAAATGTGCTCTCTGCCTTTTGAAGCTCTGAGAGACTCTGTGCTGACATAAATCAAAGCAGGGGGAGCTTATTCATTTAGCTCATCAGAAAAACCCCACTGTCATCATGTCACATACAGGAGTTTATTCTTTTAATAGCTTTATTCTTCTCCCGTTAAGAAAAGGAATTGTTCCCGAGTCCTCATTCCATACTGTATATTAGCCATTTCATTTTTCACAGAGGGGGGAAAATGCCTTTCTACACATGATTAATATTGAAGCTGAATACCAGAAGAGCTGACCATGTGCTGGCTTTGGGCCATCCATCAGCAATTTCACATCTGTAACCTAGTCACAGCAAGTCCCTGCTAACATCATGAACAAATCATGGCCGGTCCACAGTCAGAGCAGTTTATGGAGCTTGTGCGAATAGAGCAGGCATTCTCCCCAGGGATGTGAAATCGGGAGGTGATCTAAAGCTAGGAAACGCACACATGACAAGAAGATCCACAGATCTCTGTCTTTAAAACTCCTATGAGGATCTTGCCAATGGAAGGTCAAAGTCTGGCCCTGTCCTTGGTGACCAAACAGGGAAGCCGTGACTCCCGCTTTTGAGAAAGAGGACTTAAACAGCTCAAGGGCAGAAACACTTTGCCTTTGGGCTCCCCTGTGGGTTTAAACTGTGATTGAGCAAAATCCTCACTGTACTTCCCAGGATACACACATCTGACTTAGAGTGTTCCATAGAACCCAGTGTCTGGTACCCAGATGGGCTGGGTAGCAGTTGTCTTTGGATGGGCCACTTTGCCTCTCTGGCTTCCTGTATTCTCTGGGATAAAATATTCAGGCACATGGATGGCCTGGCACTTCTCGAGGAAGTGCCAATAGATGAGTTTCTACCCAATACACAGTAGGTCCCCCCCGAGCCCTTCCTCTTTCCTCTGCAGAGAGAGCAGGGTGTCTCAGCTGGCATTAACTGATCAAGACAGCTAGACTTTGCTGGAAGTTTAGTTGAAGGGCAGGTCCTTTCAGGCGAACATGCAGCGCTTTATAAATTGCCTTCAAAAGCAGCACCAAATCCTTCAGTCGGTTTTAAAGGAACTGTTTACCGCTGCATATGGCAGACATTATTTGGAGTAATAAACCCTCTGAGAATCTGAACATTCACGGGCCAACAGATGGGTCAACCTGCTTTGCAATTTAACAAAGTAATTTATTTCAATCACCGGGACAGGGCCTGTGAAGATTGCTAATTCTGTTCACAGGCGAGAGCAGCAAACGCCACTTCCTTGCTGAATTGTGCAGCTATTATGGAAATGCACACCTGTTCGATTGGGTTCCGGGCAGTCTTCGTCTTTCTTCGTGCTTCTGCTCCCTCCAAGGTATGGACTAAATTGCGGTGGTTTCTTCTGACGAAACTCATGTTCTAATTGGTGTCAGGATGAGATGAAAATCTCAGGGAAAATTTATACCATAGTGTAGGTAAAAATTAATGTCATCAAAGTCAGCTTTGAGAGGCAAAACAGGTGTGTCAAGAGTGTATTCTTAGAATAATTGGGCAGCACATTCTTTCTTCTTGAAGCAATTGTCCCAGGGTTTAATGAGGAAGGAGGAAAGGGATTGCTTTTCCTTCATCTTCAAATCTACTGAAACCTCCCACTTTCTCAGTTCATTTCTCTCCACATGTGGTCATGCAGGAGCCAAAGGAAGGGAGGGCTGAGATGGTCCCAGAGAACATTTCTGGAGAATTTCTGAGTTCAAAAGAGGAGCCCACAGTGTGCCAAATACCAGGAGTGGATCTCTGGGATCTTCACCATCGGCTTGCTCTGGACTCCAACACCAAGCTAGCCAAACTTTCTCTGATAACAAGGAGGCTTTGCACAAAACATGGCAGCTGGTTTGCATTTGAGACTTGCCACATGTGATACTAATGGTACAAGGTTGTTTTGTTGCTTTTCCTTTTTTTGGAAGGAAGGTAGTTCTTTTCTTCTACAAAGCCTTCCTTTGCTTTGATGTCTATAGTGAGTACTTCCATACAGACAAGTAGGGTTTTCCACACTGTTCTTTCCAGGCTCTGTGTTGCTGAAATGGCTTCACCCAGAAGGAGATCAGAGTAGGTTCCAATTAAACAGAAGGGGGGGGGCAATTGATGGGAGAGTCCCATTGTTCAGGGGCGAGATTACTACAATTAGAGGGCAATGGAGCTTACGATGGAAGCCCTGTCCTGAGCTCTTGGAAAATATTTCTAATTGTTAAAAGTCTCTATGTATGTTAGAACAACGAATAAATATACCCGTAGTGCGGAAATACGTATTTCCGGAGTTTATGTTTACCAAATTTTCAACATCTAATGAATTGAAATGTTGCGTACTCACCTTTGGGCTGTTTGCGCTGCAGTAACAAAATCCCTGAGACTGAGCGATTTGTAAACACTGGAACTTTCTTTGTCACGGCTTTGAGCCTGCAGCCTGAGGTCCGCTCGCTAGCGGGGCGAGTGCCCAGTGAAGATCTGCTCTCTGCTTCAAGATCCTCTGTGTGCACGGGACCCTGTTCTCATGTGGAAGAGGGAACAAGGGCAGAACCTACTTCCCTTCATTCATAAGGGTAGACTCCTTATGGCTTAATTATTTTCCCTTGGTTCCCTCCTATCAATACCACCATGAAACCTGAACACATGAACTTTGAAGGTCATTCAGACAACAGAATTTCTGTAGAGACACTGAAAAAAAAATCCATGTTAGCAACTTCAAGATGACAAGGTCTATGCCACAAGGCCCTCCTCACTGCTAACCCCACCCCTGCCTAATGGCTTTGCAGTTCCTCACCTTCGCCACTCCCTGTCCTGCCCCTCTCAAATCCCAGTGCCTCAAACCCCACTGGCCTTGAATGGTGGCACCACGTTTTCATTGACTTTGTGCTCCTCCTCCTTGGATCTCCTCAAGATCTGGGCGGTTGAAAAGAGCTGTGACTTTCCCTCAGTCCCATGCCCAGAGTGTCACTGAGTGCCACTGGCCTGCCCTCGGCTCTCCATCTTCCTTTGGTAAAGCGAAGGCATTCACCTGGCTGGTCACCATAACTCCCCCCAGTTCTATCTTCTCTGCTTGGCAGACCAATCCTTTGCGCCAGGACTTCACCCAGCTCTTTACGGCCCACAGAGCCAAAGGCACTTGGTACCTTGAGAGCCAAAGCCCTTCTAGAATGGCTGGGACCCCCTTTCTAGCCCTGCCTCCTCTCCCCCTCGCATGCTCTAGGTGTGGTGAGTATGGATGCTAACTGTTTTGCCGATGCATCTTTGTTTTTGTCACCTCCAGGCATCTGTTTGGCTGTCCCTCTACCTATACTGCCACCTAGAGAGCCTGCTTGTTAAGCCTCTACCCTTCCTTTGGCAAGTTCCTGCCGCCCATCCAGCAGATGCACGATGGCACCGCTGAAGCAGTGGCAGCACTTTGATTCTTTTGATGTTTTATGGAATTCATCATTTTCTAATTGCATTTAACACACCCTCATTCTACAAACATCTAACTGGCACCCACTAGAAGGCATAGTTTGAGGGCATGCTGGTGATACAGGATGCGGGGAGAGGGAGTCTTTCTTCCCTGGACTAACAGAAGAGACTGACAAGGAAGTACATAATTGCCATCAGTTGATGAAGTCGGTTGTATCTGATGCTCCTGCAGAGAAGAGCCATTGTTAAAATATGTGCAGTGAGAACCAAACAAAGAATAAACATGTATGTGTGCGTGCACATGAGCCTGTGCATGCATTTGTGCAGACATGTGTATACGCAGTATATGTACATTCTTTTATGCACTTGCACAACTGCAAACACTTGCATCTGGGGGCCAGAGATGAACATGGGTTCTTTTCCTCTATTGCTTTCCGCTTACAAATATGTATGTATGTATGTATGTATGTATGTACGTATCTATGTATCTATGTATTTATTTGTTTGTTTGTTTATGTCATTTAAGTGCCTGGACATGGAGGTCAGAGACAAACTTGAGGGAGTCGAGTCTCTCCTTTTACCATGTGGTTCTGGAGACTCAGGTCACAAGTCTTAGCTGCAAGCACCTTTCCCTGCTGAGCTTCCTCACTGGCCTACTTTGCCTTAATTTTGAGACAAGGTCACCAGGCAGAGCTTATCAGTTTTGTATAGCTTTTAAGTGGACATTGGGGCTGCAAACTCAGGTCCTTGCACTTTCATGGCAGCCTCTGTACTAAGCCACCTCCCAGCATGTAAGGTGTTGTAACGTATCCTTCTAGGTGGACCTGTTCTTGAGGACACAGCAATGTGAGCCACTGCGGTCCCCTGGAGCCTAAGCCTTGTGCCTGCCCCTCAGCATTCCTGCAACTGGGCAAAGATGGTTTTGTTCAGAGCACTAGAGTCTTGACTTTGCATTAAGCTCCTTTGGGGAGAAATAATAGTTTGGTGGAGGGAGTAATCCAGAATGAAATACAATAAGGATTTTTGACTACAAAAGTTGCGGTCTTTCCGAAAGCTTTGGTTTGTCTAGTTTACTGTCTCTATAATGAATGCCATTCCATGATTTTAGGAACTAAAACCACAAGCTTAGGAAATGACAACAGGACAAAGTGCCAGGGCAGATGGCTTTGCTGTGCAGTCACTCACCTCACCCACACCCTAACATCGTTAGAGGGGGATTTCCAGGCCCCAGGAGAGAATGGAGAACCAGCTCTAAGCATTCTACCTGCTGGCGTTTGGAGAAAAATTTAATCTTGGAAAGTGCTGGCTAAGATGTAAGGACTGTTTGCCAGACCCCTTCCTTGTCCTTTTGGGACAGCTAATAGTCATTTCTCAGACGTGCTTGCTGTTCTTTTAGTCACCTGATTGTGTTCTTGCCATCGGGATGTGGATTGACTGGTCAACACTCTCTTCCCAAGCTTCATGTTCAAGATGGCAGAGACCCAGGTGGTCCAATCAGGACCTCTGTTCTTTCTCCTGGAAGCTTCCTGTTTACCTGGCACCCCCAGGCTGGGTGTTTGGAGAATAAAGGTAAATATGGTATGAGCTACCGGCTATAGTAGCTTGGAGTGACCAGGACCAAAGCAGGGAAGATTTTCACAGCTCAGAGCCTGAAGACACAGGGGCAGGTTCCCAAAACCACTCACCTTGCTGGGGACGGATTGCTGGGGTCCTCTGAATGTTGGCAGTGAGCTCTGGAAGCTTGAGGTATTGCTCAGATTTTAGTTAATTCAATAGGATGTCTGAATCGTTCTGTGTTGAATTAAAAAATCAGTAGTTTGAACGTGGATGCAAATTCTTCATCACTTTAGCAACCCAGAAACTTTCCAGATGTTTCACGGAGCTGTAAAATACTGTACATTGTTTTCTTTTTCAATGGGAAATTATTCGCAAGGTAATAAAATGTTGTTTCTTCAGTAAACAGATTATGTTTCAGGCTGCGGTGTGAACGCTTAAATGGAACGATGCAATCTGCCACTTTTTAAAGCGAGGTTTTAAACATGTCAGTACAGACCTTTCAATCCTTCTGTCCCATAAATTCAACTTTTTAAAATGAAATCAACCTGAGCCCTGTGAAAGTGCACGCCACTATATCAAAGCCAGCGAGTTTGGCTGTTTATTGCCACCCATGCAACGTGGCAAAGACACAGCCTTTTCACTTGGGACACTTTCTTCAACTTTACACCGAGTGAAATTTAATTGCTTTTCACGTCCTGGGATCCTTAGGCCTTAGTTCTCCCAGAGGTGGAGCCAAAGGCGAGGCTGAAAACAAACTCTGTTAATACATTTCACCTGGAATTCCATCCTTCTTCCCCCGGCGGTGTGGCAAGTTGCCCTTTGAGAGACCACTTTCCAAAAGCAGTTCACTTCCACCCCAGGAAAATGACTCTCAACCCAGTTCCTTGCGTTTCAACTACCACCAGGCAAGCCAACAGGATGTGTGATTCTTCCAAGTTAATTTCCAGTGTGCTTGTGTCTTACTTAAGAAGGAAGAAGTAAACGCAACATCAGAGGAACAAAAGGAAGGCCGGGCAAAGCCTTCTTGAGTGACGGTTGTACCTTCAGATCAGAGAAAGGACAGAGTCACACAGTCCCTCGCAGGACAATGCTTTTCTTCATGTTGCAACACTGGGCCGTGTCCTTGCACTTCTCAAAGGGATTTATGGATCCTTTTATAGTTAATTACAAATTGTGTATGAAAGTTTCTTGCTGCGTATTTGAAAGAAGATTATGGTAATTATTCAACAGAGGGTATGAGAAAGGGTAAAATTAAAACCAGTTGCTAGAGTTGCTGGCAGAAATGAACAGTTTCTCTAAGGATAATGGAAGATGAAAAGAAAAAGGGCTCCTGGGAGACAGCCCTCCAGCCTATGTCCTTGAGAAATGCAAGCAAACTCATGTCAGGCTGGAAACACCCTTCCCTGTGTGGGTCCTTGTCCCCCAGTAACCCACAGGAGGCTCTGGTAGCCATAGGGCTGGGCAGTATTGAGAGTGAGCTGGGACATTAAGACCCTCACCTAATATTGGCTCTGGGAACACTAAGGATGAAGACAGAGTTGGAAAATATGCAGAGGAAGAATCCGGCTTGGTATAGATCTGGAAGACCATGTCTAAAGCCAATAGCCTTCATTTACATCCCCTCTGGGTGTGGTTCCATAGAACTGAATTCTGATTATTCTTTGTCTTAGTGATCTCTTCAAGACAGTGGCCACCGTTTTTCCTTACTGGATACTAGTGTGGATGTGTGGAGAAGAAACTCAAGGTCCCCTACCAAAGATGCGGGACTGGCTAGATGGCTCAGTGAGTAAGGGCATTTGGTGCTCAGCATGTTGACCTGAGTTGGATCCCTGGGACCCAAGAGATGGAAGGAAAGAACCAACTCCCGAAGGTTGTCCTTTCCATGTCCCCCGCCCACATGCAAGCACACATGTGCATGTGTGCATAAGTAAATATTAATTCAATAAAATAAAAAGATAACTCTGTGGCTTATTTGGGCCTTGGATGCCAGCTCTACTGCCCTCTGTATCTTGCTGCTCGCTTCCCTGAACTTCTAGCTTATTCTGAAGGTAAAGTTTTAGAAAGGTAGAGCTAGAGGAGGTATTCAAATTAAGTGCTTATTAGCTCATCCGAATTTGCGGGCCAGTGATTTGGGAGCCTCTGTCTGTCCCCTAAAACAGGGTCCTTACAATCCACCAACACCAGGAATTTCCTGCTTTCCCTCCCCCACATCTGAGATGGGTTTCTCCCTTGGGAAACATACGCTGAATCTCAGCACAGTAAACATCAGTCGGGAGAGCTTTGCCTTGTCAAAAAAAGGGTCTACCACATTCCTCCCGTGAAGTTTTGAGGGCCTGTATGTAGGTTCTTAGCTAAGTTTGAGGAGTTTACATAAGCCAAAAGGAGCGAGGCCCCTTGGGGAGACAGACAAAACACAGATTCCTCCAGTGGAATGTGTGTGTTCATGGACAAAGTGCCCTTGAGGGGGTGATTTGAGATTGAGTGAGACCGGGCCAGTAAAAAGCCTTCTGGGAGCTTTGGGGCTAGCATCTGAGATGGGCTGCAGGGTGGGAGAGGAGGCTGGAGCAGGGATGGTGTGGGGGGAGGGGCTGGAACAGGTGATGGAGAATGGGGAGGTGGAGCAGACTTTGATGGAACATTGACAACCTGCTCCTGGGGGGAGGACTTTTGGAATGGGCTTTGCCGAGCGTCGCTTGCAAAGTCTTGGGTTGTTCATGCTTGCTGAGGTTCGGGGTAGGGAGTAGAGCAATGCTCCCAAAATAGCTTTGTTTGTTTTGTTTTGTTTTTGTTTTCCTAATCTCTTCATACGGGGACCGCAAGAAGAGCCTGCGGATCCTGGTGGGAATCAGTATATTGGCTTAATAGCAACGGGAAGTTACGAGCAGCTTTCAAATAGAGGAGTGACAGACCTTCACCTAGTGCCACCAGCTCCTAAGGCTGAGGGCTTGGATGAGGACCGAGAGCTCTGCAGGGTCTGTGAAAGCCATGGTCATAGATGTTTAGGAATTGTCTGTGTAAAGTATTGAAGGAGGGCTTGCCTGGTTAAAGAATGGAAGACTTTTGATCAAAGATAATCGAATCCAGCCTTAGTTTCTGACTCGCAGCTGTTTTGAACCAATTAGCATTTGCAGTAGCCTTCTGAAACTTACCGTGGGAGGGGTAGAAGCCACTGCTGACATAGCCGCCTTAAAATAAGGGGTACAGTAGGCAGACGTGAATTTTCCCAGATCAAAAACAAATGTGTAATGGCAGTTGAAATACACAGAACTTCTTCATTTATCTTCTTGACGAAAGTGGGGGAAAGCATAGTGCATACTGTAGATCATCTGAGTCCTAGCCTGATGAGTTGAAGCAGTTTTTATAATAATTCAGTGGCTCTTTTTGAATATCCAGATGTTAATAATGGTTCCCTGCTATGTGATTAGGAATGAATCTGCCAAGGAAAAATGAGGCCTTTTCTCTTGGGGGAAGCTGAGTTACTTCTGTTGTGTTCCCAGGCTTCCTGGGGAAGTCTATCAACATATGAATTAATGATGGGAACTGGAGTCTGGCTGGTCACCAAGGAATTGTAGGCCTTGTTTTCTGAGTTTGACCTTTATTATTTACACACTCAGCTTGAAATAGGACAAATGCAGCGACTTCCCAGCTATTTCATTCCTTGAAACCCAACCGTCTGGATACTTCTGAGAGGGAAAGGGTTGTGCTGTTCTTCTGAAGTTTCTGTTATCAGGGGTTCTGGAGGCTAAGACCTACATCCTAACTAAGAAATGATTTGAATACCATACGGGGACTCCAACTTTTTCATTATAAGTGTTCTGACAGAGAAAGAGAGACATTCACAGAGTGGAAGAAAGAAAGAAAGAAAGGGAAAGAAAGAAAAGAAAAACCAGCTCACAAGCCTCTGTGAAACATTCAGTAACTGACTTGAACAATGGTGTTTAATTGTTCCATGCCTAATATGCTCGCTTAGTTTTCTCTTTAGGATGGGAGGTATTCTGCTGGGTCATCTTGGGTCTAGGACCCCTTTTGGAATAAACTATGTTCAAGAATTAAAATATTCGTTTGTTTATTTAAAGATACCATAGACTTCTCAGGGACAGAGACATATCTGATACCAGCCTGGCATGCAACTACAGTGTTCGTACGTTAGTCAACATTTACCCACAGTGCCTTTAACAGTTTGTTGTTAAATTTCATCTTCTTTTGCAAAGTGAAAACATCATGGCGATGAGATCACTTTCAGTGCTGTTAATGGGATTTTTTTAAAAAGTATTAGCATTTTGCAGAGGAGGAAAAGGTGAGCATGGCCTCAGCAGCAACAGAAAGCCCAGCGCTGAAAGCTGGCATTTATCACTCACAATAAGCTAGGTGCTGAGGTTAGCACGGGCCCTGCTTGGGCTCAGTTCTTCCTCAAACCCACTTTCATGGGAACAGTTATTATATCCACTCCGAGAAGAGGAAACCAACGTTTACTAACTGGCCCAACAGTTCAGCAGGAACTCTAGTGGGAAGGCCCTCCCAGCAGGCTCTCGGAGCTCTGTCTAGAAACTCATGGGATTACTGTGCTGTTGGACCTCTGTATCTGTACCTGTATGTCCTGCAGATGAGGAGTCAAATGACTTTAGATTGAATATATGGCTTCTCTACTGATCGCATCTTGTCCCCAGTCCCTAAACTAGGGGTCCTCACTACCCCTTGGGTCAAATGACCCTTTCACAGGGGTCGTCTGAGACCTTTGGAAAGCACAGATATTTACATTACGATTCATAACAGTAACAAAATTACAGTTATGATGTAGCAACAAAAACAATTTTATGGTTGGGGATCACCACAACGTGAGGGACAATATTAAAGGGTCGCAGCATTGGGAAGCTTGGGAACCACTGCCCTAAGCCCCTGTGGTTTAAGAACCGGGTAGCATTTACACTGTAGTATAGTAGTCATGTGGAGACAGTATACAGGAGGGTGTGTACAGGTTATAGGCAAATGCCACTTTATTCTGTCTAAGGGACTTCACCATCTTTGGGTCTGAGACACACAGGAGATCCCGGGATCAATCAGTTCCCCATGGATACTGAGAGACAATGCTGTCTTGTTTTGGTTTTCCCTTGTTTATAGGACTGATCTTTGTACTGATGGTACAAAAGCCTCAGTGGCAGAAACGGCCTAGGCAAAGCCGTGGCACCTGCGTGCACGCCCTGGTGTAGCTCACCAGCATGAACTTGTAGAAAGAGAAAAATCCAGTTTCACCTAACAGCCTTCTGCACTGAATAGTAAAATATCAATGCTAATTTAAATCAACTAAAATATCAATTTTCTTAAACCTCAATCCCTAACTCACATCTTTTTCATATCCTGTTTGTAAAGCCCTTCTCCTGCGTGCGGCTGTGTGCAGAAAAATGATGACTTCTCTGATGAGAAGTGCTTGCTTGGTGGTCTGAGCTGTGAATGGAGGATTCCCATCTTTCAGGATACTCCAGTTTTACCTGGAGGAATAACAGGAAAACTTGGACACATTTAGACTTTGAAGATATAGGCCTATTTACATGACTAAACAAAGCAAGCTTGCTGTGTCGAGAAAATCACTGATCGTTTATGAGTAAAATTAAAATTGAGCTTTCTGAAGAAATTCGGAATTTTTGGAAATTTGGTTTCACCACCATAAGCCTGACAGCATTAGAGTGGGTAAGGACTACTCCACTGAGCTGAGAAGTGATGTTGGCTTATGGTTCTGTGATACTGTAAAACAGAATGTGCCAGAAATCTGGAAGAATATAGAGCAGAGTCAGCTGGTATTTCTCCAATACTGTGCTTAAGTTATAAAAGTGTGTGTGGATGAAGGATTCAAAGTACCAGATGGACAATAGACCTGACTGTGACAGGGGCAGTTTGTCTCTGGTCTCAGATGCCATGCTCCGAGTAATCTTTCGAAGCTGCCACTTGGAGAGTTCTGGCGAAGCATCAAGGGACGCCTCTTTGTACTGAACTGTCTCTCCAAAAGCTTACACACATTAGAGAGCAGTGGTCCTGATGCTGCATGAGCTTCACGTAACTTCAATCGCAGCAGCGTGTTGCAACAGATTGAGTACAGGAGTATAGGAGTGAGTAAGAGAATTCAACGTGGTTTGTTAAAGCTAGACAGTTGTAAGATCTGTGAAACCGTAAAAGTATGCCACCCCCTTTTCCAAACATTAAAACTTGTTAATTGTGGCAAAATGCAGTTAGTATAAATTTTATTGGCTTCTATCACATACGAAGGTTGCAGGACATCCAAAATCAATTTCAAACTAGATCGGGAGCTTCTTCCCTATGGGCTAACTTTCTTAGCACCAGATGGTGCTGCACAGGCTGCTGGGGCAGAGGACACATTAGTGATCTCCCCCAGCCCCGAATCCTGTGTGCTGCAATGTGTACCTGGCAGGCCAGGTTGCCCGGCGGTGCTACAGTGGCACAAGCGTTATGGGGTAAAGAAGCACTTTCTGATTGGATTTGAGGCCTGCTGGAGCCGCAGGAAGGAATTTCATGCCGGGTACTGGAATTCTGTAAAGCCTATAGCTGGGGAGGTCATAAGCGGCAGAGTAGACCTGTCGTTATTATTGTCTGAATGGTCACACTGTCAAATTTGCCTTCTGAATAGTTGTGTCTGTCTCCCTAGACCTGGCTGCTCTCAGTCGTGGTTGGAGTAGGCAGCAGTGGAGAGATGCAGAGTAAGTCAAAGTGCTGAGATTAAGACACTGAATACTCAACCATAACTGAGGCATCGATGCCAAACTCCCAACCAAGGCTCAGGGGACATCTTTGAAGAGGAGGTAGAAAGAATGTAAGAGGCAGAAGGTGAGGAGAAGGGCAGTGGCTCCTGTCTTCTGGACACGATACAGCTAGCGCAACCATGAACTCACAGCAACTGTAGCTTACTGGCACAGGATCAGCTAAAATGTAGGCAGAGATGAGGATGCCCTCCAAGCCCTGCTCCTTGCCGGAGGAGCTACTGGTAGTGGATAGTTGCTGAGAGAGGAACGATCTTTTATTTTTGGAGATGTGTCCACAGGCACATTTCCCATGCTCCACTGGATGGTCCACGCCCACGCACATATGAGCGACACTCACTAGGCCAAGTGAGTTATAGAAACAAAACCCAAACCAAAACAGATGCCAAACCCAGTTGCTGTGTTGGGGGGTTTGGAAGGAGTATGAAGATGAAATAGGGGTATTTATAGGGTTATATTTCTTTACGTACATGTATGAAATTCTCAAAAATCAAGAAAAAAATTAAATTTACTGTTTTCACCATTTTTAAGTGTTAAGCACATTCTCATTGTTGTGCAATTAATCTCAAACCTTCTCACCTTACTTCATGCCCAGAAGCAGTGGTTCCTCCCTCCTTCTCTGTAGCTTCTATCTGCAGTGCAGGAATTGGACAACTCTGGAACCCTTGCACACAGTATTAGTGGCGTCAGATAATATGTATACTTTTGTGATTGGTTTATTTCAATTAGTCAACTTTTCTAGTTGAGGAAATATTGCCATTATCATAAAATGTTATTTATGTAATGTGTCTACTATTGTTGTCTTAAGCAACTATTAAATGCTTAAATGGTCTCGGTTTAAAATTTGGACTCAATGCTTTTAAAAACCATTTTGTGTGTGGTATGCATGTGTGTGCATATGTGTGTGAGGTGCATGTGTGTGTGATGTATGCACGTGTTTGCAGAGCGAATGCCCAAATACATGTGTCCAGAGCAGAAGATTGGCTCTGGTGACCTCTGTTATCACTCTACACCTTATTCAGGATCTTTCGCTGAACCTGGAGTTCATGCACCACTTGCCAGGCAGGCAGCGAGCCCCAGTCATCCTCCTGTCTCTACCTTTCTCAGGGCTGGGGTTACAGGCAGCATGGGATCATTTTCGACTTCTACCTGGGTGTGGGATCCAAACTCCAAACCTCATATGTGCACAGCAAACATTCTTAAGAGTGCCTCCCTCCCTCCAACCCTGAATATAGTAAGTTTTGGTAAATACCACCCACTTAGCTCTTTGAGGTTTTCAAAGAAATTGAAGAGTGCTTAGGTTTTCCCAAACCAAAAGAGTTACTCTCCTGTATACATTGTGCGACTGAAGCCAATCACATCACTGTGTACAGCTCAAAGAGGATGAGTCGTTTGCTCAATGCTGTATTACAGATGTTACTATTACTGTCAATACGTTCCCTTTCTGGTGACACTCACAAGGACTGTGTCATATTTATTTTGTGTCTATGGAGCAGATAACAAATGAGTATCTGACAAGTGAATAAATGACATTGACACGGAAGTTGTAGTCAGCAGACCTTAGAGTTACAACAACCAAGAGCACATAATTCACAATTTTGAGGAAACCAGGGAAAACATTTTATGTAGCTCTTATGTAGCTTAATATGTTTGGGAAGAAGTACAACTGAAGCTAACTGAACTCATTTGACCAATTTTGTTGTTTAGCATGAACATGGAGTAGGACGTTAGGCAGGCGATAGTAAAATATACAGAAAAGACAAAAAGCTATGAAAGGCAGCCCTGAGTGCTGATGTTTGAAAAGTTAAATCTTAGCTTCAAATTACAATGTTTTTTGCTATCTTCCTTTTCTGCTGATAAAAGAGACCCCTGGCTTGAGAGGCCTTTAAATTCTCATGGGGTGTGTAAATGCAAATTGGTACAGAATACAAGAATCAGATGATGAAGTTGAAAGCCACAGCTAATGCAATCGGATCATTGTACTTTCAGCCCATGCTCTTCTAGACACCGACTTTATTTCTAACGCACTACACACTTGCTCACCATCTTTCTTCTGATGGATGTTTTTCATTATTCTGAAGACACAAGCCCTTTGAGCTGTTTTTGAGCTGGATTAAAATTACTCTGCATTAAAAATTAAAATTTATAGAATGACATAGGAAACCAGTCTCTATATTAGGCGAATAATTACATGGGTAATCCATGTGTGTCGTTCAGTGTAAAGGACTCTTCAGATTGCTTTATGTCTTACTACTTTACATCTTGCTGTGTCTTTATCAATCTATTGTTGTCCTGAAATCAAGAGTGCCTGGGATCTCAACGTGGCAGGACACCAACAATCTGATATTCTGTCTGAAGAGAACTGAGAAATGTGGTGTTTGTTAATCTCCGTGGAGTGAGTCCCTAGTCTGTTCCATACTTGCTTTTGCTCCCAAAGCCATGTCAGCTCCATTGGAGCAGACGGCTGCCACTGAGTCTTTCCACTAACACCCATAGGACAGATTTTTAACTTTCTAAGCCAGATACACTGTAGCATGAATTCTAATTGGCCTTAAAAATAAAAACCTAGAGTCAGATATACGGGTTAATGCTGAAAGATCAGAGAAGAGTAGCAAACCATTAGAGAATTCTTACCTCTACCAATGCTCAGACCAAAGGGGTGATCCTATCTCTATGAATCCTCAGACTGCTGCCGTCTCAACAAAACCTCAGGCTGCATCCATCTCTATGAATTCTCAGACTGCTTCTGAGTTCCTGTCTCCTCCTGCTTTATATTCCTATCTCTGCCCAACCGTATCACTCCTGTCTCCACGTCCCTAGTGCTAGGATTAAAGGTGTGTGTCACCACTGCCTGTCCTCTATGGCTAACTGTGGCTTAGCTCTGCACTCTGATCTTCAGGTTAGCTTTATTTGTTAGATCATAAAGAAAATATCACTGCAGTACACAGTCTTTGTCTCCATCTCTTTCCCTCATAGAGATGGGTAAAGAGCATTGTGGATGGTGTCTTCTGCTAGAGGCCTTGGTCCAGGGCTTGCAAGTTTTGAAAGTAACATCACCTGAAATTTTATCTAGTGCTCTTTAATTCTGAAACTCAGAGATCCCCTGAATCTAAAGAGAATCAAAAGAGAACACAATTAAACACACTTTCCACACATGGAGAAACAGCAAGGAGGCTGAGTGAACTTACCTAACTGACAGGGAATAGGCTAGGACCCAACCTCAGGTTTCTCCATTGCTTACTTTTCTTTCAGCATAGACTGATAGAGAAGAACACTGTGGGTTTGAATGCTAGTCTGGAATATACGGGAAACAGGAGCAACAGGAGCAACACTATGACAAGCCCCCTCCCCCATATAATATCTCCCTCCCCTTCTCCCTTTCTCCACCTCCTCTCTCTCTCTCTCTCTCTCTCTCTCTCTCTCTCTCTCTCTCTCTCTCTCTCTCTCTCTCTCTCTCATACACACACACCGTATTTAGGTCTTTAGTTCCCACACTCCATTTTGTCATTTTGCTCAGAGGTGGCGATCGCTGTGTTGACGGTCACACAGACTGCCCACGCTGACACACGTGGACGCCCTTTGTGAGGAAGAAAGGACCATAGGAAGGCAAAGCTGCCGTGTAACAGAAGCTTTTTCAGGTGGGGCTCTGCAGTGCTTGTTTGCACAGTGTTGTGTACAGGTACACGAAGTCTCATGAGGTCACGCACCCTGCGGTCTGTTCTCACTTGCATAATTCATAACTTTGTAAGGTGATACTGTCATAACTGAACAGGCCTCTCCTTTTCTCCTCCTTGGCAGCCTTGAAACCATATTCTTGATTTCAGACCTCACTAGAAGTCCCCTTAGACCTTTGATTTGTTATTTCAAGGCTAGGATGAAAAGAGTTTAAGGTATGGACATTGGTAAGAAAAATACACTTATTGCTTTGAGATTTTTCTTTAATTTTGCGGTATTTGTCAAGCTTCTATTACCTCCTGAAGCAGTTGCTGGGGGTTAAAAGACTGACTGGGGTTTCATCTCTGGCCTGCTCCGTGGCCCTCTGGATTTGATACTTAGCAACTATGTAAAATGAGGCTGCTTGCAGGACCCCTGAAAGCCATGTCTGCTGCGTGGAAGCCCTAACACAACATTGTAGATTAAGTGACTTTCATAGAAGTTAATTTTCTGTTTCGGAGGCTTTGAAACCTTGGCTCAGGGTTTGCCAGGGTTGAGTTCTTGTGAGTTCTCATGGTGCACTCACACAGCAGAGATAGAAAAAGACAGCAAACGTTCAGTGTCTCGTAAGGACCATAGATTCATCAAAGAGGGCATCACTCTTTCTACCTCACCCAAACTGAGTTCTTTTCCAAATACCATCGCTTTTGGAGTTAGCTAGGATATATTAATTTGGTGAGTACACAATTTGGTTCACAGCAAGCTCCTCCAGTTTAAATGTTGTAGGTCTGTATTATCTATGAGGCCCAAGGTCTCAGGATAGGATACAGAAAATCCAAACTGCAGTTTACTCCCCAGAAGCACAGCTGCACACACAGCAATGCAGGCAGGGCCCAGAGAAGGGAGGAGGTAAGCCCCATGGAACACAGAAGAGCATCAGTGCCTGGCTGGTAGAATCAGGGCGGCCATCCTGGTAGAGGCAATATCGAGTTGGATTTTGAATATGGTAAGCTGTAAATAAATGATGACGGAGATTGGGTAGATGCTAGGCAACAAGAACAAAGATGGTTACACAGATGTAGGGGAAAAAAAAGATGGCAAAGTACCTTTTTTGGTTTCATGGCAAATGAGTCACAGATGAATCACCCTGCTCACCTTGAGCCAAGTGAGAGTTTCAGAAATAGAAGTTCACTCCAGACCGTTCTAAAAGCCAGCCTAAGAATTTTGGACTGCGCATGATGGTTGGGGAAGCTTTTTGGCGAATTAATAGGCAAAACTGGTAGTGGGTGGATTAATCCAACTGCAGAAAGAATTGTCTAGGGTGGAGAGAATAGGAGCAGAGGGGCCAGCCAAGAGGTTAGTGTGGATTTCTGCAGTTCAGGAACCCACCACCACCCTCCTGGGGTTGGTCCTGCTCTGGGTAACCAGACTTACTTCTTGTGGAAATGCCAGCCTTTCCTTTCATTGTAGACAGGGGTTCTGAGTACATCCCGAGATGCATCTGTAGCCAGACAAAGTTTCTTGAAGGAGCTGAAGTGAGGCTGGCTGTGCATGAGCCAACCCCTCACTGGGAGAGTTAGGCCTGGACTTGGGGGGCCAGGAGTGTGAAAGTAGAACATGATCCACACTGGGGACTGTGGCCCACAAGATTGCCGGTCCAGTGTCCAGTACCTTTGTCTTCAGCTACCCCAAGCAACCGTCTGCTTGCCAGTGTCTGCAGGAGCTATCTTGACATGATTGCCAGGTTTGGGAGCATCACTGAACCTGGTCTGCTGCAGTTCAAATGTATTTCTGAAAATCCATGCCTTGGGAACCTAATTTCCCGCACAAGCGCGCTGAAAGAGTGCAGAGAGGTGTGGGGGGGGGGCGTTTTAACAGGTGACTGTATGATGAGGATTCCTCACAGATGGGTTAAGGCCGTCGCCGTGGGAATGGGCTCCTGACAGAAGGATGAGTCTGAACCCAATCTCCTAAATCTCTAACTCTCTCGCATTTTCTCTCACTTCTGTTCTCTCTCCACCAGCCCCTCTCCGGTGCCAATGAAGGCGCTCTTGCCTTCCTCCGTGGGATGACAAAGCAAGGAAGTGTTTTCACAGAAACAGGCCACCTCTGCTGTGAGAGCTGAATCTCCACGAGGAACAGAGTGCTGTTATTTAACATCACTCCATCTCAGACACGCTGGGGTAAACTGAGGCTGCGGGAACCAGGGCCTCTCCCTCCAACACCCACACCTCCCAGTTTTCCTTAGGCGCCCCTTTGGCATGAGTGCTCATGCAGTTCTTAGAGCCTGTCCTGTTGTATCAGCTTCCTGACAATGCTCACTCTTGGAGGCTTTTGCGGTCTCCTTCTGACCACATTGGGCAGTAGTTTGGAGTGATACCAGGCGTCCTCAGTCCTCTCCAGATCTCACTATGTGATCCCATATTGTGGTCCACAGGCTCCTCTGAGGCCTTATTTGGTGCCCAAAGCCTAGAAGCAAAAAACTTCCTCTTTCCAGATTGTACTTCTCATTCCAAGAAACACTCACGCTTATTTAGGGTAGAAGATTTTCAGACACAGCAGCCTTCAAATATCAGTGTAAACCAAGTATAAGTCCTCCCATAACTCCCAGCGTCCCAGTGTATGCTGAGCCTGAGTCCTCACATCGTCCCCAGAGTTCCAGTTTATACTCAGCCTGAGTCCTTCCATAACTCCCAGCATCCCAGTGTGTGCAGAGCCTGAGTCCTTCCATAGCCCCCAGCATCCCAGTATATTCTGAGCCTGAATCCTCACATAGTCCCCAGCATCTCAGTGTATACTCAGCCTGAGTCCTCCAATAGTCCTCACCATCCCAGTGTATGCTGAGCCTGAGTCCTTCTACTGCACTCAGCAGTCCTTCTGTCCTGAGCAACTATCCTCCAAGGCAAGCCACCAACCATTTTGGGGCATTCAGCTGTACCCTCTTGCAAAAATCATGCCAGCTCGGCTTGTTGACTGCCTACACACCCATGTAGAGGGGTGATGAAGGGCTCAAGAAGCTGAGTATGAAGCTGTATCCTACCTCCTCTTGTACAAAACTCTGTTCCGATTGCGTGTGGCCTGAGGAAGAGTCTATAAAGGGGTTACAGTCTACAGAGGCGAGGGCAGACTAGAGCTGGGGCTCCATCTATGTGGATAAAGAGAAGCTGTCATCTCTGCTCGGTAAGGCTTTCCAGGTGCAGCCTTTTGAGGGAGGGGCATCCACAATCCTATAGGAAGCCCAATAAACTCACTGGTTCCCCAGAGTGGATTTTGGCAGAATTGTGGCTTAGTTTTGCATTGGGTCCTTAGGAGAAGGGGTGCTTGTTGCCCACATCTGCTGTGGGGAAAGGAATTTCAGCAACACCTTCCCAGGCTTGTCATTACTGAACTGGTTTCTTGTCTGGGTGGGGGACAACAGAACAGGCACGGCAGGCTGTGTCAGTGGCCACTTTTGAAGTCCTATTGACTCCTGGAAGGAAAGCTGGCAGAAAATCACATATAGATCAGAAGCATGGCCCATAGAAACCGTCAGAAACTTTAGAACAGACTGGCTGTCTCTGGAAGCCAGGCAGAGCCGCTGGTCTGAGGCTGGGCTCTGCTTGCTGGCAGATTCAGGGTCTCTGTCCTCAGAGCACTCACAGCCTAGTGAGAAGCAGGATGGCTGCAGAGTGGCCTGGGACAGAGCTTCTCTGGCATGATGAAGGCTGGGGCACGGAGGAAGAAAGTTGACCCGGAGGCAAGGCCTGAATGCACAGGCCTAGTCTACGTCTTAGGATTCAGAATGATAGGGATTTTGAAGATAGTGACCCAGTGGGTCCAGCCCTCTGTTTCCATGATGAGAGGTTTCTTTTTAGGTCTGAATCTAAGAGCCAGCTGATATTGGACCAAAATCTCCAAAACTGTGAGACAAATAACCTTTTCAAGTAAGTGGTGAACCTCAGGCCTGTTTCATTTAGGATTATGAGTTCATAGCAAGTTTCCTAGTCACTGTGCTCCTGCCGATCCATGTTCCTTTTTGAAGGCCCCTTAGGAGGCCTTTAGTCTCCTTGCTTGTCAACAATGAGGCCCCAACTAAATCAAATGTGTGTCAGGCTACCGAGGTGGAAAGTGCTTCTCTCGGTTGTGGGTTTTTAGAAGTGGAGTTGTTAGCTAAACTTCACATGCACTTACGTTTTAAGTGAATATCACTCCATTGCTTGTTTTTTATAGTGCTTGGGACTAGGGTGGAACCTAGGGCCCTGTGCATAGTAGGTAAGTGCTCTACCATCGAGCGCTATCCCTAACCACTTTGGTTTTTCTTGTTGTTGTTGTTTGTTTGTCTGCTGTTTGTCTGTTTAAACACAGGCCATGCCTCTTTCTACTCCCACCAGAAACATAAGAGCGAGCCTGGATTTCTACTCTTGTCAAGACCTTACCAAAGAATTTCCCTATTGTCAATTGATTATCACCATAGCACTAAATCAGTGTTTGTTGTTATACTAAAAGAGGCCAAACATCTTGAAAGAGAACCTTCAAAACCTGGGAAGTACTTCCGTTCTTGTAGGAGGAGGCAGAGGACAGGAAAAACTCACCCGGGTGACAGAGGTCTCGGTAGAAAGAAGTCATTTGCCCAGCATTCCTCCAGGGTAACTGTGCACTCTTTTCCTTCCTCTTGATTGGCATGTTGAGCTCACTCGATGCTCATGTCAGGTGGAGTTTAAGTCACTAGGGTGGAAGAGGGCTTCTTTGCTTCCTGCCCTCTGCCCTTCAAGCTTTGATGTTTCTAGAGCTTTCAAGTGTTTTCTTGGACAAGCTCAGTTCAGGCAACCCAACTTTCATTTCTTGTTGTGGCAGTGCTGCATGAGGGCTTGTCAATCTCTTATCTCCACAGCTTCCTTGTCCACGGTCTCATGTTTGCGGGGAAGGTGTCAGCACAGCACAGCCTCGGTATGTGAGGGGAAAAGGCTTGAAAAGGAGTCTCTCTCCTGCCCACATTTGCTGCCAGATTGTTTCTCTGTCATCTGCTGATATTAAATGTGTGTCTCAGCACTCTGCGGCATTCACCTTAGCTCCAGGATACTCGCCAGAGGGGGTCTCCTGGCTGAGTTCCCCTGGGAAGCTGGAGTAGTGTAATCTATGTCACAGCCAGTATGGAAAATGTTATTAGAACACAGCGTGATATATCAACATCTCTAAGACATGAATCACTTTGGGAATTTGACTTTGCAGCCATGAAAACTGTCCATAACCAGAGATCTTCCGAGCCAATAAACTGCATACAACATGACAGGGAGCTCAGCTATACTCAGAGAGTTCAGATTTCAGGCTAAAAGTGATTGTGGCAATAAGTTAGATACTTAAATCTTTTGTCCTGTCTCCTAAGGAATGAGAGAATATCTATTTTTAGTTAGGAATTTTCATTTTAGAAGCAGTATAAGAAAGATTATGGGCCAGGTCTCACTCCCGCTCTTTCTTCCTCCCTTACCGACTGTCTTCTTCCCCTTTTTCATGTCTGAAGAAGCTGCCACATGGTAGTCACTGTGATAGATTTAAGAGTCAATATTTCTGGGGCTAGAGAGATGGCTCGGTGGTTAAGAACACTGCTGCTCTTTCAGAGGACCCGGGTTCAATTCCCAGCACCCACATGGCAGCTCACAACTGTCTGTATCTCCTACTTCAAGGGGTCCAACGCTCTCATACAGACATACATGCAGGCAAAACACCAATGTAGATAAAATAAAAATAATTATTTTTTAAAAAAAGAATCCATATTTCTGCTTATAAACATCTTCCCCTTGGCCTTAACGTCTTCCAGCCAGCCCTTGAGGGGGAGTACATGCTTCATAAAGTTTGACTAAGTAAATAACAATTATTAGTTTTACAGAGGGGATTCAGTGATCTATTGATCTATCTACCTGCTTATCCCCCCCCCTCTTCTCTTTCTCTGGATTCATAGATTCTAGAGATGAGGATCTTCCTTTTAGAAAACTTCTTTTGCCAAAAACCTTGTACATCATCTACTTTAATATTCAATACAGCTTCAAAGGTATGTGTGACTGTCTATCTTTTTGATGAATGAATTAAGCATTGGCAAGGTCAATTCAGGTTTTTCAGAACCACACAGTTCTTTTGGGGTTCAGCCCCAAAGCTGCCTCAATTAGAAGCCCTTGAGGTCACCCAATCATTCTTCTTCTGGAATCTGCTGGCCTCTGCGGGGCTCTCAGGGCTCCTGGGGATCACAGGCATCATGCAGTCAAGTAGCAGAGAACAGCAGAGACCCTGAACTCTACTTACTCCCAGGCAGTGGAACACTGTAATGGAAGCAAACATGCGAGACTTACAGACTCACACTTGCACTGAAATACAGCCACTTTATTCTAGCCACAAAAGAACCAACGTCTGCTGTTCATTCATCTCAGAAAGAGACAGGAAGAGATTCACCCTGACAGGAAGCATGCCCATGAGCTTCTTCATTAGCACAACTTAGTTTCTTGCAGTGAATCAAATTTTAACCAATGTCCTTGTCAAACATGCTGGCTAGTATTGTGTCAACCATAGATATAAGCTAGCATCATTTTAAAAGAAGGAACCTCAATGGAAAAAAAATGTCTCCACCAGACTGGCCTGTAGGCAAACCTGTGGTGCGTTTTCTTGATATGGAAGTGTCAGATCACTATGGGTAGTGCTGCCCCTGGGTTGGTAGTCCTGGATGTTAATAGAAACAGGCTGAGTGAGAGGAGAAGCAATCATTCTTACATGGTCCTCGTCTGGATTTCAGGGTTCTCTGCTCACTGTGCCCTTGTAGTACACAGACACACATGCAGGCCAAACACCCAAACACACAAGCTAAAAATAAAGAAATCGTAGAAGAGGAGGAGAGGAAGCCATATGTTGAGCAAGGTAGAAGGTGAGTGGTACCTGAAAACTGGCTGACACATCTGGGTCTCTTTCATGAGAGAGAGAGTGCTGGACTTTTGTGTTAAAGAAGCCATTGTTACATTGGGCTGTCTGCTAGCTCCATAGAATCCAGTACTAACAACGGGGACTCTTAATTCTTCAGATCTCTTAAGAACAAACCCAAAGCTCAGAATTCCCTAGACCTCCAGAATGTCATTTCACCTGGGAACAAGCTGCCGTCAGGATGGCCACGCAGGTTTCTTTCCCAATGTCCATCTGCCTCTTTATTCCAACTCTCTTTCCCTAAAGATGTGTCACAGGGGATCAGCAGAAGGCTTCAGCTGGGGCTGGAAAAGGCTCCACTTCACAGGGACCAGCTAGCTCATCAGCAGACACAACTTGCAGGGCTAATCTGATTGGCCATATGTTTCCTCACCCTTTGGCCCATATAATCATTCTAGGACTTTTCCAGACTTTGGGTCTCCATCTGTTCACTTGGCCATGTTCCATTCATGAGCCTTTTTTAAGAACCATGAAGTCTGTTCATTTGCACATGTATGCACTTTCTACTCTGAAGGGCTTCAGTGTAATCTAGTTTCAAGTTAACCTTACAAAATGTTTAAGTCAACCAAGATACCCTAACCTGTTACCATGGTGCTGCCGTTCTTCCCTAGGTTCAAATTCGTGGATCGGGGTTAGACAAGACAAAAACTTAGGCTGTGTCGCCTGCAGACACTTGATCAACTGAGCACTTGAGAGCCCTCAAGACCCTACAAGCACTGTGCCCACTGGACCCATCTCCCCAGCCTGTCCTTAAAACTGTTCTTGTTGGTTACTTAATTTTGTTTCAGGTTTCCCCAGCCTGACCTCTTCACAAGGCTCTGCAGACTAGAAATGGACTAGAAAATTCTTTAGGATTGTTTGTTTCTACAGCCGTTGGAATTTAAACTAGAGAGCATTCATAAGTTCCAAGAGAGCATCTAGTTTTGAGTTTGAAGACTGGCATTACCACATGAGTTTCTAGAGCAGCTTGATATGACCTCATAAACATTGCCGGTGCCTCCCTCGGGATGCCATTCCACTCACCACGCAGCTCACTTGGGGTGACAGTTTTCCTCAAAGCGCTGGAAAGTTAGCAAAAGGACACACACACAGAGAGAGAGAGAGAATTCACCAATGTACAATTGAAGTCTAGGCTTATATTTATTAGATTCATAAGGCTGCATTACTGATACAGAGGGGAAAATAAGCAGAAGTGCCAGTAGCATTAATAATATGTGCCAAAGGGCAGCAAAACTCAATGCTGTGGAGGGAAGCAGAAAAATTCATGGGCCTCAGTGGATGAAGGCATTCAGCAACCTCTGGTCTGGGTTAGAAATTTCTGTTGGATCCCTGCTTTGAGACTCTGCATTACGACCTGATAAACGAGCCACTTCATGTCTCCGAGCTGCGTATCCCACATGTGGCTGCACACTTCAGCGCTTCAGACCACATCCTTTCTGATTTTAGAATTTTTCCAAACACAGCTGCAATTAAAGACCCACGTCTTGGCTGTAAGAAGCAAACTTTTGTGGTCCTACCAAATGAAATGCTCAGCTGTAGCTCAGAAGACAATACAGGCATTTACATGCCACGCTTTCTGGAATCCTCATTGAGAAGTGTTGGATGGGGTCTCCACAGAGGGTGGCCTACCTCCTTGTCCCTGCCCAGACCTCACACCTCTCCGTCTTTCAGATGTCTCACGGTGGCAGACACAGAAAGATGCTTTGTCTTTCCATGGGGAAAATAGCCCCTGATTTTGTTTGTATGTACTCTATTTTTTACTTTAATTTTTTATGATTTTGAATTTTTATTATTTTCCCTTATTAAGTATTTTGGACTCAGTCAACATTCAGCACCCGTCCTCATTCTCCAACCTTCCCTAAGCACATTGCTTCGAGGCCCGGGATTGTTTCAAAAGCAAGGAAGAACTCACTGGCGTGGAACTGCTTGGTTTTCAATCATAAATGTCAATACACATAAACAGACTATGTATTACATAATTAAAAGATGTAAATACAGGGTCTCTCTGTGAAATCACTGTTAAATGTTCTACACATGTGCGTTTTTAAAGTCATAAACACTCCTCTGTTTAACTTTTAGATAGACGAAGTTTACATACAAGTAAAAACTGGCAATGTTGATTTCTCTATGAAACTGTTTGGAAAGCGTGTGTATTTGTGTGTATAGAAGAATATGCATAATATAAAATCTATGTGTACTTTGGGTGTGCCTTTATGTAGAATTTAATAACACACCTCAGTTGGAGCTGTGTTCACCTTTCCTCAAGAACAGTCTTCTTAAAGGGTGGTTTTGTTATTTCTACGGGTCCAGCTGACATCTTCCTGTAATTATGATTTTTGAGGGATTGGGTAGAAACAGTCTTCTGACATGAGCTCAGATCTCACCCCCCTCCAGGCTAGTGCTGCGCAGCATTCCAGAAACTGTCAGGCAAATGAGGTGAGTGGGGACTCAGCGATGCAGGGGCCACCTCTGCTGGACAACATGAGCGCACTAGACACACCAGTGAGAACTGCCGGCCACACTGCTGCTTGCAAGGTGGCATGGCCAACTTTCTGTCAGGCTGTTCAGCGGGCAAGCTCTGAGGCAGGATGTGGACGAGAAGACAAGTTAATACCCACACTGACTTCTGAAGTCAGCACATTTTGCCATGCCAGTTGCTAGTTTCCATCCATACCGCAAAAAAGCCCCAAGAAATATGCTTCACCCAAGGTTGGAAGAAGCTTGGGATGTGGACAGTCTTTTAAACAACAACCACAGTCATACATATGTTGGTGGCTGGGCCACTAAGTGTGAAATGACCTCCTGTGCCTGGGACAAAAGGAATTATGTGTTCTGATTTGCTGCTGTACATTTCCCAACACTCCCAGGGCTGATGCTCCTGGCCCAGTGACCTTTCTTTTACTCTTCACCAAAGGGGGAAAATCAGGTAACTGTCTATTATCAGAGTCTTAGGATGTGGTGGGTTCTGCAAGGACCACTTGGTCCAGCTTTAGAGCCTTGGTCTGGTGTGTGGTGGAGGGTGGAACAGGGCATGGAGCCCTGTGCCTTGGGCATGCTGGAAGCACTCTGCCACTGAAATGTATCCTCAGTTCTCTTCTTACTTTTGGTTTTGAGGTAGGGTTTCACTAAGGCATACCTTGGACTTGTGATCTTTCTACCTCAGCCACTCAAGTAGCTGAGATTAAAAACCTTGGCTTACTTTTCTTGAATTACATTTCTTGTGTGTAGAAGTTTTAGGTTTGCAGAAAGCATGGAATGAAAAACAATGGCTTTCCTCACCCATCCTTTCCACCCAAACCCTACTGCTCCTCATTCTTACAAGGCTGAGCGAGTTTGCTACCCCTCTAACAATGGTTGACCCAATCTTGCTGTTATCACAGTGCTAACTAAACTCTACAGTTTGCATCAATGATGCACTCCTTGGGGTGGACATTCTGTGGGCTTTGATGGATGTGTCATAGTGGGTACGCACCATTGCCGTGTTGTACGAGAATAATTCTCCTGCCCAGACGTCTTCTACCAGTCACCCCTCACAGCTGCACAACCTCTGAGAGCCATTAGAAACAATTCCCTAGCATGTAACCTTCTTCAGTGGACTCCTTTCTCTTCGCAATACGCACTGAAGGTTCCTTCACATCCGATTGTCAGCTTGTTTCATTGATGAATCTTATTCTGTCATATGGACGTTCTGGTCCATATTCCATTTATGCATGAAGGTCATCTCGGTTGCTTTCAAGTTTTGCAGGTTATAACTAAAGCTGCTGTGGCTGTTTAAATAGGTATGGCCCCCATAGGCTCATGTGCTTGAGTGCTGGGCTCATAGAGAGTGGCATTATTAGGAAGTGTGGCCTTGTTGGAGGGAGTGTGTCACGGCAGAGGTGGGTTTTGAGATCTCGTATATGCTCAAGCTACACTCAGTGTGAGATGTAGTACACTTCCTGTTGCCTGTGGATTGAAATGTAGAATTCTTATCTTCTTCAGCACCATGTCTGCCTGCATGACACCATGTCTTGCCTTGATAATAATTGATAATAATGATAATAATGGACTAAACCTCTAAACTGTAAGTCAGCCCTGGTTAAATGCTTTCCCCTTTAGAAGAGGTGCTGTGGTCATGATGTCTCTTCACAGCAATAGAAACCCTAACTGGGATAGCTGCCAAGACATTTATCTTTTATTATAGGACATTCCTTCCATGTAGATTTCATAGGATATATTTCTAAGAGCGGTTGCTTTTAGGTCTCACCAGGCTTTTCCAGCAGCATCTATAGTCTGCCAATTCTGATTCCTGCAATCCCTTCACCCTGTCTCTAACCACCCCTGTAATCTGCCTATTCCAGCCTCTGGTTGTATTCGCATCTTTTTATCTTATTGCCAACATCCCCACTCACCCCACATAGTTTAGCAGTTGTGTCTTTCTCCCTAGCTTATCCAGGAACTGTCCACTTCCCGCTTCTGCTCCCAACTATCCTTTTGACATGGAGAGATGAGCAGCTGCACAGTTTTGGTCTGAAGCCTGCTCCTCTACCTTGCTAATGCTTTGTCTTTCACTGCATCATCTCATGGATTCTGTTTTTCCATCTATGAAATGGGTTGAATATTTTTAACATAGTAGCTTTCCTGACACCTCAGTAAAAGATGCTCTCATTCTCTCCCTCTGCTACCTTAGAATCATCACCTCCAGATCCAGGCACTTTCCCCCCTTTTGCTTTCTTTTCTGTGTCATGTTGCATCTCCAAATTAGAATATGCCATTTTCAGGTACTGTGTCAGGGCAGGCTTTTAAAGTTGCATTCCTTAACTTTCAAATCTGTGTGGTCAAACATGGTAACCTCCATCATCCTAAATTCAAGGGTGGTTCACATCATTGGCCTTGGTTATAAATTAGCAAACTTTTATTGTTGTCAAGGGCCAGACAGAAAATACCATACTTGATTTTTTTAAAAAATTTATTTTATGTACATTGGTGTGAGGGTGTCAGATCCCCTGGAACTGGAGTTTCAGACAGTTGCAAACTGCCACGTGGGTGCTGGGAACTGAACCCCAGGTCCTCTAGAAGAGCAGCCAGTGCTCTTACCGGCTGAGCCATCTCTCCAACTGGATAATACCATAAACCATAGTGGTGGTCATTATTATTACAAATGCAGAATCCATCCTTGCCACATGGAAGCGAATGGGCAAGGCTTGACTTCAATGGCCATTGTGCTCACGACACATCATTCTTGTTTATTCCTTAGCCTTTTGAAAAAGCAATAGCTGAGTATCACCTCCTGGCTAGAGAAAAGCAGGAGGCAGCCACAGTAGGCTGCAGGCTGCTGAGCCCCACCGGGGTCTTCACAGAGAAAACTGGCTTTGGCAGAGTTGGCACAATTGGATCTCGGTCTTCGGGGTGAAGCAGAGGTGATGGGAGGGGGTTGGGGTTTCAATTCATCACTTTTGCCCCTGAGAGATCTGGGACAAGTGTGTAGAACTTGGCTTTAATCATTAAAAAAAAAAGCATGAGTTCAAACACCTCACATGGCCTTCTATCATTCTTCACTGGTTCTTTATAATTTCAGGTGAAACTGACCTAGGGATGTGTAAGAATAGTTTGGTCATCAACACAAGCAATTCCCCCTCCCCCGAGATATAATTTGCTTTCATGGGTGGACAGCTAGCTCTCTAGAGAGGCAATCATGGTCCAGCTATACACCAAGTCTTCCCATTCACACCCATACTGCCTCAGCCCCCCAGTTCAGAGCCAATCTGAAGCCATCAAGCCTTGACATCCCAGGGAGGGAGGTCATGCTGTCAGCCAAGTAGGTTACTGCCCCTCCCTCCCTTGTCCGCCACTCATCAGCTTGGCTTTTATTGCCTCAGAACTCCCATTAAATAAAATGTGTCTTGTAACACACAGTTCATTTCCCATGACCAGCATGTGGGGCTGGGTCCTTTTCCTACCAAAGAATCTGAACTATGCTTCTTTCCAACAACCCCCACATCCTGACCCACAATATACATTTCAGTGTGTTGTGTCTGCTCTTCTGATTCCAGCCGGTCATTTCACCCATTATCACACCTTTGTGTTTCACCACAGTCACTGCAAGTGGAAACAAGTCACAGATGCCAGTGCTACAGCAACTGACCCAGGCTCAGCTGTCACATGCCAGCATCCTAGCCATCCACCTACACCCACCCGCTGTTGACTGGATCATTTTTTTTCCTAATGCATATTTCAGCCTTGATTGACCATCCACCATATGGCAGGAGCGTCCTGTGGGCAAGTTTATTATTAACAGCTCACAGCTGGAGTTACAATAACTCCACACAGCTTTGACATTGTACTAATTGACCAAGACACGCCTGAGAACAGCGCAGAAAGTGGCCATTGCAAGTTACTCCAAGCGCGGATGGAAGATTTAGGAGCAAACCTCCACTCCAATTTCAGAGGAGAGGTTTATGCATCTTAAGGTCAGATTGTTGAGAAGGTGGGGAAAGATGGGGACCTTTTAGGAAGAAGGGAGAGAGTGGGTGGGCAAGCTGTGTCAGGAATCCTTTAGAGCTTCTCTTAGGTCTTTATTCAAATGGATTAGTTCGAACAAATTCCTATTAGTGAGAAAGAAGCAACTGTATTTAAAGTGGAATTAATCCCATAGTTTCAAGCACTCAGACAATTAAGTCACTAAATCTACTGAGTATCTTCCACTCATATTTTCCTGCCTAATCCTCCTGGCCCAGGCAAAGCCGGGCCAGGCCCGAGAACAGTGTGTGCTGTGTTTGCCCTGTCACTTAGCATTAGAGTCAAAGAGGCCAAGTGTGGAAGGGACTTGCTTGCCAGCACTCATGAGCCGAGGGGACGGATGCTAGCTCTGAACTGTGGATCTGGGGAGCCCCTGCAAAGTTATGAAATGTGAATGGGCTGTCTGTGCATCTCTCAGAAAATGTCTTTCTCAGATGTTCGCAGCCAGTGACTTGATTGAGAAATGACCAGGGGAGAAGTGAGGGGTAAGCCAATGAGCTTGACGTCTTATAAATCAGCAGCATGGGGCTCAAGTGGAACTGTCAAACTGCAAAAACTTGCCGCTGTGCAAGCTTCCGCGTCCTCTAAGAAGCAAAGCCTAACCTTTGCCTTCCTCTCTAGACGAGGAAAGCCTTCACTGAAGCTCACAGGCGAGTGAGGAGTGGAAAAATAAATATGGCTTGTAGAGAAAACGAAAAATCGTAGATCCAAAATAGCATATATATAGCCACCCCAGTTCTGATCTCGGGGCAAGCATCAGGTTACAAGTAGAATCCAAAAACAGGGCTAAGCGATGCCATTAGTAAATCTTGACTAGACATTTAGTAACCCACTAGACACTCAGTAACATGAAATAGAAATCAAATAGAGCCTGCACTCAACTAATACCATGATTTCTATTTGATGACCGAGGAAACAGAGATACAGACATTGTGAACCTGTGAAGGATGGTACCAAAATCTATGTTCCGAGCCAGTACGCCATTGGTCTCCCTTTAGTTAATGGCCTGCACACTAGGCAGTAGGAAGTAGGCATGTGTGACCCTGACATTTCCCATCCTAACAGCCATTCTGTGCTTTCTATGCATCTATCTTCTTCTTTGTGCCCGTGATGCTGCATCTTCCCATACTTACAGATGTCCAGGTTGATGTTAGTGGAAAGAAGCTTTGCATTTGTAAGCATAGGACTGAGGGGACCCTGGCAGGGTTCCAGCGGTAACTGTGAGTCTGCCAGATCACATTGTCTCCACCCATGTGAAGGCATGAAGGTCAGTTTCTGGCACCTCAGAAAACAAGGTCTGTTGACCCAGCCTGAGCTTGTGTTGCTGTTGCCAGAGAAACATAATTGAATTTCCTGAATTATGCATAGTGCCATACAATGTTGTTTGAATAACCATATTTATTTGACTTCTAGGCCCAGTGGCATCTGTTGAGTTCACAAAGCTCCTATTGATGGAAGAAGGAATTTGTTCATCCAGAACGCCATGATGGGCCCATGAGGCAGCAAGAGCTGGAGGATGCCTATAAGGTTGAAATTATCCCCAGCCAAATGCTGGCAAAAGGGAAAGTCATGGAGATAACCTGAGCGTGGGGTATGAAAATGAACCCTCTCCTCTTCATTTCTTATGACTCAACTCTGAAAGAGTCAAGCATTGGAAGGGGTGGGGGTCATGGGAAAGGAGAGGTGTTAGCAAGGGCAGAGCAGAAGAAGGTGAGGACAGTAGTGGAAGGGCATTGGAAGGCCAAGGGTAGAGCTCATGCATATTATCATATGATATCATATATATATATCATATATATCATATAATCATATGTATCATCTACAAGTCAGGCATGGTTTGGATAATACACAGGTAATTGAGACACAGCCCAGACCTCCAGAAGTTTACCAATGAGCTGGTGTTTCTACGCATCCAAGCTCTATAAGCAAAGATCTGGGTGTCATAGGTCTCTGAAGATCAGGTTTGGAGAACACCTGTAATTTGGTGATGGTGATAAGTAGAATTCCAGAGGATGGTTAACTTCTTGACCTCAGGAATAGTATTGAAAATCCAGCAGGGAGGGTCTCAAACTCCAAGCAAGCATTTGCTGAATATGGCACCCCCAGTCACCCTGCCTATTACTCTAGAAATTTCCAGGCATGTGCAACTTGGCCTTTGTTCTCAGATACTCGGGGGCTGAAAAGAGGGACAGGTCGGTTGCTCCTGCTCCTCTGTCTGTTTTCCACCCAGCCAAGGAGCCACAGAGAATGCTTTGCAACCTTCCCACTGCCCTCATAGCCAGACAGCGAGAGACTCTTAAGGGGCCACAGTTCCAACACAAGAGAAAGAACCGATGGCTTTGGAAATGAAGTACCTATTCCACGTAGCTTGAATGTCATCGGAAAGTCTTTCCTTCTTAAAACTTTTGGGAACTTGTCATTGCATGGTGGAAACAGCAAGAGAACGGGAGCCATCTCCAGAGCAGAGGACAGGGAACAAAGGAAGAGAGAGGAGAAGAGAACGAGCTTCAAAGTCTAGGGCACAAATGCTCTTCCAGAACAGAGACACAATACCTGGCAGAAGCCAGACTTTGCTGTCTGCCCTGAATGAAAGCCATGAATGTTTCAGCTGGAAATCAGTTCTGAGACATGTAGCCCTCTGCCCCATGCACCCAGTGAGACAAGGCTTTCCCCTTTTGCTTGCTTTTCTCTGGTTGTTTCTAGTCACAAGGTAACCATACAATGTACCTCTGTCATCTGAGGTGACCTCTTCTCAATCTAACTTCCTGTTCCCCCACAGGGCTTTGCAAATAATTGGTCTTTGATATTGTTAAGTCCACTTTGCTGGAGAAAATCTCCCAGAAGAAGGAAATGAATTTAAAAATAATCTTTAGCTTTTTGTTAGGAACATCTCAAGCCTTTATTGACTGACAGTAGAGAGCATAGATGGCCCCATGAGCCTTGGATGCTCACTAGGCAGCCTCAGCTGACACATGACTAAAACTTCCTGCTCTACTCAAGCCTCTCCCTGGCACCCATGGCTCCCGATCCCCACATTTATAAACACCAGACATCATGCCATTCAATCTAAAATACCTCAGTATACGTCTTGATAGAGGACAGACTTTTAAAATGTATGATTACAATGTTGTTATCATACCTAAAATAAATTATCCCTTATGTCTGTTCAGTTTAAAATTTTCCCCATAAATGATCTATAAATGTGTATTTACTAATAAACAGGATTTGTCTTTCTCTGTTAAGTTTCTTTAAATATCTAGCCCCCTCCCTCTTCCTCTTCTTATTTCTGCTCTGTCGCTACAGTTTGTAGGTTCTCCACAAGGTGGATTTTACTACATTCTTCTGTTTTCAGTTTCTTGCCTCTTCTTTCTCTTTCCTGCTCCCATGTTGCCACCCCCTTCACCTTGTCACGGTTTTCTGATTAGCCTAGGCTTGCCTTAAACTCATGAGCCTTCTCTCTCCGCCTTCAGAATGCCAGGATTATAGGCATGCGCGGCCACAGTCAGCAAGTTTTCGACTTAACGAGAATGATAGTAAGAGCTACAAACCCATTCAGTCAAAGCCCCACAGGAGGCTTTGGAATGGAGGATGCCTAAACCCACCCATTGGTCCCAAGCCCTCAGAACAAGGCTTCCCATAACAGATTCCTACCAGAAACTTTAGCTGCAACCCAACTGAGCTTTCAGCTGTCACCACCAGTTTATGGCAAATACAAAGAACAGAACAAACAAAATCAGATGGTAGGATTCCCTCCCACATTTAAACATGCATTTCAAGTTTATTAGCTGATTACAAACAGGCATCATCCAGTGCTTTTCCACCTAGGGGCTATTGGGGGTGAGGGAATGTTTGTTGACCAAATTTGGAGCCCCCAAAATATGACACAGAGACTCATTAATTATGAATGTTCAGCCCTAGTTTTGGCTTGTTTCCAGCTAGCTTTTTTTCTTTAACTTAAATTAGCCCATTTCTTTTCATCTGTGTGGTGCCCTGAAGTTCGTTTACCTCATCTCCCTACTCATCCTACGCAACTTGCTTTCCTGCTTCTTCCGTGTGTGGCGGTTGGACGGCCCGCCTGGCTGACTGCTCCCTCTCCTCTCCAGCCGCCTAGCCCTCCTCTGCCTGGCTATTGGCCATTCAGCTTTTTCTTAGACCAGTCAGGCGCCTTAGGTAGGCAAGGGGAAACAGCTACGCATCCTTACACAGTTGAACAAATGCAACAAAAACAAATTCAACACATGATTACATAGTTAAATATTCTACTCCACAACAGAAGTGGACACAGATTGCAGGTTCAATTTCTGTTTTGCTGCCTTTTGTAGATGTTCATTACCCTTTGGCAATCCCTGGGCCACTGGCTGGCCGGTGACAGGTTTACACACTTTTGTGATCCTCCTCCACCCTAGTCCTGCCTACAGGTTCTTTCCATTTTATCATGGATGAGGAAAGTGAACATGGTCTTTTCAGAATTTATCGAATAAAAGCTAAAGTGGCTCTATGCAAAAGCTGATTAAAAGTTTCTCTTAGTAAACACTTAAATATTAGTAACCAGACCTGAGCAACAACCACTTAATGTTTCTTTCCCCCCCCCTTTTTTGGGAGGGTTGGTCTTCTTAATTCTCTGAAATACTGGCATAGCAGAAGTTGCTGGTAAAATGAGGTGTAACTTAGTATTGCTATTATGGTTATACCTTTGACTACACTAGGTTCAAAGATGGAGAAGCACAGGACAGCATATATTCTGAAGTCTGATAGGAATGTGACCTGGCTCAGGTCGCTGACTCTCAGCTACTGCGACAGCCTCCTTGTTGGTTTCCCCTCGTCCACTCTGGCACTCTCCTGGTCCCTCCCACCCCTTGGGACTCTGTACCTTTTCTGCTGTCACCATTTCCCCTTCCTGACTGCCGAGAGCATTGGAGACTTTCAGGATTTGATCTCCTGCGCTCGTCTCCATCACAGTGCACACCCTCCGCCTGAAATCTCACCCATGCTTTCATTTTTTTCGTTATTATCTATGTGCTGATGACTCTTGAATTTATGTCTCCAGGCCAGACACTCCTCTGAGCTCCCGGTCATAAATCGAGTTGCCGATTCCACATCTTGACTTGGCCATTTCCAGGCACTGCAGAGTCTGAGCGGCCCCAGTCTGAACTCACACTGTCTCCTTACCTCTTTCCTCCCCCAGCATTCCCGGGAAACAGCTTCACCAACCTGAGAGGAGCCCGGCAGGCCCTTGGCAGACATCCCCTGCTCCTCCCTCTCCCCTGTCACATCCGCTGACCCAGCAGGTACTCTGATCCTCCTTTCCAGATGTGTCCACCTCTGTTTCCCCAGATGACACTGGGGGTCTGTGCTTTTGTGGTCCTGGAGCCTCCCACTTTCTCTAGACCTATGCTCTGCCGTACCTTCAGCCAGTGTTCGTTTGAAAACCATGCAAAACTGTTTGCAACTGTCATCTTCATGGGACCTTTAAAGTCTTTCCTTTGGTATGCAAAGCCCTATACTGTCTGTCTCCTAACCCTCCCCAGCCTCACTTCCTATCCTTTCCACTGGTTCTTTGCCATCTAGTCAAACTTGTTTCCCACATCTCAGCCTCGGAATCTTTGCTCATGCATTGCTCTGGGCAGGACTACTCTCCTCTTTCCTCCCTTCTCTAGCTAATCTGCACCTCTCTGAATTAGTGAATCTGGACTTGGTCTCTCCAATGCCATGCTCTCCATCCTTGTTCTTTGTGATTAAAAATCTTGCTGGTGGAGGAAACTGAGATGCAGAGATGCTCCGAACTTGCTTGGCCCCCAAATGGTGGCTATGTGGAAACACACTTGTCTAGTCTCTATCCAGTGGTAGTTAGGTGTTGTCAAGTGTTAGAGTTTTACATGGGTTTTGGCCCCTGAGTGTTGGGTAGAAGCTGGAATGAGTTGAGAAAAGAACAAGTCAATTAAAAGGATGGCGAGTCAGACCTTTGGAGAAAGGTGACAGAAGATTGTTTAGTCTAGAATGGCATAGAGACATGGGAAGAAAAAGAGATGGGAAGTTTGCATGCCTGAGGAGGTTACTGTAGTATGCATGGCCATAAAATTATCTCCGAATGGCCACAGGGTACAAAAGATTTTATTAGGTCTTGAATCTCTGTAGATACGACATAGTGTAGCCAGAGAAAGCTTGGCTTGACAAAAGAGAAGGCTATTAAAGAGTCATACAAAATCTAGAGTGAGCTCTTTACACCTCTTTCTGTGGAAAATCTTAGAAGCAGGAACAACAGCCATCTAACTCAGTTGGTGGTGGCTCAGGCCTTGTACTACAGGCACGAAGCTGGGCAATCTGCAATCTTGTGGGTGTTCACGATGAACGGCTGAGTGATGAACGAATGAACAAATGAATGAATGAATTAACAAAAAGAAGAACTTACCACCTCCAACCTGTCCGAAATGGAAAAAATACAGTCAGTGGCATGTGGCCCCTAGGGGTCCTCACCTGATCATTTTCAGCGGCCTTATCTGCCCCCAGGTGTTTCCACTTATCTCTGATAAACTGTCAGCCAAGAGTCAATTCGGTGGGTGGGGGGAGGCGACTGGAGGGGAGGGTAAGACCCCAGATGTTTTCCAAGAAGGAAGACAGGAGAAAGTTATTCCTCAATACTAATATATTTCGTCATCCTATCGGCCTGCAGATGTTCAATTTGGGACCATGCCCAGGTTTCCTTCGCAGCCTTAAAATAAGTTGTGTATCTAAAACACCCAGGACTCCATCATCCCCAGAGATGTATCTCTTTTGTATATGGATGAAGCTGTAAAGACTTGGATCTTACATTTCACTGCCTATGTTTCTTCCAGCCTAACCAGTCCTGTGTGCCTTCTCCACCGGGAACCAGGAAAAATATTAATTGGTGCCATTTATTGAACTCCTACTGTGTGACACATAAAATCAAATCACCATGGTAGTGTTGTCAAGGCCATATAGGAATCTTTCCTACAGTTGGGTATTTCTTCCAGTTCATACTAACTAACAGAGTTAGATCCAAACCCGGGACCATGTGACTTCAGACAGTAATTGTAATTTCTGAGGGCTATTCCACGAGCTAATCTCTCATTAAATACTTTGGATTAGGTGCGTTTTTGTCAGTGAGGAAACTCAGGCCTTGGTCACATTACCGACAGGCAGCAAAAGTAGCGTCCGTGTTTGTGTTTCAGCCATAGGCCCGAGCTGAGTTCTAGCCTTTCTGGTACTGCATAGATCGATGGCTGGGTTTGTGGGAGGCAAGTTCAGTTAGCAACTTTTCTCAGATTTTCTCTGTTCTGATCTTCTGTTGCTCCATTAGCTACAAACTCCCCAGCCTGTGAAACTCACAGCATGGAAGCCACTGGCTGCAGGTGGCAAGGTTTTGGCTCCAGTTCAAGTCTCTTCTCTCATGGTGGACATTCCAGAAAGGACACTCTGTTCCACAGGGCTGTGACTCTAGCACAGGCTTTGATCTTGGAAAGGATGAGTGAGTCTCTGCACAGCGTTGAAGCTGTCTGTGTGAACTTTGTTTATGTGAGCACTCTTCCAGGACTCTGTCTGCTTTTGGGGTGGAAGCGCCCTGCCAAAACCTCCAGCTCTCCATGCTGGCTGTGTGGCCGACCTCCTCCAGCCTCTTTAGCGATCTTTCTGCCTGGATGGAGATCAGTGTCTCATAACAGTTTTGGAAACGACCGAAGTTTCCCTGGCAGGGTGAGCGATTGACTCGGCAACACGTTCTTGCCTTTTGGAGTCGCCCTCCAGATTTTCCAGGCTCGAGTCAGTAAATCACTTCATCTTGTACAAATACTGGGCTGTGAGCACCGATGATCTCAAAGGCGAGGATAATTTGAAACCTCATTTGAGAGTCTATTCTCCTTTCAACAGTTAGTATAGCTTGAATTGGTGAATAAAAACGTCCTTTGGTGCAGGCCAACACTCAGGTATCTGCAAGGCCTTTGAAGGGAGCTAGCCTAGGCTTTCCCTCCATGAGGCTAGGGAAAAGCAACTTGGTCTGCGTATTGGTATGTAATTTGTTATTGCAGACATTAAAGGGCCTACTGTGTGTGCTAGTGCTGGAGGGGTAGATCTAGTGTTCTCAGGTGAGGCCAAGATTTCTCAACACTGTCAGAAGAGCATTTGGGGCAGCTCTGTGAGGTATTTCCACTGTGTGTCTACTATCATCCACTTGTTCCAATGTGAGAACTGGCTGAAGGCAGGCTGCGATGAGGAAATCCAACCACTACAGGCTGGCAAATGTCCCCTCGGAGAGGAAGGTCCTTCGGCATCGAATCTCTTCCTGAACCTGTTAACGAACAGGTGCATATGTACCTGACTACACTCTTCTTCAGTGAACATTCTGGAATGCTGAATTTTGGAAATTCATGCTAGTTTTTTTTGGAGGAGGTTCTAGCCTTTAATTCATTTTTACATTTTGAGTACATAAAATTCAGTAATTCAGCTGCTTGTAATCCCAACCAGCACTCGGGAGGCAGAGGCAGGCAGATCTCTGTGAGTTCGAGGCCAACCTGGTCTACAAAGCAAGTTCCAGTACAGTCAGAGCAGTTACACAGAGAAACTCTGTCTCAAAAACAAAACAAAACAAATAAACAAACAAAACACAAAAAAAGAAGAAAAAAAGAGAAAAAAATCAGTGTGATCTTGTGCCAACGTGCATATATCAAAGCATCATGCTTTATTAAATTATGTCCTGGGGACAGAATTTTCTCTGTCATATTTGTAATCACACAAAAAAGTCTATCCAAAGTGACATAACTTGGTAAGGAGGGAAGGGGAAAAGGAAGAATGGGTGATTTCTGTAGGTTAGATGTATAAAATGCTATTTTATTTTTAGGGAAATTATGTAAATGGAATAAAATTATACTGACTTGGGTGAGCAAGGTGCAGACAGACACACCCCTTATGTGCTCTCTAAGTTAAATGGACTATTTCTCTCCATCCCTTCCCCTACTGTGTGCGTGTGTGTGTGTGTGTGCAGGCATGTGTGTGTGTGTGTGTGTGCGGGCATGTGTGCGTGTGTGTGTGAGTGTGTGTGTGTGTGTGTGTGTGTGTGTGTGTGTGTGTGTGTAGGCCTTAAGGGAGGTGAGATATCAGGGAAGATGTGATGTGATATTAGTGGGGGAAATGTGGAGGGTGGAAATATTTAAGTGAAGGACAGTGAGAAAGAGTTAGTCAATAGTAAGGAGCTATGAAAAAGCCCCAATGAGAACCTACTATTTTGAAAAACAAAAAGACATTTAAGATTATTTTTAAAAGTTTGCGCAGAGACACCTGCGTCAGTAGACAATGGCCTCCCCGTACATGATGAATAAGAGCCCATGGAGTCTGAGGCTTGGAGTCCAGGGGCAGCAAAGGAATAAAGACAGGGCAGACACACAGACACATGTACAGTGAAGCTGGTATCCAGCGGGGGGCTCTCACCTCCACCACCACAATCTTGAAGCTCCGCATGTTCATCAGGCAGAGCGCAGGGGTGGCTAGCCTTGGGAGGAGGTCCCAGGGGAGGAAGCTACAGCCCTGAGTCTGTACACACTGCCCAGTCATCCATTAGCACTCTTCCTGGGACTCCTGAAGAAAGTTTTGCCTCCTCTTGAGCCTGAGCCATATGGGTAACAGCTTTGCCAAATGACCATGGGCTATTTGGTCTCGGAGTCCTCACAGGGTGGGCCCATGTCAAAATACACATTCAGCCAGGGCTTCCTCCACTTCTACACCACCCCTTCCTCACGAATCGTGGGCAGTTCACTGCTACAGAGGAAGGGGCTGCCATTTCCTCAGTCGTACAGCCGTGGGAAAGCGAAACTTGGGAGATATGAGCAGCCTTTCCAAGGTCCTACGCTAAGTTGTGTAGAGTGTGTTAGGGACCCATAGCTTTCGTTCCCTGAGCAGAAACTGAAAAGCAAGGAGTCAACTTGGAGCCGTGGTAAGAGCTGTGAGGAGCTGCAGTGAGGCCGGCCCAATTGTCCACAGAGCTCTCCCAGAGGCAGGCCAGGGCAGTGGTTATTTGGTATGGCTGACTTCGTCGGTGTCATTAGTGCCAGCATATTGTCCTAAAGGAGAAAAGGAAACGGGTGTGGTCCAGCCTCAGGAGGAAGCTATGCCTGCCACACTGCATATGTGTAGGTACTACATCCTATACCAGTCCCTCAGGCCACTATTATGTGTCAAAAAAGTGAGTCCTAAAATATTGGTGGGCTCCAGAGAAAACAAATTTGCCATCTTGTGAGAGTAGCCTTTTTCCTCCCACTATTTTTTAAAAGACTAAATGAAATTAACTGTTCCCTTCTAAATACTTGATTTACGTTACACAGTTTAAGTTTCCCATTATGTAAAGGGTCTAAAGCCTTTTTTTTTTTTTTTTGGCCAAGAGCAATGAAAATAATGGGAAGAAAAGGAAAAAAAAAGCCAACAAAACAGTCCTTTGTACAAACTCCATTTATTTCGGCAGTCTGAAGGCATATTAGCTTTCCCTGCACAGAGAATCCATCCTGAGCATGTCAAAATAGAGGCTTTCCAAACATCTCCGACACGTTAAAAATTTCTCCTTCCCAGCGCTCTTACCTTTGCTACTTGACTTTCCTTTAAGGTGTGAAGAATCTATCTGATGGCGCTGCCTCTGAAGCCCTGTATTTCAGGGACGTTTTATTGAGTGTTTCACCTTCAGCAGTGAAGTCACTGTTTGGGGGTTAGAGAAGGATTAATGAAAACAGAGGTTAGCTCTTTCCTGTTCTGGTCGGGGCCATGTTGTCTAGGTTTTGATCATTTGCCCCAAATTAAGATTTCTGCCTAAAGCCCTCGTGTCCATGTTTGGCTGGCAGCTTTATGGCTGACCAAAGTGTGTGCCGGCCAGGGTTCTGGTTGGCTGTGTGTTTACACAGGCTGTTAATCAGATGGGGTGCGGGCAGCCGACATGGGACGCTGTGAGCGGAGCTGCCCCATGCGCTGCCGTGCACAAGGGCCTGCACTTTGTTACTACAAATTGCATAATGACATGTTACATTTCAAAGTGTATTTTCACTTCAGGGAAAATTAAGCCAATAAACAAACAACCCTGATTTGGGAGAGGGGGGGAAGAAAGGAGACGGAGAGGAAAAGAAAAAAAAATAAGGCGCTGGTTTGCAGATCTTCCTCCTAGAAAAAGGTTCCTAATTAATCTGTAGCTATAAACAAATCTTTGTTTTACTGAAAAAAGAGCCGTCATGTATAAAAGCTATTTTTAAAATTAGGATGTGAACATTTTCTGGACAGGGGTCTGGGCCGTGTTATGGATTTTATGGTCTGTACAGAATGAACAGGCCGGCTTGTGTGGCGATGGGGGCTTGCAATTTTTGATTGCTAATCCCTCTTAAATGTTGCTGCTGCCTTGCTTGAGTGGAGCCTGTAAACACCAGAATTACTGTAGCCTTTCCAGGTACTAACTCAAGCAAAACTGCTTAATGTAAGCATAGAATTGCCAACTGTGGAATTTAGGGGCTCTCTTGTACAATATCTGCATTCGAGAGACTTTGAAGCTTAAAAAGAAAACACTAACCCTCTAAATCACCTTCTAAACTGCTCATAGTTTACCTATGAATTCAATGTCCATTCTTTTCCGTGAGCTGTTGAAATAAAGTCTATGTTCAGGATCCAGAGTTACAAGGAATCTCTTTTTGGGCAATGCTCACATTCATTTATTCAATTATGTATGTAGGTATTTGTCCAAACCCTTTCAGTAGAAACCCTGTTACCAGATGACAATGTATCCTCAATTTCTTTTTCCTAAGTGGAGGAATGGGAAGGACACATTTTAAGCTGTATTCAAAATGAACTATTTGACCAAGTCAACCCAATCTGGAACCTGCTGTTTTCAGTACCACTTGGCCTGGTAGTTGCGGGGTTTGCTCAGGTGTTTGGATGCCATTGGGAATAACAGGCACTCAGGAAGTGACTGGATGACAGATGGCCCCATACTATTTCACAAACATTTCTTGGGCAAAATTATGGTGGCTTGCGATAATTTCTCAGCACAGTGCAGAACAAGAAGTCATAAGCCGATTGAAAGAGATGAGCTCAGTTTTGTCTATTTTTAGATGGAAGATGTTTACAAAGAAACTCTTCCTGCCCAAATATTGGAAATGAACAACAGAGCTTTGGACATTATAGTTAGCTTTTCAGACTTCAGCGTGAATGGAGAAAAGGAAGGTCATAAAACACAGGATGAATATGTATTATACATTTTTATGAATAAAAGGAGACCATTCTGTACAACTTAATTTTTAGCAATATGCAAATGCCCAAGTCATCCCTCTTTTTCGTTTTATGGCAAAATAATGCTTTGATCTCATCTTTAATTATTAATAGTACATTTGAATAAGGAATGTAGGTTATTTTGTTACTTATGAAAGTGCTCAAGCCTGACCCAATCTGACCAGGCACTTTGCAAATGTCTTTGCTTGGGACTGTAGGCATCTCAGTTAAGAACCATCAAGGGCACTCTTATGGTAAGAGACCTGACTCTAGGGGGGCAATACAGCTTTCTCAGTGTTGGGTGAACTTGCTTTCACTTTTATCAATTAGAGAATGGCTCTGTGAAAGAGTTGGATATTAATTTAGGGCTTTAATTCTAGGAATGATTAATCTAATAAGAAAGACACCAGTCCAAGATATTGTAACAGCATTATTTCATAAATGAAGATATACCAATAAACAGTTATCTTCATTCTAGTTTTGTGGTTAGCCAGTGTTTGAAGAGGCAGATGAAGTCACCATGGCTTGCTGAATGAATGTGTGAAAAGGAGCAGGACAAGAGACAACAATGATGAGGGCTTTCTGCTCCTTCTCTCTGATTGGATGGTCTGAATTCCCTCAGGCTGACAGTGTGTCCCTCCTGCACATGTTGCTGTCCAAGGCACCACTTGCATCAGGGCTCTTGGAGATGCTCAATAACATCACAGCTCCTTTATGCAAATCCAAATGTGTGAAAGGAGGATGAAGGCAGGAGAAAGGGTAAACGTTTAATGATCAGATGGTAGTTCCGATTTAGAAAATAGACTGGCGGTCGTCTTTCCTTCAACTTTGAACTTAACTCTTAGAACGTATCTGCATCTCTGCCTGCACATCTATCTATCCACTGATGAATGGGTTGATCATCTGTCTTTCCTTTTTCTCCTTTTCTTTCTCTTTCTCTCTTTTTATTCCTTTCTTTTGCCCTCCAACCTTTTTTCTCTCCTTCCTCCCCTCCGTTCCTCTCTTTCTTCTTTTCAAAAATAAAACTGCACTAGTACAGTAATCTGAAATTAATCCTTTAAAACCAGCACTAACTTTTTCTTTTACAGAATGATGGGGACTTTCTTCCTTGTAACTCTTCTGACTCTCATCCAATGTGACCCATCAGAAAATACCTTTGAAATGTTTTTTAATGGGACTCAGGGACATAAAAAAATTCACCTAAAAAAAAAACAACCAAATAACTTTTCTGATTATGGATGTACCAGTTAAGTCCTGTGGAAGCCCATTTTCATATGCATGCAAATGCACTTAACATGCCATTTGCATTTTAAATCACACCTAGATATTTAAAACTCATGTTTTAAAATGTAATTTAAAACTTTAAAGCATGCCTAGATAAACCCAAAGAACCAGAGTGAGAGAATGCTTATCACGCATTGCAGGAGCCTTCAACTTGAAAAGGAATCGCTTTAGAAAGCTCCACTGGCCTTGCAGAGCACCAATCTTCCACTCAGAGCTTGTGCAACGCGCACATCCCCACCAACACGAGTGCAGCACGCAAGTGTGTCACTTAGAACGTTCTCCTGATTAAGTGAATACGCACACAGGTTTACTATTTCATATTTCGTTTCTTAAAGACATGAAATTCATTTTAGAAACACTGGTTTAAACGGGCACAATTAAGTCTTTATCAGCGCTGAGCATTGTGGTCTTTTGCATGGAGAAATTTCTCAATCTGACAGAATAAGAAATGCATTTACATGGCCTGGGCTCTTAAATTGTCCCTTTCAATTAATGCCCCATCATGGAGCAATCTGGAAACCATTACTCAGTAACTCTTCATTATAATTGCTTGCAGCTGAGTATCCAGCCCTTGGTAATATAAGAATAAAAGAAAACTCAGTTAGTAACAAGTGCAATTGATTCCATTCAGAATTCCCTTGGTGCTCCGCCATGTTTGGCCTGCATAAGAGGAAACACGAGGTCCCCCTCCCCTTTGGGGGCCAGGAAATGAACTGGCAGACATGAGATGGTTTGTGTGGTGTGCGCCTTCATTTCTCAGCTGGTCCTTGTTAAAAATGAGACGGTGGGGCTCCTGCTTTCTCCCTCATCGGCTACATTTTTTTTTTTGGAGGAGAGTTCTGGTGTTAGATAAAACTACAAAATGTCTATTTGCTGCAAAGTAACAGCATCCAGAAACTGCCACTTTCTGAGTCTGTGGCCCATCCTGGAACTTACCTCTGCTAAGGAGTGGGTTTTAGGATTCCTCTCTGCTCCTGCCTTGATCCCTTGTTTCTGAGAGTGAGGTCCCTGGAGCTTTGTGTACAGGTGGAGACTGTTTACGTGTTTGGGGGCTATCAATCACCCGTTCTAGCGATGTAAAGGTCTAAATTAAGATAGATGGAAATGTGAGGCGGTAAATACCCTCCCCAAATGCTCCCCCATATCCCGTGAAGACCAAGGACTTGGGTTGTTAGGTGGTGGAGGGAAATAAGGAAAGGGACCCAGCACTCTTTGCGTTCAGAGGCAGGTGCACCTCGGGGTTGACACTGCCACCTTGCGCGTGCCTAAGCTCTGTGCCTGGCAGACGGGACCATTAGACAGTTCTCGCACGGAGTTGGCCTTTCTCAACTGTGTATCACGGAGGTGGTGAGTAAGCTGAACTTCCTAAGCTAAAAATGAGTAAATTATGGAATTCATTTTCAATTGTAAAAAAGAATTGATGCTCCACAGAGAGAAGTTGGACCCAATGGAGCCCCACCTGCTCTTCATTCTGCTCTTCCATCACAGCAAGGGGAGAAAACTCTCCCTATGGAGCTAACTGGCATTTCATTGTCATTCGTTGTGGAAAGAATATTTCAAAGTTTCCCAAGACCACGGAAAATTACCACTAATATTTTAGCACATTTCTGAATTTTTCTATGCATTTTTTGAGAATTAAAAAAATTTATTAGTGTGATAATTTTTTATTTCCTTCCTTGTTGTAAACTTTAAAAAATGGAGTTGCCACTCATTCCATAATTTAAAACTCTGCCCCCTGCATTTTCTGAGAGGTACACTCTGAGACACCCCCCAAAAAAAAAACCAAGAGAAGACAAATCTTACACATCTCAGGTTCCCATGGCTCACGTGGCAGGAGCTGACGACATTGGCTGGCACCTCCACTCCGCTGGGATCCAGACACCCTGCTTTCCTAGACTCCACGTGCAGCCATTCAGGTTAACTGCAAACAAGCCTTGTCTCACTGAGAAGCAAGGAGAAGGAAGAGTGGGTGCTTAGAGGCAGGTTTCATGAGGGCAGAGGAGCTGCGTGGTCTGTGCGCTGGCTCCGTGGGTCCTTATCGAAGAGATGCGGAGAGATCAACTGGATTATCCTATGTTTCAGGGGTTTTTGTTTCTGCTTTTAAAAATTATTTATTTATTATTTCGTATGTTATGGGTGTTTTGTCTGCATGTGTACCACATGTATGTCTGGTGCACTAAGAGGCCAGCAAAGGTCATCGGATCTGCTAGAACTGGAGTTATCTGTATGGCTGTGAGCTGGCATATATATGCTGGGAATCCAACACAGATCCTCCGGAAGAGCAGCCAGTGCTCTTACTGATGAACCGTCTCTCCAGCTCCAACTGGATTATCTTAAATTGATGATGGTTAAGAACCATCTCTAGGCATGGTGACCCAAGCCTTTAATAGCAGCTCTTCAGAGAATGAGGCAAGAGAATTGCAGGTTTGAGGCCAGGACACCTCATAAACAAAACTGACCAATGGAGCAAACAAGCAAAACAGAACCATCCGTTTCTCTGTTGCTAACTTTTCAGCTGTTTCACTGGTTTCATTGCTTTTGGTATGAAATCACACAGCCAATTAAAGCTTGGGCTGATAAAGCTCAAATTAAACATGGATCTATTTGCATTCTTTTAGATGCTGACATCCAGTTATGACAGCACCTTTTTGCTTCTTTGTCAGAAGCAGGGTTCATAGGTATATGGATTAATATCTGGGTCTTAGGTTCAATTCCATTGGTCCACTTGTCTGCGTTTATGCCAATATCAAGCTGTTTTTGTTACTGTAGCTCTATAATAGAACTTGAAGTCAGTGATGGTGATGCCTCCGGAAGTTCTTTTATTGTTCGGGATTGTTTTGGGTGTCCTGGGTTTTTTATTTTTCCATACGAAATTGAGTATTGTTCTTTCAAAGTCTGTGAAGAATTTTGTTGGGATTTTGATGGGGATTGCATTGAATCTGTAGATTGCCATTTTTATTACATTGATCTGACCTATTGAAGAGCATGGGAGATCTTTCCATTTTCTGATATCTTCTTCAGTTTCTTTCTTCAAAGACTTAAAGTTTTTGTCTTTCACCTCTTTGGTTAGTGTTACCCCAAGATATTTTATGTTATTTGTGGTGATTGTAAAGGGTGATATTTCTCTGATTTCTTTCTCAGCCCTTTTATCATTTGTATATAGGTGGGCTACTGAATTTTTTTGAGTTGGCTTTGTATCCTGCTACATTACTGAAGGTGTTTATCAGCTGTAGGAGTTCCCTGGTAGAATTATTGGGGTCACTTAGGTATACTATCATATCATCTGCAAATAGAGAAAGTTTGACTGCTTCCTTTCCAATTTGTATTCCCTTGATCTCCTTTTGTTGTCTTATTAATCTAGCTAGAGCTTTGAGTACTATGTTGAATAGATATGGAGAGTAGACAACCTTGTCTTCTTCCTGATTTTAGTGGAATCGCTTTGAGTTTCTCTCCATTTAATTTGATGTTGGCTGTTGGCTTGCGGTATATTGCTTTTATTATGTGTAGATACGTTCCTTGTATCTCTGATCTCTCCAAGATAAATTATGAAGGGGTTTGGAATTTTTGTCAAATGCTTTTTCAGCATCTAATGAGATGATCCTATGTTTTTTTTCTTTCAGTTTATTTATATGGTGGATTACATTGACAGATTGTCATATGTTGAACCATCCCTGCATCTCTGGGATTAAACAAAGTTGATCATGGTGAGTGATTTTTCTGATGTGTTCTTGGATTCAGTTTGCCAGTTTTTTTTTTTTGAGTATTTTTGCAACAATGTTCATGAGGGAGATTGGTCTGTAATTCTCTTTCTTAGTTGAGTCTTTATGTAGTTTGGGTTTTAGGGTAACTGTAGCCTTGTAAAAAGAGTTTGGCAATGTTTCTTCTGTTTCTATCATGTGAAACAATTTGAGGAGTATAGATATTAGCTCTTCTTTGAAGTTCTGGTAGAATTCTGTGCTGACACCATCCAGCCCTGGGTTTTTTTTTTGGTTGGGAGACTTTTGATGACTGCTTCTATTTCCTTAGGGGTTATAGGTCTATTTAAATTGTTCATCTGGTCTTGATTTAATTTTTGTGTGTAGTACCTATCCAGAAAATTGTACACTTCTTTTAGGTTTTCCAATTTTGTGGAGTACAGGTTTTCGAAGTATGACCTAATGACTCTCTGGATTTCCTCAGTGTCTGTTGTTATGTCCTCTTTTCATTTCTGACTTCGTTAATTTGAATATTCTTTCTCTGTCAAAAGACACTTAAGGAATTGTTCAGCATCCTTAGCCATCAGGGACATGCAAATCAAAATGACTCTGAGAGTCCATCTTACACCAGTCAGAATGGCTAAGATCAAAAACACCAATGATAGCTTATGTGAAGTAAGGGGACTATTCCTCCATTGCTGGAGGAAGTGTTAACTTGTAAATCCACTTTGGAAATCAGTATGGTGGTTTCTCCAAAAATTGGGAATCAATCCACCTCAAGACCCAGTAATACCACTCTTAGGCATATACCCAAAGGATGCACATTCATACCATAAGGACATTTGCTCAACTGTATTCATAACAGCATTGTTCATAACAGCCAGAACTTGGAAAAACCTAGATGCCCTTCAATCAAAGAATGGATAAAAAAATGTGGCACATTTATACGATGGAGTACTACTCAGGGGTTTAAAAAAAAACAATGTCATCTTGAAATTTGCAGGGAAATGGATGGAACTAGAAAAAACATCCTGAGTGAGGTAACCCAGACCCAGATAGACAAACATGATATGTACCCACTCATAAGTGGGTATTAGATGTAAAGCAAAGGATATAGTCTTTAGTCCATGACCTATAAAGCCTATAGTCCTCGACCCCAGAGAAGCTAGGTAACAAGGAGAACCCTAAGAAAGACATACAAGGATCCCCCCTAGGAAGGGGAAATAGACAAGATCTCTTGAGAAAATTAGGAGCGGGGGGGGGGAGAGAAAGAGGGGAGAAGAGGAGGGGGAGAAGAACATGAGGGAAGGAATGGTAGAGATGGGGAAGAAAAGAGAGGGAGAGCAAAGAAAGAGATATCTTGATTGAGGGAGCCATTATGGGGCTAGTGAGAAAGCTGATACTAGGGAACTTCCCAGGAATCTACAAGAATGACCCTAAGCAATAGTGAAGAGGGTCCCTGAACTGGACTTACCCTGTAGTCAGATTGATGACTACCTTGACATAGAACCTTCATCCAGCAAGGGTAGATGCAGAGATCCACAGTGAAGCACTGGGCTTAGCTCCCAAAGTCCAGTCAAAGAGAAGGAGACCATGATGGGGAAACCCACAGAAACAGCTGACCTGAGCTAGCGGGAGCTCACTGACTCTGGACTGACAGCGGCGGAACCTGCACAGGACTAAACTAGGCCCTTTGAATGTGGGGGTCAGTTGCATGGCTGGGGCAGTCTTGGGGCCACTGGCAGTGAGACCAGGATTTATCCCTAGTGTTTGAACTGGCTTTTTGAAGCTCATTCTCTTTGGAGGTATACCTTGCTCAGTCTAGATGTAGGGGAGAGCCTTGATCTTGCCTCAGAGTAATATGCTAGACTTTGTCGACTCACCACCGGAAGCCTTATCCTCTCTGAGGAGTGAATGGGGGGTGGGGTGGGGAGAAGGTGTAGGGAACGGGAACTGAGACTGATATGTAAAATGAGAAAAGTTTGTTTAAAAAATTTAAATAAAAAAGACTCAAATTAAGAAGCTTTAGGGGCTGGGGAGTCCAGATCAGAGTGAAGTCTGTTTCCAGTGATGCCGTTATGTCCAGCATAGACCTCTGTGTCTGAACTAGTCATCCTGGAGAGCAGGCCATCCTCGAGGGCTTTGGCCCCAGGGGTGTAGAACTATATGCATGCTTGCAAATTTCCCACTGAATACCCCCTATTGCCCATTTAGGAAGTGTCACTGTTGAGTCATATTCCTTCCTAACCCAGACAGGACTGTCTGCTAGATTCTCTAGCCTATTAGTGGGCATTTTTGCTTTCATTTGCGTTTTCAGCACCTTTACTCAAACCCCACACCCCGGGGCAGTATTTAAACAATTTTTCTTTGGCTAATCAATCAACATGTCCTTTTTGAGATCTAATTGAGAGAGTGTCCCCTCTCTTCTGCATGTTGTCGATTAGTAGTGTCTGTCTGTAGCTTGGCTTCCTGAGACAAACGCTTGGATTTTAGCAACTCTGTACGGTCCTTCCTTTTCAGTGAAAGCTGTTTGGAGCTATGCTGCATAAAGTTAAAGGTTCTGGTATGGAAGGGTACTTTCACGAGGGGCTATGGGAGACTTCCACGAGGGGCTACGGGAGACTTCCACGAGGGGCTATGGGAGACTTCCACGAGGGGCTACGGGAGACTTCCACGAGGGGCTATGGGAGACTTCCACGAGGGGTTACGGGAGACTTCCACGAGGGGCTATGGGAGACTTCCACGAGGGGTTACGGGAGACTTCCACGAGGGGTTACGGGAGACTTCCACGAGGGGTTACGGGAGACTTCCACGAGGGGCTACGGGAGACTTCCAATAGCCTGAATTGTTGCCGCTAATCTGTAGTCCCAGTGACAGAGTCTTACTGTGACTGTCGTTTTATTATTGCATATAGAAGGCCCATGGTGTGCAAAATAAAAGTGAGCAAGTTGAACATAGCAATTATTTGTAAGGGAGTAAATTTACTTAGAAATGCCTCATAGATATATTTGGTTAGGACAGAAGAGTATTAAAAAAAAAAGCCCCAATCCATGAATTGGTTTTCATCACCACACTATTGGGATAATTCATGTAGAAATCCTTCTAGCCTCTCATGAAAGTCAGTTGGTTGAGCAGCCATAAGCACAAGTTGGGAGTAACAGCTCCCTTCCATAGGAAGTTTTCTTCAGTTTGTCCCTAGGATGCACCCAGCCGGCCTCACTCCTCGGTGCCTTGGGGACCATAGGCTCCTTTGGATGTAAGATCTCTGCTGTATGTTAGAGCAACTTGAAATCATTCGGTTGCTCTCTTATTTATCATCAGCAACAAAATTCTCCTTAATCCTGCTTCAGAAGCAGTTGGGTGTTGAGGATGGTGTCAGGCCTTCACAATCATGCTGGAATCGAATGCCTCTTCTGAGAGAATGCCTGAGCAGACTGGAAGGAGTCCCTCTCCATTCGCTGAAGGACAGAGACCGCTTCTTTTACTTTCTCTCCCTGTCCTCTCACTGTAAGAACACACAAATACACTATCACCTCCTCTCAGAGGACATCGCCCAGGGCAAAGGAGTAGTGAGGGGGGCCAATGAAAGGATTGGGTCCCTTCTTTAGATTCTTCTTTCCCAAGAAAGGCCACAAGATGTGGGCTCACTCCTTATCCCTAATTAGAATATACAGGATATACAGAGGGAGCTTGAGATGAAAGGCCCAGGTGGAAAAGAGGAAAAGAAAGCCAGAAGTCAGAAAAAAACGCATCCTGAGCAGTTGATCAGCATAGACACCTGCCATTGTGTTCCCAGAAATCTTTCCAGTGTGGAACACCAGGCATCCTAGTCCTTAAGTGTTAGACAGTTTGTCTGTATGAGACACAGACCTGTAGGAAGCTCCATCACACGAGGAATACAGCATTCCCGTGGGGATGAGAGAACAAATCTGTAACGTCTCCATTTTCTTTCAGAATCCAGTATATTATAAATGGGGACGAGGAGTGAGCCCACGTCTTGTGGTCTTTCTCAGGGAAGAAGAACCTAGGAGGAAACCAGTCCTTTCCCTGACCCCCTCACCATTCCCTTGGCCTGTGTGATGTCATCCGAGAGGAGGTGATTGTGTATGTGTGTGTGCGTTCTTACAGCGTTCAGATCCCTTCCCTTCATGAGGTCTCCAAGCCTAGCAAAACTGGCTGAATGGTGACCAAATCAAATGTTAGTGGTCTCTTGGTGTTGAAGGTTTCCAGTCTTTAGCTTCCACAAAAGCAAACAAGATAAAGTTACATTCAACATAGGAAAGAAGGGCGCCCAGGGTTCAGCATTCAGATCATTCCCAGGCCCTGGGAGGCTGTTAACTCACTGGGTTCCTTCCATCACACAGTCATTCCCCGGCAGTTCTTTCTCACAGTTCTTCTGACATTTTGTTGTCTATGTCCTGAGCATCTAAGCATGCACACATCACCTGGGTCTGCGCCACACACGGTGCTGACATCTCACAGTTGATGACAAATGAGGTGACATCAGAAACTATCCAGCTCAACAATTCAACACCCCTTGATGAAACACTGCCTGGCACTGGGGAGGAAGGAAGGTGTGATGTGGTAAATTCAACCCAAACCAACCCAGATGCACAATAACTAGGCGTGAAGATTATGCAGGCCACCTACCAGTGACTTCTCTGAGATTATCTGAGTTCTTGTCCAGTCAGTGGCAACAAAAAACTATGACCTTGGAGAATTCTTTTTGATATACCTCTTCTCTTCTCTTCTCTTCTCTTCTCTTCTCTTCTCTTCTCTTCTCTTCTCTTCTCTTCTCTTCTCTTCCTTCTCTCCTCTCCTCTCCTCTCCTCTCCTCTTTTTTTTCCTCCTCTCCTCTCTCCTCCCCTCCCATTCCCTTCCCTCTCCTCTTCTGTTGAATATATTTCCTGTAAACTAACTTGGGATTTTCCTTAGCAAGAAGTTAGGCACTAGAGTCTATAGGTAACAAATCAATTTCTTTTTTTCTACCTCCCTTGTCTAGTCAGGATAAATGTCTAAGAGGAATGTAAAAAGCTATTGTGGTCAGGGCTGCTGGGGAATTACCACAATCTGTTTTTCTCCCACAGGCTAACCGGGGCTACATCCACTTTTCTGTCACTGTTTCAGTAAAATGGCTGTAGAGCGAGGGTTGGGGCTGGGGAACAAGAGTGACAGTGACCTGTACCACTTCTGGTTCTTGTGTTTTAAACATTCCACTTGAGGTTCACTGTGCTTACTGTCTGGTTGCAATGGAAATTTTCTAGGACAATTTGGGTGTTGCCTACTAGAGATGCCAAGCAAGAAGGTAGAGTCCGGGTCTTCACACTGTTATAGGCAGAAGAAATTTTTAATCAGAAACGATCATATTGGGCTATAACATGAGTGAGAAATTAGGTTTTCTCTTTATAACATCGTTGAAATTCTCAGTCTCATCTAATAAAAAAAAGCAGTTAATATTATTTTAAACAATATAGACATTAATCTGGGACATTCTAATAGGAGAAAGAAAATCAGACCTTTTGGCAACCTGTGGGTGCTGGGTAATGAAGTTTATCTGATGTGGAGAAAGCAAAAGGACCAATGATTCCCTCAGTGTTCAGTGTAGATGACAGTCTGGAGCACAAGAGTCATGTCTAGGGTAAATCAGTCCGGGGCCTGTGCTGTGTTCTCTGAGTCTGAAACGCTCATAGCTCAGAACGACAAGCATCTCTCCAGGTGATTAGGCACTGTAGTTCTTGTGCATGCTCACCTGGGAAGTGTCAGGGGTCCAGATTGTAAAAGTTCTGGAAAAGCTTTCCCTTGGCACGGAGTGGAGCATCCAGTCTCTAATCAGGTCTGTCCCAGAATTACAACCTTTATCCATACCGAATTGGAAACAATGGAAAGTATCTGAATGTTGGCCGGTTTGATTATAGTGTAGGAGGAAGGAAATCACATGGTGCAGAAAATCAGGATGATGGAGCCTACCCGCTAAACTAGTGTATAGGAAAGTCAGAGGGGACTCACGCCTTTCAAAACTTCTCAACAGGTTCCTTGCTTGGGGGGGGGGGGGGACGAGAGTCGGGTTCTGAAGGAAGCAGAAAGTTGTTGCAGAACGCTCCTCAAGTTTTCCCCAGACCGCTGGGTCTTTTTAGAGTTAGATCACTTTGCAACCCGAAGATGGGAATGAATGTGTAGCCACAGTTTCCCAGGAGCCGCTGTGCTCCTGAGAGAGCGCACGCATGCTAAGATCACCCAGCACATGGTGGCGTCTGTCTGCTACTGCCCCAGCCCTTCACAGCTCTCGGATCCAGACATGGAGAACTAAATGCCATAGAAGAAACATTTCTGCTTTAATAATAAACAGAGGAGGTGGGGAAACCACCCTTTATTAAAAAAAATACTACTTACCAGTGGGTTGAATTTAACCATATTTTAGAAACAGATAGAGTGAGTGTACTTACTTTGTTTCAAGGGTTTCTAAAGCTAAGCACAAACCTCTGTTCTCAGCCCAGATTTCTGTCGTGAGTCCAGGCGAAAGAGGAAAACAGGCACTGCAAAGTTCTCAGCAGCTTAGGAGCTCTCCCTCCCGGGAGGGAGAAAGCAGCACTGATAGTCTCCAGAGGCCACAGATTAGAGAGTTTGCTCGTCACTTTTTCTTGACACTGCACAAAGTTAGTTCTATTCCTCACCTCCCTTCGTTCCCTGAGAGAAGCTTCACAAGCCTTTCCTAACCAGGGACTCAATGGTTGCTTTTCAGTCTGCGTCTCTTTTCTTAATGTAAACGGCGTGCATCTATTTTATCCATTCACTATGGGACACATTCAGTTGAGCAGATCACAAAAGTATTAGATAAGATTTCAACTATGCACTCAGACTAAATTTAGCATGTAAGTCATGTCTATGAACGACTAGTGTGTTTTCACTTTTGTTTTCGAAATAGTATGTGAGTGTGTGTTGATGTTTGTGTGGAATTTGTGTGATAGACATGAACTTACACATTGCCATGTGCCGCTCTGAATCTTGTCTTAATCTGGTGTTCTGAGTGCATGTCTAAAACTGTTCATTATTTGATTGCGGTTTCTTTTCTCCTGGGCAGTAGCAGCCTGTGCATATGACCTATTTCAAAGAAACAACGGAAGTCTGTTTTTCTGTCCACCTCCATGCTCCCTGTCCAGACACATGTGGGGTTGCCAGTGAAATGGTAGAGACCAAAGCCAGAATCAGCAAGGGTTTAAATGCTGATAGGATTCTTCTGACATCCAGAGGGCCATCTTACAGCCCTGTCAAACCAGCCACTGAAGTGACACTGGCAAGTGATTACACGGAGCCCAAAGGAAATAGAAGTGAGCCCTCGGCGAGGCAGTGTGGCCTCTGGCAGAAGGCGCAAGTACAGAGCATTTTCCCACATACTCATAAATACTTTACAAGCAGCTCCTCGGCATTAGCCACTGGTTCAGTAGAAGTGGCAGCACCATCAGGGCACTGAATTCTAAGACCTTCTTAGAGCTCTTGTGTCATGAACTCTGGGGTCACCTTGGCAGCCTGCTCCGTAACCAGCCTCCCTGCACCAAAGAGCCGCTGCACCAAAGAGCGTTGGAAGAGGAGGCACAGCTCTGTCGCTCTGGAAGCTGGGTTTATCTTGCCCATTCCTCCACAACAGCAGCCTCTTTCCTCACTGCCAACCACATAGTGTAAACTCAAGTGAGGGCATAGGCATCTATGTTAAGGCTAGAGAAAGTCAAGGTGGGCTGAAGTTACTGAGACCTGCTTATAGCCATCTTTAACAGACATCATCTACCCAAATGTTCTACCAAAGCTAACTTAGACTAAAGTTGGTTTTCACTCACTGGGATTCCCTTTGAACTCTGCACAGATCTGCCTTCTCTGGTCTCGTTACATCTCACTTTATATCAATGTTTTGGGTCCTAATTAAGAGATTGGATTCTAATCTAATCTACTGACCTTGACCACCCAGTGGACACCTGGCCCCACTCCTGCTGCAGGGCTATCTCGCTGTACAACAAATGCTCCCTTAATTGCTATTTTGCACTAAAATAAATAATATATATCCCAGAGGATTTATTTAAGGGTTCACGGGTTCTTCTTCTGTTGTCTAGAGCACTTTAAAACACAACGAGGTGTCTCCCAGCAGCTGTTCTCTTGTACTTGGGGGTGGTCATTTACTTCATGCTTTGGTTTCCATAAAAAGCTTCCTGCTTGACTGTGAACCTAGAGGTCCCAGGACACAAGCTGATGCTACACAGAGAACCATTTTTTTTCTGGGCTATGTGGAAACAAATGTCCATGCCGCTGTTCAGAGAAGGTGTGTGAGACGCCTACTGCTGTGGAAGAGGAAGAAGGATTCGTGCTCAGCATCACTTTTTACTGGGAGCCCACTGCTCTACATGATTGCATATCTGCCTTGTTTGACTTTAATGGCACTTCCCTGGCAGATGGGAGAGGGCTGGAGGCTGGAGAGGAAGGGGTGTGAGGGAGGAGGGAGCTGTTGGGGTGTGTATAGAGCAGGGAGCCTAGCCCCTGGGGTTCTATGTACATATTGCATTTTATAACTGCCAGAGATGACTGAAGACTTTGTGGCTGGTGGCTCCATAGGAATATAGAGAAGGCCACCTAAACAAAGGTCTCAAGCTACCCCCCCTTTTTATGTATACTATCTAACAGGAAACCAATAGCAAGAAAAGATTCACGATTTGATAGGCGACAGATAAATGCTATCAGTCTCTGATCTCGTTAAGAACAAATATCTGTACATCATATAGTTAAAAATCGATCTCTCCATTGACTTGTGTATGAGACAGATCCAAACTAATGATGCTAGGTAATCAATGTGGTTGGCTGCACAGAAAGAATTAAAAAACCAAATAATGGGTTGCTGTGGCAAAAGGCTCTTCATAGCAAGAAATGAGAGCTGGTCATGCTCAAAGAACGGACTGAGAGTCATCTCCCCTGTCTTGGACCCTTTCAACAGACTCATTTAGAATCCTGTTTGAGAAGCCTGGTTCATGGAGGAAGGCCTGGGACAGTCACACCCCTTAACACTAAGATTCTGGTTTCCCCGCCACTGCTGGCATTTCCTGACTCTGTAATTTACCTTTTACATCTAAGAAATGGCTCCCGGGATGTTTCTGTTTGTTATAATTAGCTCTATCAGCATTTCCTGTTGAAGCTGGTGTGATGAACCAGGCGTCATTGTAACCCGTTGAGAGGGGCTGAGCACTGCTGACCATGCTCTTTCTCTAACTCTTAACATATGCGTGTGCCACTTACGACCCCCCACCCCCACCCCCGCCGCTGCCCGCTCTCAAAAGTGCAGAACATCCCAGGGCATCTGGATCCATGAGACCACCCCTCCACCCCACCCCTTGCTTCTCAGGAAACATGTGCTGAATAATACAAGGGCATTAAATTAGACCTCATTACCTAGCCAGTTGGGCCGTCCAGCTCTCCCGCACATAGTAATGAGGGCTGATTTATTTTGATCATTATTCAGGTATTACAGGTCACTAAATAACATGCTCTGCCCACACAGGTCTTCCAAACTAATAAATATCCTGAGAGGAAACATTCTTGAGGGTGTGAGTCTCGGGTTTGGATCTGGAACTCCAGGCTCATTAATGGGATGAAGGTGTTTTGCCTATTGTTTACAACAGCGTCTTGAGAACAGGGATGGGAAGAGTTTAATGAAAAAAAAAAGTCTTTGGGAGAAGTGAGTGGAGAGACTACTGGGTTCTGTGACCTATAGGACACAGGCCAAAGGAGCAGGAAAACCAGTGAGATAGAGCTGAGGCTAGCCCAAAACCAACTAACCGTGATAGCAACACCATAACACATTATGCAAATCCTTTTGGCAACTTGTTATTCTATGAACACCCAACACATCATTTGGAAATTTCCCATCCTGTCTTTCTCCCTCACCTCTGGGCTCTTGAAGGCACAGTTTTTCTCTGTCTGGGCTGGCCCACTTCATTCCCTTCTCCCTTTTCAATGTGCATCATATTTGGAGACCAGGCTTAGACGTCACCTCTCCCAGAAGGCCTTTCATGATCTTACGGGATCTGTTATTTACTCTCGTCAATGTATCTCACATCATTCTCTTCATTGACCTGTCTAGAGTCTACTCAACCTTATAAGCGTCTCGCTGCTTGCTGTATTCCTCTTGTCTACAGCAGTAGCTGGGAATGTTCTTAGTGAGCGAAGAAAGAAATGTTGTTCTGAAGGGAGGGGGACGCAGGCACCAAGACACAAATGTGGTCGCAAAGGATATTGACAGTTTAGGTCCAGTATTCTTTACTCGTGGAGAGAAGGCCTCCAACCAGCAGGACACCACTCTCTGGAGCCTCCCATTATGGAGATACAGATCAAGTTGAAAATCGTAAAGGAATAGAATTTGGTCCCTCTCCTACCTCTGGCCTCAGTGATATTCATTACCTAGTAGATATTCGTTAATGGCAGGGTTGGACTCAGGTGGGCACAAGAGGCTAAGGTCACTTGTCTTAAGTGTGAGAAGGGAGTGTAGCTTGTGGCACAGTAGACAGAACCTTGGTTCTAAGACCAACCCTCCCCATACGGCTTTGCAACTTTGCAGGAAAAAAACGCTCCCTCGGGGTTAACTCCCTCAGCCTGGCAGCAGCCAGTCTACACCTGCCAAGCATGCTCCATGCTTTGTATGCATCGAATCAAGTCCCAGCCATACGAGGGTTCAGCTCCGAATGTAATACAATTATAAGAAAATGACAGCATCAATGGACTGTCACAAGTCCTATTTTGATAATGTCCACATTTAATTCTTTTGAATTGCAGTATATATTTTTAAAGGCCTATTGCCTCAAGGAAGACACAAGGGACTAGGAAAACAGGATTGGAAAAAAAAAAACCTCTTCTTTTTAAATTCATAATACCAAATGTGTAACCGGTAAATACAAAGTCAATCTGACCGCTCGTCTACATTATTTATGGGAATAATTTAGGATTATTTGCTTTATAGAAAATTTGTTAGAATGCTTTAAAAATTACTGAAATTAAATGAAATCAGGCTCCTTGAATTATCCATGAGAACAGCCTCACATAATCGATACTTCAGCCATTCTGGGATGACATTACATCTCAGGACTATTTTCTAACTTAATAAGATTAGAAATAATAAACTGATATTATTTCTCTGAGAATTGGGGCCTCTGACCTGGTAATTTAATGCCTTCATTATTGCAGGAGAAGAACGAGAAAGATCCACTGAGACCCACAACCACATTCTGTCCAAGCGATAGCCTGATTCTTCTCGCTTTCTTTGGGTTATGAGCAATCGAGGAATATTCTCAACTTATTTCTAAAACACTCTGAGCATTATTTTCAGGAGACTAGCATACATATATTTTTTTAAATGGAGAACTTTTATTGACTCAATAACAGAGGTCAGTGGAAAATAACGTGACTCATTCCTGAACTGTGCACTCCAGATATTTTCATGTTGACAGAGGAAAGCTCTGTCATGGGGCCATGAGAGAGTTTGTTTTGTCCAGCCTGGGCCTAAGGATACTGTGGTTCATACTATGTTTTACTGCCATCTGGGAGAAAAATGAAAGCAGGGATGTTACTACTGGCAAGTGGTGTGGGGCCCAAGGGCTGAATTCCTATCCTGTGTTCTCATGAGTTCTGTTCCTGCCTATCTGGGGTGGGGATCCTTCAATCTGCCCATATAAAATTACATTCTCATGAACCTTTGCTGTTGCCTGTGCAGCTCACAGGAAATTTCCCACCCTGTTTGAGATATGTTACCGGACTCAGGAGTTTTTTCTGAGCTCCCTCTGTGAGACCTCTTCCCAGGGAGCCAATGACTTGCAGTGAGAAACCCACAGAAGCCCTGATTCTCAAGGCTGCGGGCCATGCTCTAGATTGGGGAATGCAACGAAGTACACAAGACTGTTCCACATAAAGCTTTTCCTGGCTGGGAAGGCTAGGGCTTGCTTCTGTTCAGAGAGTACTGTGTAAAGTGGGACACAGAGGGCAGGACGGCTTTTTGAATTCTTTAATTAGTCAACACAATAAGAAATGGCAATCTCTGCTGGGAAATGGGAATTGCTTGTCCATATGGTCTGATGACCATGGATTACATCTAGAAACGGCTCTGTCATCGGGGATCTTTGCTGATGGCCATGTGGCAGAGGTCACTTGGGCCAGGTTAGTTTTGGACACTGCCATGGCATCCCACTGTGTTCCTGATGCTGTTTTGCATACAACGTCTCATGACTACTTAAATAGAGCACAGTTGTAGAAATGGGCCACCCCACTCCACGTTTGTGTACCCAATGAGTCCGTGACTTGCACAAGGTCACTCAACTGGAAAAAGTACAGCGAGAGCTGGAATCCAAATGGTCTGTTTCAAATCCTTCGCATCTGCCTATGCCAGAGAGTCCTTAGCATCTGCCTGTGCCAGACAGACTCAAAAGGGACTGTGAAGACATAGTCCTCCCCCAGAAACAGATGCCAAGGAGAAGATTCAGTCTTACTCGCCTCACTTAATTGGTCCTACTTAGCTAGACAGAAGCAGTGTTTCTGAGATACCACAAACAAGCAGAAGCATCACTTGCTTCTGGCACCTTCAAAGCACCCACGCTTGGTAAAATCCCACCGTGCTCACCTAGAATCAGCATCAGATCTAGCTGGGTCACATTTTCCTGAAGCTCAGGGGATGCTGCTGCTCATGAGAATTGTAATATCATCTGGATTCCTAGAGGAAATGGTTGCTTCCATTGCAATGGAAATAAGTTTGTTTGGATAGTGGTGTACTATGGGAGGCTGAGGCAGGAGGACTGCCGTGAGTTTGGGGCTGGCCTGACTACATAGTGAGTTCCAGGCCAGCTACAGTAGAGAGCGCAATTGGTTTGAAGACTGGAAGTGACATTTTCTTGCCTTCACTGCCAAAACAATTCTTTCAGGTTACCACGGAGAGAAGGAGCTGTGAAAGGCAGGAGTGGGAACAGAGAGCATGGTGTTAAAGACAATGCTGCTGGCTGCAGTACAGTGGCAAAATAGAGAAGATAAACAATGAAGTCTATCTCAGCAGCGCCTCCCTCTGTAGGATCTCCCACTGGAGAAGACGAGGGGGTCAGGGGAAGCAACGCTTGGTGAACAGAGTGTAATTTGGATTTGAGGAAGAGGATTGATGGCGATAGAACTAGAGTAAGGAGAAAGGAAGTCGATTAGTGGACAAGTGGCTTCGGCTAAGTGAAGTCTTTTTAACAAGGAAGGGAGTACATGTTATGTAGCTCTGATTTCCTAGAAGCCAGAGCAGTGATAGATACATAGGAGGTATGAGGTAACGCCGCCAAGGAGGGAAGAAAGCAGATGCTTAGTGTACCAAGTGCTATCCCATCGATTCTTTCGCTCAGCTAATTCAGCGGCTGTGCACTGATCAAAGCCCCGTGGTTATTCAATCCGTTAACATTTATGAATCACCTACCGTGTCAGAGACTGCGCTCTCGACACCGGCAAATAGAATAAGTCACGTCACCTTAAGGAGCTGATGGTTTGGTGCAGACTCGGATGAGAAAGCCCATGTTGAGAGCCCAGTGTGCAAAGGCTGTGGACAGCAGCTTGTGGAGGCTGAAAGGGACAGTCCAGAACAGCCTCCTGCACCCAGTTTCAAGAAGGTACTGAGGAGTCAGCCTCCAGAAGCGGCTGAAAGAATGCGTGACGGGGAGCAGCACACAGAAAGATCGAGAGACTTAACTAAGGTGGCTTTTTGATTTTATTTATTTATTCATTCATTCATTCATTTATTTAATTTTTTGCCAGTACCAGAAACTTCAGCATAGGAATTAAAGTTCTGTTTGGAGAAGCAGAGATGACCATGAAGGACTTTACATTTTATACCTTATATGCTCATGGCGCCAACTTACTGTCAGAATTAAAAAAAAAAACTTACTTAAAAATCGTAGTCCCCTCCATGTGAGTTTATGGATACTGTGAAACTAGTTCTGTTTTAAGGGTGACTAGCTATAGATCCTGGGATGTGGTGCCTTCCAGCTATGCTAACTACAGGTTTAGTATATAGCATATATTGCTGAAATTATGGACACACACTTCTTGGGTGGGGTTGGGGGAATCAGTCGTCTGTACTTTAGGGTGCTTTGTGACATCACTGTGCCCACTTACCCTGGTCACCAATGCCCAGTTAAGACAACCAGGGTTGCTTTGGATGTTTCTGATGTTCACTGGGGAGTGGATAGCTGTGAAGGACGTTAGCATATACAACCAAAAGAACGAACATTTTCAGACATTTTACTAAGGATGGCACAATGTGGAGGGTTCTGGTCACTTCCCACTCATGCAGTGGGAAACAAAAAGGTATCCTACTTGCTGGTCTAGTCCTCTGGATGTCAAGTGCTTGCTCTTGATGGTGTGTTCCAAGTAAACTTCTTAACCCCACTGTCTAGTGAACTTGGAACAGCTGTCTGGAAATTGCTGCTACATCCCACAGGAAAACCCACCATGGATAGATACCCAAGCGTCTATAGAGTTTATAAATGCTTATTGTATGTCAGATGCGAGCCCTTCCCAGGTGGATTCTCATTTCACTCCTAGAAAGATCCAGTGGGGTAGCCTACTGTCAATTCAACTTTAAGGATGAGGAAATGCAAACATCTGGAGGCTGAGTAACTTGGCTCAAGTCAACCAGTAAACCATAGAAGCATAGTTCAGATCCACACCATGTGACTCTGGAGGCCATCTTCGATCCTATGCCAGCTGCCTGGTGGTAGCTGAGGCCTTTTTACTGAAGGCAAACCTTGCGGCCAGGAGCAGGCCGGAAAGGAGGTGACAGACGGGTCTTTGGAGCATAGTCATCAGGTAGGATGATCAGGGCACATCAGGGCTCGAGAGTGGTCATTTGAGTTCCTTTTCAGCTGTCCTCTCCCTGCTACCCAAGTCTCGGTCCCTCCCAAGCCCTCAGAGAGTTGATCACATAGCCTGAGGGGACCACAGCTCAAATTATATATCTCAGGTCAGCAGCCCAGATCAAGACAAGGCTACTTGTATTTCCAGCTTTACCATGCAGCTTGGGATGTCTGGTAAGTGAGCCTTTCTCTGTCGCTGCCTGTATGGGGAGGATAAAGAAAAGACCAGGAAGACCCTCTGAGCTCCATTCTCAGAATGGGTGGGACGGTTAGACCCCATATGGCCCCAGGGCCAGGGAGTGGGAAGGTGGCCACATAGGTACTGGCTTTGGTAGATTAACTGAACGAAAGACAGGACAGGCAGCAGGCCACACAGACCAGTGACTACAGGACTTATTTAACATCAGGAGAAGCAAAGCATGTGGGACAAACTCTCCAAGAGCAGCACAGAGTGATGACGGGAGGTGGCAGTGGTGAAATCAAAGCAGGCCCAGAGGGCCCTTTCTTAGCTGAGGCGACCTGGGAGAGAGCACTTTAACATCAACCTGACCTTTGGCCCCAAACTAAGCTAAACTTCCAGCAGGCTGAGAAAGAAGACATTTTTAGACCATCGAGGCAGTGCTTTGCAGATTTCTGCGCCCTCCCTACTTCTGTGGGGGTGCAACTGCCTTAGGACAAAACTGAGACATGCCATCTGTCACAGCGGCAGAGCTGTCTGTCCTTTTCAGAAACAGGAAGAGTCAATGACCCACTGGATGGACTCCAGGGAGCCTCACTCTACTTTCCAGATTGGAAAGGTCTGAGGAGATCTAGGAAAACAGTGAGGAACTGTGAGTTGCTCCCTTTGTCCCCCGGGGCTTCCCAGGGCTACGGGTCAGAAGAGGGTAACACGTATAACCCAGACTGGCTATCCAGGAAGTCTGAGAGATTTGTTACAGTGTTTAAGAAATCCCTAACCCAGCAAATATGTATTGAAGAGGGTTCTGTTTAAGACAGTGGCTGGGAGAGGGTAGAGGGGAGACTAGAAGAGAGAGAAAGAATCTGCCAATAGCAAAGCTATGGCACCATCTCGAGGGACCCGATGGTCCATCCCCTTACATGAGTAGAATGATTCTTCTCCACTGTAAGTCATGCACAGAAAACCAGCTGCCGGCAGCACGTCACCTTCCAAAATCTGCTTCGATAACTGCTCCCACAAAACATCTGGTTTTCCTTAATGGATACCCTGACTTAGTGAGTGCTCCAATGGGCATCCCCTTGAGCTCAGGTATAAAGATGAGGGAACTAGAGGACCATGCCCACTTAGAATCCTGGTCGTTGTTTCCGAGGGCCTTTGTTGGCCATAGATGTCCTCATTAGGTGGTGGTGACCATTACCTTTGTGCTGGGATAGAGTGTAGCCTGTGGCTTCTGGCTTGTCCATACGAAGATGGAGATGACAATAAAACCCACCATCCACTGAACCCTTACACTGTGGCTCTGGATCCGGATTCCATGAAAAGATGCTTCTTTAACCCTTTCAACAGAGAATGCTCGTCTGTGCCTCCTCCTGCTGACGCCACCTTCCTCCCTCTTTAAATATGACTTTGTCGATCAATGAATGATTTACTCAAGGTCATAGAGCCAGATAGTGCCAAAGGCGGATTTGAACCCAGGTCTGGCCGAATCAAGCCTTTGATCAGAAGCACTGAAATCAGTCTCCAAGGAGTTGATGACTTGCTGAACATACCCACTGAAAAGCCTGAATCCTGCCTCTTGCTCCAGGCGCTTCCCCACTGCCAGTACCTTGCTAGCTGAGGCCCTCTGACCACCAGTTGGAGTGGTTTCCAAGTCTTTGGTCCCACTCATCTGGTCTTGCACTCCTCTGCCCTTCCTTTCTATGTTCACTAATGAGCTCTCTGAGCCAATGTGGCCTGTGGTGCCAGACATTAGGGCCGCAGTGGGAGTCAGCGGGGCATGCAGGCGTCTCTGCTTGTTTTGGGAAAGGACCAATTCTGGACCACCCAAACTGCCCCTTCGCTGGAGCTCACTAGGGAAGCCTGACAAGGAGTTGGCAGTCTTTCCTGCCCTCGTGGTAACCCCCTTGGGCCAAGCACGAAAGTACAAGTCTCTGAGAGCATCAAGGGTCGGTCACGACACAGCTCTCAGCTGGAGATGCCCAGGTCCACGTTGCATTTGTCCCAGCCTGTTTGGGTCTGCCCCACCATCCCCCGCCAAGCCAGGCACCTCGCTTTCAGCAGGGCTGGCTCTGGGGTCTGGAGAATGCCTGCGGTGGGCTGGTCCTGTGGGATGGGAGGGTGTTTGCAGCGTTCCTGGCCTCCGTGCTGTCCATGCTAGTGCTGATCAGCCGTTCGATTTGGCAACCAGACCGCCTCCAGATGTGCTAAATGAAGCCGGAGGAGGAAGGGATAGCAGGTACCTCCTCTGACTGAGGACCTTGTACTTCATTCTGAATACATTTTAAAATCATCATTTTAAATAAAATTTCAAGCAATAATAAAATTAAAAGAATGGGTAATAAATCATACCTACCATGCTTTTCCAATAATTATGAATATTTGGCAATCTTTCATCTGCCTTCTCTCATGATGGCATCTGTCATTCCATCTATATTTCCCACTGTCTTTCTGTCTAATGTTTGACAGCAAATCCCAGACATGCTGCCGTTTCTCTCACAAATGTTTAAGCGCTTATCTCTGAAAGAGAAGGGTTTAAAATCATCACACTCTCACCACATCTGCAAAGGGTTCCCTAACGTGACTGAACACTCAGCCCATGCTAAGATTCCTGCTATTTTTATCACATTATGGACCTTTTAGAAAAACATAGATTCATTTAAACTGGATTAAATCAAATCAGGAAATGCATTTAAAATTCTTTTAATCTATATATTTCCAGCTGCTTATTCATACCAGTGATATACCTTTTAACTACTGTAAGTGAGAGGTGCTAGGCAAAAGAAGAGAGCCTCTGAACACTGGTATGAGTTTTCTTCCCTGAAGCATATAAATTAGTACCGTGTCCACCTGAGTGGCCTGCACGACTGGCTGCCTCACTGCCTTAACTCTTTGCCCGTAAACACCTTCATTTTGTTACAAGTATTTACACGCCCAAACGTTCAATACAAGGCAGCATAGAATGCATTAGGATATTCGGGACGGTATGTATACCTTGCTGCAGAAGTGTTATCATATGTGGATTTCTTGGACAGACTTTCCCGCCCAAGGTCAAGGGGACATGGGAAAGGCATCTCCTGGTGGCATTGCTTTGCTCTCCCGTCAATCCAGGTGTTCAGCTAGGTCATGGGGCTCGTCCGCTAGCGGTCCTCTTCATCAGACATGCGCCCGTGTTCTTGTGACATAGCCAGACTTTAGATAATGACTCACTCCGTGTGTTTTCAAATTTATTCTACAGCCAAAAAGAATAGGATTTATTTTCCCTGGGAAAGTAACCTCGGGGTGGTAGGAAAAATTATATATCTAGCACGGTGCGATGTTGTTCGCCTGCAGACAACGCAATTTGTTTTCCTCCCTTGAAGCGTTTGTTTTCCTCATGACATGGAAAATATGCAGAGATATACAGTACGTGCACTGGCATGCATATATCCTTGCCCTTGGGTAGAAATCTTGTGTCCATGGAAGACTGGCATTTGATTGAAAGCCACAGAGTCTCTGGTAGCTTTCCCACAGTTCTAGCTCACAGTTCTGCCTGAAGTAAAGGTCGCCAACTGCGGACAATGTGCCTTCCTGGAGAATCCGAGACAAGTTGCTGGTTAATGTCTCTGAAACAGCCTGTTGAGACCGTTGCTACAAATTAGAGCCTGGATCATTCCAAAACCCAAACAGACTCCTTTCATCTTCCAGATGGCCGTCTGATTGGGAGCTGGGCAGGATCAGGTTTCAGGTTGTGACTTAATGATTCAGGACAATATTTATGGTTATTACTTGACAGAGGGCAGTGAGGAAAATTAAAGCACAGCCCCCTGCTTCATTTATGACAAAAAACAAATTCATGGCAGGGCAGGAGATTAGAGGTGGCATCTCCAAGCTATAGGCAAAGTACAGGTACAGTCTGAGATGGCCTGTCTGACCTAGAACAGCCAGGCTGGCAAATCTGGACTTCAGACCCCCAGGCAAAGCATCACCCATGGGCAGAGCCAAGTCAGTCTCTAATAGCATAACCCAGGAAAGACATAGCAGTGAGAGAGATTTGAACCCAGAAGAACAACGCAGCTTTGCTCTGCTTGTGCGAACACTGCACAAGTCAACTAATTCCATGGGGGGGGGGACACTTTTTTTTTACCTTATTATTAAATGTGGGGCTATCAAAAGGAGAAAGCAATAATTATTCTTGCCAGCTGTAAGCATTTTGTGTCTACAGTGTGTAATTCTGCATGATTTTAGCCTCTCAAACGTGCTCTATATGACGCCATATTTATTTCTTACATTGCCCAGAATTTTGAGGGTTCTGCAGTTGAGTGCTCTTGCAAAAGGCAAGAAGGTAAGAGGAGACCTGGGAAGGGGTAAGCAAGCCTTGATTCAGTTCCTGAATGTGTAGCTCAGCTAGGAGAAAAGGCAGTGGAAAGTCTACCCTCTGCTCACTGTGGGAATCAAGAATGTGCTCAGATTCCTCTGCAAGGAGAAAGGAAACTGAGCTGCACGCTATGAATGTATTTGACCAACTGTGACATTTTTAAAATAAGGTTTTAACTGGTTTTTATTACACCAACTGTGTAATTTCAAAATGACTCTGTCATCTGTTCTATCTATTATAAACAAGCACTCTGTTTAACCAAGCCAATACTAATGCTCACCGACAGAAGGTTGGGCTTTGAGAGAACCAAGTCTTTGATTGTTTGGATAAAGGAAGGAGAGACTTTGGGTAGGCAAAGCAAAAGAAGCATGGTTTGGAAAGAAAAAAATTAAATGTGTCGTGCTCCGTGACACATATTTTGATGTCATAATTGGACATTTTCCTCTGCTGTGTGCAGGAATGGAGCCTGTTTCCCGAAGCCCACCCCGACCTGAGTGCCCCTGTGGTCCCGGCTTGCACAGTATGTCCTTGGGCTCTCAGCTTCCCAAGGTACAATGCAGTCAGGCAGTGCAAATGGCATTCAGAGTGCTTAGGAATGGCCCATGCTAGGTTTGGATTCTGGTTCTTCTCTGTGTATGACCAGAGGGAACTGCCAGTCTCCGAATCCATGCAGAAGATGGGAATCATAGCTCCAGCCTCGCGAGTCTGTGGTAAAGGTGTCGTGAAGCTGCAAGCTGAGCCGTGGGGACGTACTCCACAACTGAGAACGTACTTCTGATCTCCAAAGAGCGAACTTACCCCCGGGGGAGAGGGGGATTTTGTGCTCGCTATACCTCAGAATATACAATTGTAGTGAAAGCTGTCAGCCCAAGGGTTCCCAGATGCTCCGCACCCACCGGCTACTGCGTCCTCCCTAGCGGCTTCCTTCTGTCTGAACCGACCATGTTTTTGCAGTGGTGTTGTACTCATTTTTGTGGCATCTTAACATTCTCTGTCTGCTTTTCTGGAGTTGCAGAGTGGACTGTGAAGTTGGAACTTACCTAATTTAGCTTCTGGGACAAGGCAGCTACTTTTTCTGGGAGGTCCTGGGATGCTTGGAGACTGTGACCTGGTAAAGACTCTATAGAAAGCTTGAAGCAGTCCCAGCCTCCAATACACAGGTGGGCTTTGCACTACCTGGGTCTTCTACTGTGGTGTAATATTTGAGTATACACACATGGCTCCTATCCATGCCTCCACCTCCTACAAACACACACACATACATCCGTCACAAACACACACTCTTACACTCACACATCTTCACACATTCACTTTCACACACATACATACTCATTCTCTCACATGCTCTCTCATACACTAATGTACACACACACACTCACACCTGTGACGGTGTACCAATGCCAGGTTGTCTAGCATTTTAAGAAGGTAATTGACAGTTGCTGTGTCATTTGCGAGCAGGCACAGCTTCTGGACACATCAGCCAACAAACATGCCATCAATAGCCTCTCCTTTTCATCACGGACATATTATATTGAGCTAAAAAACAGTACCGATAAGACTTCCATATTGGAAATCCCACATCAATGGCTACTGCATCCCTTCCCCATGGGCCTCAGCTGCCCTTGGGAACTGGGCTGCCATAGACGTGTCTGAGACACTCACTGCACCCGAGGAAAGATTCCTTAGAGCAGAAAGACGGGATATTTGATGTTTCTTCTGCAGCCTAGGGTGAAAAGATCTACTTAAGACACACCGTCTTTAACTACAGCCAAGCCGGGCAGCTAACCCTGTGGATCTTCAAGGCTGCCTCTGGGGGACGAGGCACAGACCCGAATGGAAGCAGCGCAGACATTCAGGGCGAGCTGGGTGCAGGCGAAGTGGAGGCCAGTTGGCCAATTAGGGAAGAAGTGAAACAGATGACGCCTGACATGGACTGGAGAAGGCAGAGAGGTTTCAAATACACATTGAATTCTGTTTTCTCCAGAGGTCAGCTTTAATCAAGTTCCCATGTAAATATTACCAATATAAACCAAGTAATGGAGGTTAAATGGCTGTTCTTGAGGTCACCGACTCTTGGTCAAGCTGGAAGATTTCACATGAAATGGACCAGTTGTAATATACCTGGAGGGCCTCATGCCCAGCCATGAAACTTGAGCCCCTGCCTCCGCTAGCTGTCAGATGGAGTGCAGAGGGATGGGGGGGGGGCAGGCTAAAAACCAGATGTACAGGGGCCCTGGGGATTTTCTAAACACATAGAGCTTTAGACTCCGTCTGACTGAGAGTGAAGGGGGCATCATATGTGTGTTTGGTGTATACAGATCAGTACTTCCTGTTTGCTGATGCCATTATGGAGGGACCCCTGGCAGTCCAAAGAGACTTCCCCTCTCCTTTTTGGTTCTAGGTGTTTTGCATGCGTCCTTGATCTCATTGCAGGAGAGGTGCTACAAGATCTTGCTAGAGACAGAGCGCCTCTGTGTCCAACTAGAGGTGAGCCTGGCCTGGAGGGCCAAGTCCATGTGACCCTGAAAGTCCTGGCATTTTTGAGCTGGCTCTTCTTTCTTACTGCCCCATTGGTCTTGTTTGCCCATATGCTCTGAATTTCTCTGTTGCCTAGTATTTGTGTTCTACTAAGACAACAACACTAACAACAGCAACAGTTTGCCCATGTGTATGTAAATAGATAGATAGCCCAGGTACATTTCTTCGGGGGATCTAGTGTGAAAAATGAAACCATTGCTGAAATTTCTTTTGTGCTTTGGATCATTTTGTGGGGCAGTTTATATGCATCTTTGCATCTAATTTCATAGCAATTCTATCAGGATACTCTATTCCTAATTTATAGCTGAGGAGTAGAAAAGTCAGGTAATTTGCCTAAGGCTACAGGGTTGTAGGACAGGACTTGAATTCAGGTCTGAAGTCAGTCTGTACTTCCAAGGACAGAATTTAAATCATCTCTTTACCTGGGGTCCTTAATCAGGTATCTTCTCAGAACACACAGGTTTGACCTCATTTGTTTCTAACTGGCTTCTCAGTAAATGCAACTTCCCATCCGAACTTCAGGTTCTTCTTTTGAAAACGGTCTTGCAAGCAGAGATATGCCAAGATCCCTGCATATTTGAACCCTAGAGCTAAACCCAAGTGCATAACGCCATGGAGAAGAGGCAAGGTACGGAGTAGGCCCTCAGTGTATCCAGAGAAACTTCCAGCATCTACTGCTCACTAGGCGCTGGCAGCTTTGATGTTGCCACACCCACAGCCTTGCTTGCCCCTGAACTGCATGATGGGAAACTGTGGGATCATCTTGCAGTGTTCACTTTGCTGCCTCCTCTGCTTCCATTTAAAATGGCTCAAGGACCCAAGGCTCTGATGCTTCTGAAATGCTCTGCCTGTCATCTTTATGGACAGACCAGACCATAACACCCAGAGAAAAGTGACCACAACAACCAAACTGTGCTGTCTTTTTCAAGGCCAAAAGGCTTAGGAGGGGAAAACCATGACATTTATGTACAAAAGCACGAGTCTAAAGAAGCAGTCTCCAGCCATTTCTGCTAGCATGGGATCGTGACTATAAAATGTGCTCTTCATTAAGGAGAGAAGCTGATACTGTCCCCAGGAAGCCCCAACCTTCTGGCACCATTGCCTCTAAAGTTAAATTCTGCACAGACAGTGTTTGTATGCCTAAATAACCCATACCAGAAGGTAGAGCTCTTTGTGACTCATATGTGTCCTGCATTCAATGGGGATTAAAGATGAGTAGTCACATGTCTGATGTCCAGGAGATGTAGACCTAAATGCATCCTGGTGAGATATTTTGGAAAAAATGTTGGAAGGATGCCCTAGTTAAGAACTAACTAACTAAGGAAGGATGCTATAGTTAAGAACATTGACCCAGGGGAAAATGAAACAATATGTTATACTAATCCAGCAGCATTATAATCAAATGTCTTAACTGCTGCTCCTTCCTCAACAGTCAAACAATTCAAAGACAACACAATAGCATACAGTATTCAGATTCTCTGTGCATTTTCTATCTTTATGTGGCTTTATTTTAAACTCCATTTCTTTCATTTTAATTTTTAATATTTGGATTTTTGAGACAGGGTTTCTCTGTGTATCTTTGGCTGGCCTGGAACTCACTCTGTAAACCAGGTTGTCCTTGAACTCACAGAGATCTGCACGCTTCTGCTTACCAAGTGCAGGGATTAAAGGTGTGTGCTACCACAGCCAAATACTCTCATTTCTTTTCTTTTTTTAAAGAACTTTATTCTTTCTCTTTTCTCTCCCAAGCCTATGTATATTTTTAAACACACTGTAAACCATTTAGAGGTTTTTAGCATCTGAATCTATCTTTACTGTTTATCTCTCTTTTTCTGACAACATGAGTCTTTAATTTGCTAAGCAATATGTCTAGGATTAAAGCCATGGCTTTGATGGCTGGATCCACCCCATTCCTCAGCTTTCTGAGAGCCTAGCTTCCTGGCAGAGGTACTGGCGGAAACCATGTTTGTTGCCACAATTCTATGGAGTTTCAGGGTCCTCGCCACCACCAACAAGCATGCTGTTGGCTACTCATAAACACGATTTAAGTGTTTGGTGGCAGGGACTCTTATAAGAGCTGCAAGGTTTTTGCAGCTAAAGCTGAGTCAGGAAGCCTCTCTTCCTGATGTGCTTGCCTCTTGCAAACAGAGTCCACCTGAGAAAATGCTGCTACCAAGAAGTTATGCTTAACTCTGTGTGTGTGTGTCTAGAACTCCTTCCCAAGCTCTCTCAGGTTTTATGTGGATGTAGTTGCCCCACGTTGGCACGCCATTTTGTAGGCAGAGACTGCTCATTTGTTTCCTGGCCCCTCAGTCCTGAATAATCACACAAATTATATTAATTACAACACTGTTCGGCCAATGACTCAGGCATATTTCTAACTGGCTCTTACATCTTGAATTAACCCATAATTCTTGTCTGTGTTAGCCAGGTGGCTTGGTACCTTTTACCAGTTAGACATTTTCATCTTGCCTTCCCTGTGTCTTGGTGGTGACTGCAGACTGAGCCTTTCCTCTTCCCAGAATTCTCCTAGTCTGGTTGCCCCACCAATACTTCCTGCCTGGCTACTGACCAATCAGCGTTTTATTAAACCAATACAAGTGACAAATTTTTACAGGGTACAAGACCATTGTTCCACAGTACCTAAGGTTATCAAATGCCCTCTAATAATTATTAATATTACATACGCCATTCTCAAGCTGCCTTGGTTTGGAGCACACGTTCTAAGGTCACCTGACTGACAGCAGTTACCATAACAGTTTGTCTTGAGACTACAGTACTGTAGAAACAGAAATAGTCAAACAACCAGCTCCCTTTCTTTACAAAAAACAACAGCAAAAATCGCTCTAATTTCTTGAGTTGACTGCACATCCGGTCTTCTTGCCTGGTGCTTTTCAAGCATTAGCTGATGTGATCTGCATGAGCATTCTCAAGTCAGAGCTGCTCATTTTTCTTGTACGACGGGGAGCACCAAGTCTCTAGAGAAGAAGGAGATGTGGTCCACTAAGATCAGAACCCCAGGTCTCCTTTTCCTGAGGTCACTTTTCAGCTTCCCGCTATGCTGCGGTTAGGATAATACACTTTATTAAGAGTCAGAGAACCACCCCACCAAGTGCATGGTCTTCTTGGCTAAGGAAGCATTCGCCCTGTAGGTTCTACACCATGTGACCCTGGTACATTTGGATGATATACCTTCCAAACATGAAATAATTTCCCACAGTTTTTTTGCTTTCCTACTAAGGCCCCTAGACCCCTGAGTTGCTGTTTGTGTCTGGCACTCTAAAGGTTAATACAATACAATACAGGGCTTACCTAGAGATTATTGGGAAATGATGAAGCTGATTAAACCGCAATGGTCTTGTTACCTAGCATAGCAGCTGGCTGGCTCAGGAATAAAAGCAGTCCAATGCTCTGAGGTCATGCTCAAAGCAAAGCCGGTGGGGGATGGAACAAAATGAATGCCTTGAATGCAAGGCGTAAACAACCAAACACAATTGCAAACAAGACCAGAAAGGAGGCATCTGGGGTCTGGTTCTGCTTCTGATGACTTTCAGGGCGAGGCTTGATGCCTTGAGAGTTTCAGAGAAAAGTAAACCAGTGACTAAAGGACGCAGCTGGGTGCAATATGGGGACCAGTTGGAGCAGATGGCAATCGAGCATTGGAAAGGAATTGTGGGTGTGAGCACGCACTGTGGACAAGTGCCTTTCACTTTTTGTTTCTTCTCAAACATTTTCCTCAACCTCCTCTTCATGCTTCCTCCTCAGCATATCCTGGTGGGTATTAGTTGAAAACATTGCCCTCCCCCCACCTTTTTTTTTTTCTGGGACCAGCTCACAAGCAGTACAGCAAGCTGGGGAAAAGCCACATTATCTTGGATTCCTGTTTGCATTTATTTTCATTATTATGTAAGTTTGGAAGGACAGGAGAACTATATTCAGAAGACTGTGTGTTTGCATAAGATGGAAGAAAGCACTATATTCAGAAGATGTTTGCTAGGATGAAGAGGGTAAAAAGCTCTTGGGTGCTATGAGGACAAAGGGTACCTGTGTCTTCACGAAGGATGAAGATGACGATTCTACAACCTTCTGATCTACCCTAGTACTGGTTAGCAGTTACTGAAATGTTGGGGCTCTGAGAGATCACTATCCAAGAGAAAGTCTAGATTTAAAAACAGGGGTTTTGCATGGAATGGACATCTATATTAGACTCTGTATGCCTCCTGGGTCAGGAATGTTAGCCTACTGTCGCCTGCCACAACCAGGTGTAGTGTTGTGAGTATCAAAGCTAAGACTTCCCAGAAGCTGGGGGGAAACACAACTCAAGACCATTCTAGAACTCAAAGTGCATCCTTCAGGGGAGCTGAATCCTACTTCCTGGTCCATTCCCAGGCAGAGGTTCTTTCTCTTGCTTCCTGGATGCTGTCCTTTTCTGGCTCCCAGTAAATCACTTTGAACTTGGAGAAAGCAAAGGGATGGATCACACCCAGGTGTCCCAAGTCATTAAGCACGCTGGCTCCTCTGGAGGCCAAACTAGATTCTCTGGACTTTGACAGCAGTGAAATGTAACAAGAAAGTAAATATTCTTGTGCCCCACTTAACCAGAGGTCAGATGTCCCTCAACCTCAACCTTCTGGAATTCAGCTTGAGGAGCAGGAAGGAAGCAAAATAGGCTGGAAGCAGCGGAAACACCAGTCACAAAGCGATGCACTCTAACCATGCCTAATTGACTCTTAATTAACGCAGACTCCTAATGAGCCCACTTATTTAGTCACTTGGGCCACAGTGAATTAAAAGCAGAAAATTGAGGGGGGGGATAAGGAAAGAGGAAAGAGAGATTAGTGGTAATCACACCAAAGGCAGTAGGAAATGCAGACAGACAGCTTGACATCAAAGGAAGAGATAAAAAGCAAGCCTTCAGAAATGGGTCCCAGAATTAGCAAGGCAGCAACCCACAGCATCTGTAATGGGTCAATCAGCATTGTACATCTGGAAAGCCCGAGGGCATCCTCTTCATGGTGAATACATAGTCCTTGCTCTAAAAGCCCAGACAATGTGTGTGAAGAAGAACATGGCCAAATCCCCACCTTCCCAGTCCCGTGTTTTTTCAACCATCGGGTGATTTACCTTTGGAAGCTTGTTGAAAACAACAGGCATTCTCACAAGGCCCCACTCACTGGGGTGCTGACTCAGAAGCATACTTCCTAGGGCTGCTAACCCCTGAACTATGCTGGGACTCCTAACTTAGGCTGCTAACCCCTTAACTATGCTGGGAGGCCTAACTTAGGCAATCACTCCTTCTACTGGGCCTTGACTCACTTTCACATGGGACATTCAAATCGGGCGCCTCGCAGTTCCCCAGCAGTTGCCCAGTCTGCTGAAATTCTCCTCTCATTTTCTGGTGATTCCAGCAGCCAGTTAGGTTCTGCAGCATCTTACAGGTCAGGAGGCTGTCTGGCCATTGTCATGGTAAAGGCAAGACCTGGCCAAGCCAGTTGCATCAGAACTCTACTTTCTCTTCGTTGTCCTGTCTGTTAGAAATCATGAGGACAGTCCCTGTTGATGGGCATTTTTATTTGTTTATAGTATATACATGCACTAATAATTTTTTTTTAATTTCTATCAGAAAATACAAAAGATTGAGATTATCTAGTTTTGTCTTTTTTTTTAAAAAAAAGAAAAAGAAAAATGATTTCACTTTTAAGACCACCAGGATAAAATTTAGGGTAAATTCCGTTCTGTGTATTATAGAATATTAGCTATCTGGAAGATAAATTTCACTTAATTGTTATAAGATTTTTAAGTCTCAATGCAACTCCTGGCTCAAAGTCCAGGACCGGTTTTAGATGACTGGATAGATGGATGGATGAATGAATGAATGAATGATTTAAAATTTCTTAGGATTTAAAATAGCTAAGTTTTGGGTTTTCAGGAGTATTTATCTATTCAGAATCTCTCTTCCATAGCAGCCAGCAACTACAGTGTAAATGACTATGGGAAATGAGGTGAAGTGGAAAAATGTGTGTGTAAAACATTCTTTAGGAATTAGTAGGCATTTCCTTTTCCAAGGATATGTTTTGTCTGATGCAATTAACTCAACAGATTGTTTTTGTTTTCTTTTCTAGCTAGAGGAAAGAAGTGCTTAGAATTAATATATGTTAAGCCTTTCTTTCCAAAAAAAATATGCTTAACATTATGCTTGCTATACAAAATGTAATTTGTGGCTCTGGTCCTACGACAAGTCACTTTGCAAAGTGACAGGCAGAGTATTCCTTTAATTTTCTGTTTGCCAAAATACCATACCTGTGTTACTGGGATCTGCACAGTGGCTATTGACATGCCATGCTAATTAGGAAGTGCAGTAGTAATTTGGGGTAACAAGAGAAAACATTATCTGGAAAAAGACAAGGTAGGCCTATCTTCGATGATATGGAACAGGGACAGATTCTCCACTTAGTCCATTGGTTCTCAGACTTGCTGGTCTTGGGACCTCTTCATATTCTTGATGATTAGTGATGACCCGTAGCTTTGCTGGGTTATGCTTATATATATATATATATCAATCATATTATACATAAAATGTTCTATATTCAAGAATACCAATTCTATTGGTCATAAAGATGATGAAATTGTCCTGACTTGTCTCTAGAAAACCACACTGTAGATGAGGAGAGAATAGCATTTAAGCATAGATATTAAGGTATTTTTAATACACAAATCCTGGAAGGAGCTCAGTGGCTCTAGTGGTCTCTTACACAGCACTGTGGACTACTCTTGTCTCTCATTCCAGAGACAAAACAGTCATCCACGCCAGGTCCCAGAGGAGTCAGCCAAGACAGAGCGTCGACACCTGGCTTGTGGAGGCTGGAGGATTTCATGCAGATCGTGTCTGTCTTGATGACAAGAGCCACCTCCGTCACAACCAGCATGGACTATGGAAAGCCAACGTGGAGGACACGGTATTGAAGAGTGGCCTTTTCACCTCTGAAATACTTAGAAGTGGTGACCTTTTCTTTCTGACATGACCCTTGACACAGTGACCAGTGTTCCAGTGCATTCCTTGTGGTGGCCCCCTCTGGAAGTCATTAGCTTCGGGGTATGGTGAAGAATTTGGAGCCCAGTTGCTTCAAAGTTCAGTCCTCAAAACTCCATAGCTGTGGTCTCTGTACCATGTTAGGCCCAGCACAGAATGTGCAGTGCATGAGAAAAGGCTTGACTTTATATTACTGAAATTTGAAATCAGTTAACTCATCAGTTACTCATTGAATGGATGAAAACTGAATCCTGACATTGACTGTGGTTTGCTATAGCTTAAGAGAGCAGATCTTAGGGCAGAATAGAAATTCTTCCCTCTTTCCAGTAGAGAGGGGGACTGGGTGGACTCACTCCTAAAGACAGCTGTTCTGAGATTGGTGGAACAGCCAGGGGCAGAGCTAGCTATAGGTATGAAAAAGAGGATGGATGTCTTCTTCCAAAAGCACAAAAGAATACATTTACATTTTATGCATGTCTTGGTAACTTATTCATTTTTTTTTAAATTGCTGATACCTTAAGTAACGAAAATTTAAATTTAAAATTATTAGCAAAAACATTTCTATTCGTTTTTACTTGGTACAAAGCCAGTTTCAAATGTAGGTGGAGCTCCTGACATTATGCAGTTCAGTTTTGTTTTCTCCCTCCTTTCCCTTCCCTTCTATTCCTCCCTCCCTCTCTCTCTCTCTCTCCCTCCCTCTCTCCACTCCTCCCTCCCTCCCCTCCTTCCTTCCTTCCTCTCTTTTTCCCTTGATTTATTTTTTGAAATAACCTTTCACTATATATCCAAGGTTAGTCTTGAACTCATTAACCTCCATCTCAGCCTACTAAGTACTGGGGTTATACCATGCCCTTGCCTATAATAGGTTTTCCCAGCTCATACAGGTCCAAGGATAAATCCAGGAAGATCTCCGAGCAGACTGCCTTGAACAAGAATCTAAATGGGGGAATCAAACAAGAGGTGTCGCCAGAAGAAAGAATTTGTTGACTTACTTGTCACTGATTTTAAGGTTGGTCTTAGGAGATCCATTTACAGATAAGAACATGGAGAACCAGAGAGATAAGGAACTCATTGAGGACCACATGGGTAATTATAGCTTGGTACGTCTTTTCCCTTTTAGGTGTCTTTTTTATGGGCCCAACTTGAAGAAGTCCTCTGTATGGCCTAATCTAATATTGTTGCTAATGCTGCTACAAGGAACTTCAGACCCAGCAGAAGGCTGTGGGGATGAACAGTTTCTTGGGCCAAAGGTTGGATATATAACGTACTGTGAAGACGGCAGGCTACTGTTGCTGACTGAGGCCATCACCAGCATCCTGTATGGAGAAGGCTAGAGGGAGCTCTGAGGGAAGGACTACTGGGTTTGGATATAGATAGACACAGCCTCCAGTCCTGGGAAGGACAGTCTAGTTCCAGCTCCCTTCATCACCCACAGCAAGTTCAGGGGCACAAGAACAACCGTGTCTCGATCACTTTAGTGCTTACAACATCCCTAAAAGGTAACCAGCCACTCAGCTCTCATCGCTGTCTCTGCAGCCCTGCATTTCTGAGACAAAGCCTGCCGGAGAGGGAACCCACCCGGCTTCAAAGCCCCACGCTGGCTTTGACACATGCCACAGACAAGGCGGCTTCCCACCGTCTGTCCATTTCTTATTTTCCTCATTTGGTTAAACTACACACTCGGGGCTGAGAGCTTCCATTTCTTCTTGTCTTGAACGTCCTGTACTGTTCCAGCCCATATCCAGCCACCCAGGAAAGAAGCATGTTGTTCCTGATCGGCCACATGGCCACACTGTTGAAAAGCTCTGTAAGTCATATTCTCTGTACTGCATTAAAAAAGATCTATTAGAACTTGAGACTCACAGTGTGGTTGGTTTCATCCTTATCTCTGGTCTGTTTACCTCGTAATAAATCTGAAAAGAAAAACAACAGAGGCAAGAGAGGGCGTGTGAGGACACGGTGGGGCTGGTGGCCGACTGGAGGCCTCTTTTCTTCTCCATATTGAGTTCTGTATGTCAGGCCTCGCTCTGGCTGGTTCCAGTTGGAAATCTAAATTTGTCAGGTCCTTCGCTGTATTCAAGTCGTCATTCACAATAGCGTCTTGTGCTTATCATTTTTAATATTACTTGAAGCATTTTTGTTTTCTTTTTTTAACCTCAATAACATTAATTATTCTGACGTTCATATGCAGACATAAAAAAGCTGTTGCTATAAATGTGTCTTTTGCAGAGAAAGAAAAGAAACCCACACAGCACATCCTGGAGAGTGTGTTCATATTTTCCTGAGGCTTCTTATTCCTCTGGATCTGTACTTTAAACCAGCTGTTTCCTCTGATTTACCCTGAGGGCCTTGAGAAGTTCTGGTGAAACGGGTAAGACATGGGGAAAGAAGTCAGCAAGAGACTGGGTCTCTTCTGCCTGCAAAACAGTGGCTCCGCACTTGTGGCCACCATGGCCTGCTTAACGAAGTCTAGTGAATTCAATTGTTCATGGCATGGAAAGATATGCTTTTCCTTGATATCCTAGGAGAAGATACTTCCAATTCTAGACAATTGGAATCTTAAGTGTGTGTGTGTGTGTGTGTGTGTGTGTGTGTGTGTGAGAGAGAGAGAGAGAGAGAGAGAGAGTTTTTCCTCTCCTTGCCATCTACTTCGCTTTGTGTTGCGCTATGTCTGAACCTCCTTGATCTCTGCTGCCAGCCTCCAAGAGCGCAGGAGACAATAAAGGTGTAGACTGGGATTTTCTATCTGCCCTCAGCCCAGCTCCAGAACATCACCGTGATCTCATGATGTGGATTCTGTTAGTGTTCCCATTTTATGGCGGAGGGGAAACTGAGGCATAAGGAGGTGAAACGACTTGTCCAAGGAAGCATGGTGTATTTAAGGAGGAACAAGATTACAAAGCAGTTGCTTATAATCAAACTTTGTGTTCCTTGCTTTGCCCTGTAGCCACTGAAAAGGAAGAATTACAGTGTTTGGGGATGGGGCAGGGAGGCATGGCTTAAAGGGGGAATGAAGCGAGGCTTCTGGGTTAGAAATGACATTTCTTAGTCTGAGCTTCTGTGTGCCACGGTGGAAAAGTCACCCGACCGAACGTTGCTATTCTCTTCCATATGTGTATTATTCTTCAGTTCTATTAAAATAGCAAGCAGCAGATGAGCAAACGTGAGGACGAGGTGCAAGCGTCCAGCCAACAACTGGCTGAGCATCTGCCTGGCGCTCGGCAGGTGGGAAGCTGCTGCTGGCAACACCTCTAACTCATGGGCCGTGGCTCAGGCAGAGTGGTGGAAGGGACATCCTGGAGTCAGCCAGACTGTCTGGGCTTGAGGCTCGAAGCTGCCACTGGGCGATTGCAGGGAAGTCGCGTGGTCCTCGCCAAGTTTCAATCTCCTCTATAAAACAGGGACAGTTATGTCCTCTGATGAATTGGGCTAGTTCAAACAAGGGTTTGGGCGTGAAGAGAGCCTCTTGTGCCATGGAGGGTTTGGTAATTAGGTGTGCCTGTTAGTGCAGGCTGGGTAGGTAACACCAGCATCAGCTGGCAACTATGATCTTTTGTCCTACAAAGTGTAGACATTTAAAGGCAGTTTGTTAGCAGGCTCAGGTATAGTCCTTCTCCCTGTGAAAAGCTCTTTCCAAACAAATTGTATGACGAGATACCTTTGCCAACCGACACTATGAATCCACGGGCTTTCTTTGGCTCGGAAGGTGCAGACAGTCAGAAGAGCACTTTCTTGTCTTTGGTGTGAATCTTGTGTTCTATAAGAACTCTCGAGTGAAAATGAACAAGCCTCTGTCACTCCCCAGAGCTTATGACAAAGCTGAACTCCAGGGAGATGCAAAGGAGGGAGAAAGAAGCTAACCGTCTTGGATCATAAGATAGGCCCTGCATCTTCCCATTGGCCCGGCATGCTGTAGGTCCATGGAGTCTCAATCTTGGTTGCATGCTCTACCTTGCAGAGCTAGCCCTCAGTGCTTCTAGAATGCCTATTCCCCTCTGCCCGTCCATGCCCAATAGCCTACCCTTCATCACAAAGGCTTATTCTAATGGTGCCAACGGTCAGCTGAGCTTGCCATGATTCTGTCAAAGCAGACAAATTAAACATGTCAGGTGACATGCAGAAGAAAAAAGGCTTTCTGATTTATTGTGGAACTTTTTGCGGATAAGCGTTGTTTCCCTTGGCTGGGTGTCTACCCTCTCAGTCTTGATCACATTTCAAGGAAGCACAGCCATTCCCTCAGATACTCTGGGTGCTGAGATGTTTGTGTGCTGTGTCGGTCCGTGTGTTTACACATCTGAGTGCCGTCGGAAAGGGAACGATCACAAAGTGTTGATTCGGAAATGAGAATTAAAGGGGAGGTTTCAAACCTTGACTAAGGCTACCGCAGTTGGAGAAAAGACTTAGGGTCACATTGCTATTAAAAGACAAAAAAGAAGTTTACATACATTGTGTTGTACGTTTGGAGTCACTCAAAGAAAGTCCATCCCACTTGTGTTTACAAATGCGATGAGGTTGCATCTTCTCCTCTTGAATGGTGTGTGTGTGTGCGTGTGTGTGTGTGTGTGTGTGTGTGTGTGTGTGTGTGTGTGCCTAGTGGTACAGGAAGGTCAGATTTGGGGTGATCCTTCTCCCTCTAGCCTTTCAGTTGTCACAACCAGATGAAGGATAATTTAAGAAGCCCTGAGCTGGGTGATGGGTCTTGCAGAGACGTCCGTTGGTTGGACCTGGAGGAAAGCTTAAACCGAGCAAGGTAATTTATGACCCAAGGCGAGCTCAGCTCCCTGCAGGCAGCACAGCCCACGTTCTCCAAAGGACTGGTTTATGAACGAGAACTGGAAGGCTGGAGGCAGGATAAGTTATGGCTTTCCAGTGGCTTTCCCTCTCCTCCGCTCCTTGTGATATTTATCATTTGTGGGCAGGGATGAGAGGGTTCACTTTGCCAACTTTTGAACCCTCGCCAAATTCACAGCCCTGAGCTTGACGCCATTCCTGAACCTCTCGGCACTGGAGTTCCTGTTTCCTTAAGCATCCCGCAGCTTCTTATTTTGAAATGAGGAGAAATTCTACAAGCTTCACTTTAGAAGCTGGAAACAATTCCTTAAACATCAAATAGGTCTCCTCTTCTTAAAGCTGCAAAATATTTAGATGAGTTGAATATAAATTAATTGAAACCATAAGCTTCAAACTCCCCCAGTTTATGCACCAAATTCATGGCTGAATTGCACTTACATTTTATTGGCTTCAAAGTTTGATAAGAAATCATGGGGTGAGAGAATGGCCCCGACACGTTTGTTCCTTTGTATTTCTATTGCTTTCTTTCTATTGCTTTCTTCCTCCTTTAAGAGAGAATGAACTTCGGTTGAGCGCTAAAGGCTGGGAAGAGGAAGAAAGAGCAGGAGGCATTCGTAAGCAGAGTCTTGCCAAGAAAGAACTCTGTATTAGGAAACAGGGTATTTTGGCTAAAGATTTAGATTCTTGATTTAATGACTGTAACCTTAGGAGGTCGACATAACTTTGAAATCTGCATGGCCGACTCTCCACCACACTGGAGCGGGCTCATCTCCTTCACACCTGCAGCTCGTTTGGCACATCCTTCCCAGTCTCCGAGCCCTGTCCTTAGGAACCCTGTGAGGTTATTTGGGTCTAGCTCTTTCTATGGCCAATTGCCTGTTGTCCTTTGAAAGTAAGCCCTGTGTGCATGGAGACAGCTAAGCAAAGGCAGCCTAGGGTGAAGTGGAGATGCCTGCAGCGATTCTGTGGTACTATGTTCCCAGGGCAAGGGTGTCCACGGTTGCTGCAGTCTCTGGATATTGACTGGGAGGGGAACGGGGTTTGAGGGAAAAGAGGGTGTGCTATGTGCTCGAGACCAAGAAATTTCTGCCAACTGAAACTGTCAGATGCTGAGGAACCAGTATTCACCATTGAAATGGCATCCTTCTGTGTGCGGTGTGTGGCCGGGAGGGTTCAATCACAAATTCACATACCGAGCAGAGCCACAGATAGAACACTTCCTTGTCTTGCCACTATTCCCCCAGACACGCTTGGAAAGACGGCTCAAGATAGTCTGTGGACCTTCTATTCCCTCACCTCACAAAGATGGTCTTCCAGGGACCATCCTGCTCAGGAGTTGAATGTGAGTGAGAAAGCCCACAGGATCAGGGACGCTGGTTCTAAGGTAGGTACCCACAAAAGGTACCACCAGTGCTGGACAAAAACATGCTTGGAGCATTAGGCCAGGGGCTCTGGAGCAGTCGTGTGGTCTGCGTGCCACGAGCAAGCAGCTTCAAAACCTACTTTCTACTCGTTCAGGAGAGGAAAACACAGTCCTGTGATGGCAGACTGCACCGAGAAGAGACTGCCAAGAAAGTCCCTGTGCCCAGGTGTGGCCCTGCTGCCATGCTGCCAGATGGGATTATCCAAAATGGGTGTCCTCTCCCGCCACAGGCTCTCAACCCTCCCCTTCTGTCTGTTTGAAAAGCTGTAGAGAATTAAACAGAGGAGCCTGCCGGGGGAGGAGACAGTCCTTCAGGGGCACTTTATTTGGTTTGGTCTCTGTCTCCCAGCCTGGAATGTAGTAAAAAACCAGGAGAAGTCAGCGTGCAAAGAGTAGGCCTTGCAAGAACCCAAACCCTCCTGCCAAGGTGAAGGGCGAGGAGCTCTTTTGGGGCTCTGGTTTTATAATCATTTCTGTTTGTAGTGGGAAAGAAAGTTCCCCCTCTTGAATTCAGCACATGGAGTCCTTTCTTCCTTGCTCCCCTCCTTACACAAACATTATAGGGCCCAGTCCTTCAATGGGGCATTTTTGAGTAGCTAATGTTAAACACAGATGAACTCTGCCATTTGAATGGGATGCCTGTGTCTCTTGTATGGTGAAAGTGCCCCTCAGGCGAGGGAGGCGGTGATTGCATATGGTGATTGCTGGGGGAGGAGGTGGTGGCATGGCTCTCCATGCTCTTTTGAAGCTCCAAGAGAGGATGTGAGGGCAGGGGAGGGCACCAAAGGCTACTGTGTTGACCACTGGGTCCTCCAACACTGATTTTAGCCAGGGTCCTGGGAAAATGAAGAGAGGGAGATACGTCTTATATGATGGCCTGCTTCTCTGTCTCTGTCTGTCTGCCTCTCTCTCTCTCTCTCTCTCTCTCTCTCTCTCTCTCTCACACACACACACACACACACACACACACACTACCCTGTGTTTCCTAGTTCAGATTATAGGAAGGAGTCTAGTGTAACTAGTAACTTTGTAAATATTTTTGTACTCAGGATCTTAGTGAACTATCTTTCCCTATACTTGAATTGTCTCAGAATGTCCTGAGTGGAGAACAATGAAGTAAAGGAAAACATATAACCATGGGTGTTATGAAAGAGCTGCTTTAAAGAGAGGATTCCCACAGGGTCCTGACCCCTGGCTTCTGTGGATGAGCAGGGCTCCCTTTCCTAGACCATAGCAGCCCGCCTCTGCTCATGTTGAGCCATAGTGTGCTGGGTGGGATGGTGGCATGCTGCAGGAAGGGGGGGCTTCCTCCCTCTTGGATGGGGTTTAAAATTGGATCTACTAGCCCCCAGGAGACATTGTCAGTGTTTCAGACACTGGGTCCCTTTCTAATCTGCCCTGAAAGAGAGCTTATGGGAAATTTGTCTTCCCTCTTTACCACAAGAGGGACATGAAAATTAGAAAGTGAATGTTTTTGATGGGCACTGTTAAATACTCAGGTTACAGATACAGGGATATGTTTGTCATTATGGCTCCTGCCATGTCCCTGTCTGCACATCCCTCTCTGTGACAATGAGGGGATAGGCAAGCTCTCGGGAGAAGACAACAGCACAGATGGATAATGAGGGTGTTGCTGCGGCCACACAGAGCAGTTGTTTTGGATTATAGTTTCCTTGGGCATTGAGCATGCTCCATTCTTAAATGTGGAAATCTAAGAACCTAGCTACCTGGAAAATAATTGTATGCATACAGAAAGAGCTGTAATGGATGCAAAATGTTTTAATTAATATTCAAAACAGTGCTAACCTTAACCGGGTAAACCAGGGTTTGAGTTTCCTGGCCATATGTGGTTAGGGAAGCATTTGAAACGTGGTTAGTCTGAATTAAAGCACACGTTGGCTTTTGAGGACCTATAAGTTTGAAAAAGCTAAATATCTCACTGATAGTTCTTTAATATTTATTGCATGTTGTAATACTTTGCATATGTATATTGATTAAATTTAATATCTGTTTTCTTTGCTTTTTAAAATGCGGGTACTAGAAAATTAAAATTATGTATGTGATTGCATTTGTGACATGCATTGCTTCTTTGCTGCATAACACGGGTGTGGCTTTTGCAGAGTTCATGGGCCTGTTCCTACCCGGGATTCAGTACCACCTGCCCAAGTCATGGCATTGGGCTGTGACTGGCTGTGACTGGCTGTGACTGGCCTGAGCTGACCCTCCTATTGCACAGGTTGGCAGAGAGAGTTACCAAACACTTGGAAATTGATAAAAGAAAAATTCCTGAGTGGCCCGCCCAAGGTATTCTAGTTATTTTTACCTTTTATTGTTAAATGAAGAGCTGTTTTATAATTATGCAAGTTGTAGGAGATCGATAATGATGAAAATAACTCTTATTTACAGCAATGGAAATATGTGTCTGGTAGGATAGAACTGATGATTGCTTTATGGCTAAAACCTTTTATATCTTTTTATAAATGCATTTCAATCTTTTGCACATATGTGTGGTTGACTCCATTACAGCATCTTACTTGTTCCTTATTAGTTAAATATGTTAAAAATCCTGGATACCAGCTCATTTTATTTTTATGAGAATCATGATTTGACCTTCCTTACTCCCCACTCCTCCTCTTTTCGTTTTGCAATACTGGAAAATTTAGAGATTTGTTATGGTCTCATTGAACTGTGCAGTCCTTTCCTCCCTCCTCCGACTCTGCAGCCCCTCCTCTGGCTCTGATATCTGGACAGCTTCAGCACCCTGAGATGGAATGGAGTGCCTTTTTCTATAGAAAGTGTTTTACCCGATAGCTGCTTACTATTTATTTCTCTGCTTGGCTTTGTGGCTCATGCCTATAATACCAACACTCAGAGCAGCAGGAACAGGTGGGTCACCCAAATTTCAAGGCCACCTAAGCCGTATAACAAGCTCCAAGACAGCCAGACCTAGAGAGTGCAACTCTGTCCTACAAGCCGCCATCACCAGACACACCTGTCACCAGCAAACAAGTTCAGCTATGGCTTGTTTTGAATCTCCCGAGTCAGCCAGAGCATCCTCCTACTCAGTGAAACCTTTGATGCTGAGGGCTTTTCCTTAGGATCCCAAATAATGGAAGAGGAATGCAACCTGCTCTACAGAAGTTTCTCACTGTGGGTGTCCCTCAATTGCCGAGCATACGAAACCCCAGATGAAGAAGAAAATGAGTGGATGTAAACTCTTTTGACAGCCTTGTTTGGATCCCTGTGCTGTTTTCTTTTTCCAAAAAGACCTGACCTTTTCAAAGCAAGATTAGACAAGGCAGGGCAGACCCCTCAGTATCTACTTTACATTTTTATTTATTGTTATGAATTGAGTAAAACAATAAATAATAATTAAAATAAAATATAAAGCCTATAATTTCACAAACTTAAAAAAAACTTTAGAACACCACACTTTAGATGGTATGTTTTGTTTCTTCATTTAAAAAAAATCAGTTAATTTCTTTCCTTTAGAAATATCTCCAATGTTGTGAGGACTGGCCTCCTGATTTAAGTTTTATACAACATGAGCAAGCTTACTGGCCTTTAACAAGAAGTGACATCTGATTTTGATATTGATTCTGAGAATGAAGCTGACTCTGTGTAAATGCAGAAGCGCCCACAGCGATGCAGCATCCTCGTTAATATCATATATACTTCTTGTTTCTTTAGCGAAATAATGTAGGGAGCTTTATGGCAGGCATAAATACTTTGATCCAATATTTTAATAGCACAATTCACTTTAATAGCACAATACACACAAAAAACTAAAGGATATATTAATATAAAAATAGAAAGCTTTTATCGCTAACTTAAACATTAAAATTAATTTAAAACAATTGGAAATTAGAAAATGTTTAACTTAGCTGGAGGTGCCTTAGAGTTTTCATATTAAATACTTTTTAAAGCTGCTAACCAAGAAGAATAATTTATACTACTATTTGTTTCAGATTAAGATAGCATTGCATTCTAAGAAGTTGATTTAATTAAATAAAAATCTATGGTAAAATTAGAACAAGCTTTACGAGCTTTTGATGTAGCTTATAAAAATGTTTAGCTCTCTAGATGGCAACAAAATGCTTAGCATAGTTTATGCCCTCTCATTACTAAAAACAATGAACTAGCAAGCTCTAAAACTAAGATGCAGGACTTTGTCTGCATGGAAAATTTACTTCTTATCAAAGAGATTTAATTTAACCCATTTTTCACAAAACAAATCATCGTTTCTTTATGATTTTTTAATTGGGATTTTTCTCCCAAGTAGATTTCACATGTTTCTTTCTCTTAAAAGGGTTTGCTGCTAAGTGAATAGATAGAAACAAAACTATAGTTGTTTCCGGAGAGTCGAGAATTATGAAATCTTTTCTAGAAAACAATTCTACTTTTTTTATTATTATTATTAACCTGAAGGAACTGAAAATCCTAATTAGAGGGTGATGTCTTTGTCCTTTGCTGTTCAGGAAGGGACATTCATCACACAAGCTACCGTTCATCAGTGCTGTTGGCCAGGTGGATATCAGCACAAACTGTGATGACATACAGCTTCATATGCCAGGAGAGTCTCCCACGGTAACACGCCCATTATTCATATGGAAGGGTGAATTCAGGAGGCACAGGCTGCTTTGGGTGTTTGTAAGTTCCTGGAGTTGTTTGGCAATGTTTCATGCTAGCTTTTTGTCTTAGATGAGGGGTGTTTATCAAGACTTCAGAAGTACCTTTGGTCTTCCTCCAGGAGGCGTCCAGAGTTGCGTGGGCTGCACGATTGATAGAGCTGGCTATTTGTCTCTATAATTTCTAGATGAAGTGAAGATTTTTAAGAGACATCCTGTTCTGTCCACAGAAGGGCATGGACTGTGATCCAACGACTGCAGCTTTCGTGCGGACATGCAACAGCAGACAGAAACCCACATGCCAGCTCAGGATTATTTTCTCCAAATATAAGGCTCCCTTTCTCTTCCGTGTCATGCTAGCTTGCAGTCTTGGCCTCCAGCCTCTCCTCCTCCTTCCCTCTGCGTCAGTCAAGGAAGACTGTGGTACCTTTGTCATTTAAAGGGATAAAGACCCTCAACCTCACGGGCAGGATGGCAGTGTTATAATCTAGCTGAGAATGTGATCAATGTCTTTTACACAGCATCTGTATTAAGAATCAGTTTTTAAAGGAGTGTTGTGCTGCTAGCGATTCACAAGCTCAGACCCTAGTATTTCCACCAAGAGGAGTAAGAAAATGATGTGTTGCTTCCAATTAACCACGATGAAGACGGCATTGTCAAAGTCTGTATTTGCTGGAATCTGCCCCATCCAGTTTCCCATTTCACAAAGTGATCCCTGGTTCCTAAATCAAAGCCTTGCTTGTAGGCAAGCGGAGGTTGAATAGAGCTGCAAAGCAGCCTAGGAACCAAGGAGGCACCAGGGAGATGAGGCTGATCTCTCTGGAGGAAGGTGATAGAGAAGAAAGGGAGGTAGAACATTCTTCTCTAATATAGTTTGGGGTTCCCATGTCAGCACCGCTCCCTGATCAGGAAGCACATGGAAATTTGCTCAAGACGTGAGGATATTTTGGAGACATGATTGCAGAGAGAGCTACAGACAAGGAAGGTGTTCGAAGCGATTCAATCTCACCTTGCTACTTCCAGCATTAGTCTCGGCATCACTCCCTCAGTGGCAATGCTGACAACCAGCGCCAAGCCTTTCCCCGATGTGTTGGTGTATTCTCTTCCCCACCACCAATAGATAACAACAACTAGATTTCATTGAAGACTTCCCTGTTTTAAAGCAATGTGATATTTAATTTTCACAATTCTGCAAGTTGCCCTTGCTGCTGTGAACAAGCTCATTTGCACAGATAATGAAACTGAAGCCGAGTTCTTTTTCAGAGACATAAGCAGCAAAGTAGGACTTTTAAAATGCAAACCACCAAATTTCAAATGCTTTGTTCTTCTGCATTTGAATGGCAGTGGGTTAGAATAAGATACACGGTTTAGCCCGCTGTGTTTGCCTTTCCAAATAGGAAGGAGGTTAGAGAAATGGAATGCGCTTTTCTGGTTTCTCAGAATTAATCTTTGAAGAATCCAAAGCACTTTTATGTTTATAGACTTATGCATTATTTGCACTGTTCTGAAATATTCAGGGAAAGAGGAAATATAATTCTTTGCCACAGAATAAACTAACAGCAGCAGGCAAGGAGTTGGTGCCAGGCAGAGCATCTCGATTGTTCCATACACTGATGCTGGCGTTACGAAAGCTGGCTAGTGGGAGGAGGGCTCAGCATCACATACATTGTACCGGAACCACTCTCCATCCCCAGTGGCCTCAAAAGGTACCTCCTGCCTCACTTTATCTCATTCCCACTCAGGTGCTTGGCAATAATTCAACCAGGACCGCCAAACATCACCTCTAACCACCTCTAATTTACAAATGAGGAAAATGAAGACAGACTGTCAAACATCTAAAAGAAAAAAATCAAAGGAAGATGTTAGGAGCTTCCTATGAAGCTTTTCCACGTGGCTTTTTTTTTTTTTTTAAGGAACAACCTTTTAGGTAAACTCGAAGGGGAAAAAATGGAGAAAAGAACTGCAGCTTTCTTTTTGTTAAATACCAGGCTGCCTGTCAAACAGAAAATTGATTCTCACTGACACAGGATTTTCTCTCAATAACAGATTGGTATGTACGTGGAAACCTTACTATTTGTTCTTTGTCTTCAAAGACCTGAGTTTCAGGTTGGCAGGGAGGGACCACAAAACATCCATGAAGTTTTACTCTTGACTGACCCCTCTCCATCAGCCCTGATGTTCAGGCAGCCACGTTTCAATTGTGCCGTGGCACTTTGCAGAAATTCATCAAACTAATAGGCCAGCGTTTGTGAGAGGGTAGTGATCAGGCGATTTCAATTTCATACCGTCTGTTCCCAGGTTTCTCTCAGCTACCAGGCTGGTCACTGGCTTTGGAGGACAGGCAGAGTATCAGGGCTTTGGAATGCTCTGCACGGATTTCAAAGGAGCTGGCATGCCCATGAGCTCAACAGCTGCTTCTTACCACACGAAGCAGAGACTGCCGGCTACCTGCAAGAGATGCACTTGACCATCGTGACGAAAGCATACCGAGCTTTCAAGAGCTGGCTGTACATCTGGGAGCTGGAAGGGAGCTGCCACAGGGCTCCACAGGAGGACGAGGACATAGGCGACAGAAGAGGAGGGAAAGGAGGTCTTGTCATCCTTCTCATTGGCAACATTCTTTGTTCTTGGGAGATCACAGCCTCATCAGTATCACCCCATGATTACCTGCTTCTCTCTCCAGTGTGTTCTCAGGACCCAACAAGAGCCTAAGCCAGAAGGCAAAACCAGGAAGAAACAAGAATTTGTATTTGGCCAATGAGTCTGACTTTCTAGTGCCTGACTCATACCTCTCTTGAATGATTACTTTCTCTGTGCTCAGGCAATTTGGATTAATTGATACAATAAAGGTCTGAAAGCCCTAAAATGTGGGTCCAATTCCCAACTCTGACACTACAGAGCTGAACAACCTGCGAGGGGATGTGTAGAAAAATCAACAACAGTTTTCCCATCTGCAGAATAGTTGCCGCTGGGACACAGGGTGGCATTAAAAAAAAAACAAAACAATACGACTGTGTTCCAAATGCTAATTATTCACCAGTTGCCATTCCAGACTGTGTCCCTTGGTATCAGTGAGCTGATTGCCTGCAGAATGATGATGTCGGTTTGAAATCTAAATGTGTGTTCCAAAAGAGTAGAGCTTTCAAAGTCATCCGAGATGCAGAGTAGGGGATGTGGAAAAAAGCTCAAAGACCCCTTTACTTTCCAAGGACATCAAGACCCAAAGAGGTTAGTGACCCAAGCGAGCTCACAGTCAGGGTCACAGCAACGTGAGCCGGGCACAGGGCTTCAGCGTAGATGGATATCCTGCTTCTTTCCGTCTGCCCGCTTCCCACGGCGGTCCCCGTGGAGGGGTTTCTCATGACGTGAGATTCCCCTGGCCCTACCTGGATGACTGGGGCAGTGTGTAGGGGCCTTTTGTGATCTAGCAGCATCCCAACAGGTAGAAAGCATATTTCTTGATGACAGGGGCTGCAAAGTCTCCTCTCAGCCCAAAGTCACAGAAAATGGAAATAAACAAAGGCTGACAACGCTGTTCCCCTGCGGTGACCTGTTCACCTCCCCTGCCACTTCCAACTTGACTTTTTCCTGAACAGCCTCCCATCATTCAAGTCAGCAGGGACTTCCAGGCATCAGGCAGCCCTTGCCCAGGCTGCCAGAAGGAATATTTTGCACAGTGGGGTGCAGGCGCGGTTTAAGTCCGGGCTGTAATGGCCCAGAAGGGGTTCTGAGGCTCCTCAAGTTCCCTGGGTCTCAAAACTTCCTCCTAAAGATTTCTTTTCTTACTTTTAACCACTTCGTGCCCCGAAATCACTAAGGTTGTTTCTTGAAATCCTCACAGAACTCCTTTATTCTGGAAGGTTCTGACCCAATAGGCAGCCTTAAGAAGAACATAAGCAACAAACTTAAACAAATTAAACCCAACTTAAGGATTACTGTGGATGACAACAGACATTTTACCAAGTTCACCTACTTTCTGTTTTACAGAAACATTCATGCAACATCTTTTGCAATAACTATAAAGTAAGAGCAACACAAATAAATGTCCATCAAGAGATGCCTGGGTGAACTAGACATCTTCTTCAGTGAACTAGTACCCAGCAATGAAGACAAAGTGGTGATGCAGCTGAACAGTGGACCAACCTCAGAAAGTTATGCTAAGTGAAAAAATCTAGAAAGAAACCCCAACAAAACAAAAAAACAAACAGAATGTCAGAGAAAACAGACCAAAGTTTGAGGGATTCCATTTCTAAGAAATGCCCCTACAAGGCAAAAATAGAGGCAGAGAGCAGACTGGTGATTGCCAAGGGAATAAGAGGGGATTGCAAATGAGAGTGGGGCTTCTTTTTGGGGGTGATTCAGACCTAAGCATATACTGCTCTGGTGGCTTCCCAGTTCTCTAAGTTCCTTACAAGTTTCTGAACTAGCTATGTGGAGTGAAATGTTTCTGCTGTGTGCCTATGCCTCCTAAAGTTAGACAAATGAGCACCCACAAGACGGAGCTTCCATAGCCTAGGGTGGGGGATATCTTTGGAGTTCTTGAACACCCATTTGACTCAGTCATTCAGTTCCCTTTATTCTAACTGTCCGCCATGGGAAGCAAGTGACCTTCAAGTCAGGGCAGCGGCCTTCCTGAGGCAACAATTTACAGAGCAGACGGGCTCCATTACAAGGTCTGGTAGAGCCTTGATTCAAGGACCAACATGTTCAGTAAAAAGCTGATGGTGGTGGCAGCAATTTAGATCTGCAATTAAGACATTAGAGTGTTTGGGACCGACAAGAAGTTAACATAAATGATTCAGTTGTAAAATCTTCAAAGATGTAGCCTTGCACAAGGGTCTCTCACAATGGCTGCGTGGCTGTATTTATTTATACAACATTACTGTCTGTAAAATATTCTTTTCTCCCTAGAACTTTTCCAAAAAGCCCTGGAACCCTTAAGAGGGGAGACTAGAATTGGGTCTGAATAATGCATTCAAGATAATTTTAAAAAAAATCACCCTTTAATAAGGACCATATTCCTCCAATTTTCCCTTATATATGATTCAGTATTTTGCAAATGCTGATGTATGAAGAATGCATTGAATGTGGCAAAAGTTGAAGATAGCCCCTGTGGATAAGACCTAATGGACACCATCCTGGAATAATACGTATAGCTCAACCCCCAGACATGTGTCTTCAATTTAAAATAATTCAGCAATCATGTTCAACCAGAACCTGATTACACAAAATGGGACTTTTAAACCCTCAGACTTGGATCGAATTTTGAGGCCCCAAATGTGGGAGGGGGATAATATGTGGCCTGTTTATAGATCCCAGATCTTGTGATTAAGTGGTCCACACACATATTTAAGCGTTGCTTTGAGCTTATCAAGGCCCCTAAACCGTTTCCCACCTACAAATATTAGCTTGCCTTATGAGAAACTAGATGAAACTCCTGGCTGGGATACAAAGGGAAGAAAATGGAAAATAAGTTGGGCCTCTGGCATGATAATATGGTTTCCAAAATGCCAAACTAAGGTCTCAGTCTCCACTGCCTCAAAGGCTGGGGAGGAAAAATGCTGGCCAGAGCTCCCCCCCAGGTTGGTACAGGGGGGGACCTTGGACAGAGAGGCACGGCACACCAAGTCCCTTGGGTCTTGAGGATGGGTTGTTCCTTGGTGATTTTCAGTTTACTGCTGGCAGCCTCTTCTCCTGATGGCTGCAAAGGTCTTCTTCCACAGAGACATGTCGGGCCTCTGTCTGTGTTAGGACTTCTGAGATGCCGGGAGGTCCTCGAATACTTCTTTGATAGGCTGCCCAATCCTGGAGTTGCTATCATTACTAAGTAGTTATTTCTTGAAATCCCTTTGATCAGAATAACTCATAGCCATAAAATGTTTGGTGAATCACCAGTAATGGTATTTAGGGATAAGAGTGCCAGATATAATACGGACACTCAGTACAATGGGAGTTTCAGATCTACCGCACATATGTTCTAGACCCTGGGAGAAGGCAGTGTGTTGGTTTGTAAACTGAGACATGAAAGTCTTAAGATGTTATGGTCTAAGAAATAGGCAGAGGAAATATGCTTGACAAACTATCTAGGCTTTTTTTCTTAAATGAATAGGCATATAGACGATAGGTAGATTTTCTTTTCATGTTGTTGATGGTTCTTTGTTTGCAGGTATTGTGGCTTAAGAGATGAAAACAGAACCCTTTCCAGGTACTGGCTGGGGGAAATATCCATCCCTGCCACCTTTTATTCTGACCTTTGGGTGAGGTGGTGCTAGGCCACAAGCTCTCCTGGAAGGTGCACCAGGCAGGGCCTGAAGGTGATGTTGAGTTGTCAACAAATTGATTTCCCTCCCAAGTTTCTGTTACTAAAAATAGGATAGCTACCCATAAGCCAAAGGGGACTCAACGTTCTTTCTGATAACTTCGTGCCAGGTGGAAGGAAGGTGGATGAAAGACGGTCTTCTGGGAATTCCAGGTGACGTGAGCCGCACATCACGACATTCCTGTAACTGTCACATGTCATCCGTGCTTGAAGCAAAATGTTAGCCTGAGATGTAGCGTCAGACTCCTGCAGGAAGGACGGAGGAGGCTGCCCTTCCTCTGCGCTCCATGGTAGAGTTCCCTGCTTTGCAGCGGGCCTCAAGCTGCCTTTAGTGCCCCAAGCTCCCATACGGAAAAAGATTGGCCCACGAGCTGTGCCTACCACAGATGGCTCATAAATATCTGTTGAATGGACAAAATAACCATGGCGACAAGCAGAATTCTGCAAGGTATTTTTCAAATGCCTAAGTCTATAAGAAGAGTCTCCTGGATTCTGGATTCCCTTTTTTTTTTCTTCTGCCTGAGAATGGGTCTAGGCTGGCCTTCAACTTATCATCTTCCTGCCTCAGCTTCTCAGATGCTGGGGTTCATTCTTATGTCACTATGATTATTTATTTATTTACGAGTGAGGCGATTGAGTTCAGGTGTGTATGTGTCCCAGTGCACGTGTGGATGTCAGAGGACCACTCTGAGGGGTTGGTTCCCCCCGCATGTGGCTTCTGGAGATTAAACTCGGGTCTTCATGCTTGCCCTGTAAGCACCCTTACTGTCTGAGGCCAGCTTGCTACTCCTTCAGGTCTCTCTTTGATGTCGTAGGTAATCAGAGAGTGAAAGGCTAGGGCAACGCATAAGCAGGAACGCTGCCTGGAAGAGCCGTCTCCTGCCAGGGTCTCCCGAGGAGCCAGGCTGAGCACAGCCTTGAAGAGTTCCACGCTCCAACGTCTAGCCCAGCGAGGACTTAACTCTCAATAACCAAAGAAGGCATTTTATGCAAGAATGAAACTAAAGTGTGGAAGAAAGTATGGGTGAGAAGGCCAGTTGAATATAACAAGTAGGTAGATATGTGTAACACAGAGCAGAGTGTGCCTTTAGCAAGCTGCCTGGGCTTGCCGTCTAAGTACTGTTTGCACAGCAGAGAACAGTACACTCTAAAACTTAGTACCTGCAGAGCTCGGAAGGGAGGGTTGTAGCTTTGTATTTCCTCCAAGTGATAGATATGGACATTATTAACGCATTTTCTAACCTCCTTCCCCATATAGCTGACTCTGCCTGGCAGAGCTGGTCACATCATTGCTGGTAAATGACCCTTAGCTGAAGTCTGAACATAGAATCTACAAAATATTTGAAAACTGAGGGGCCTAGACTGACAGACCTGAATAGTGATAATCCTTCATAGACTGTCCTTAAGTTTGTCAGGACGAATCCTCTGACCTCCCTGTGACTCAGCTTCTAGCTCATTTTTTCCTGGGGTTACAGAAAAACCGAGGTGCCATTTTAAGAGCAAAATTAGTGTTTTAAAATGGAGTTGCACAATTGACATTTAAACCTTGTGTAGATCCTCCCAAGAACACTCACTTCTGTTTCCACAAGAACCCTGCAAGGATTGCATTTGCTATTCTCATCCAGGCAGGTCAGCTGAAGGCAGCTTAAGAATCTGCTCACTGTGAAGTTTGTAAGCAGAGGTGTGCAGGACTCCAGGGGTGCTTCCCTAGGTCCTCATACGGGGCTTTGAGCCTAGCATCTACTCAGCTTATTCAGCAGATGAATGGCGAACATGAGTGATGATGAGAAGCCCACACCCTTTAGGACTACAATGTAACAACCAGAGGCTTTGAAGTTACCGAAATTTGGCTTCCTGCAATGGTTCTGAAGGATGTGAATAAGAAAAGCTGTCTCTCCTACTCAGAGAGGACAACTTCAAAGATCCCCAGTGGAAGCCCAGAGCCAGGACAGTACCAAGTCCTCTCCATTATGTTTTTCTTATATGCCCTGCAGCATCAGTACATGGTAGCAGACATCTCCCTCTCCTTTGTCTGATGCTCTGGGGCCTTCTCTGCATCACCATCCTTGAACTTTGTGGTTGTTACTAAGGGAAACAGGAGTTTCTTGAATATAGCACTGCTGTACTTGTACAGGTAATCTAATCAGTAAGACTACTATGTGACTGATGGAAAAGGGTCACATACCCAGAGTGGGTACCCCGGGTAAAGGGATGCTTTCCATCCCAGGCAGGAGTGCAGTACTGGGAAATTTCACCAGGCTACTCAGAAGAATGTACAATAACTTGTAATACTTGTAAATTGCTTGGAGACTCTTCCATTGATATTTTCAGACTGTGGTTGAATCAGAAATGACCAAAGCCATAGATAGTAGTAATTGTGGGGTAAGAAAGGCATTTAAAATTTTAAATTAAAATGTATTGAGCAGAGGGAAAGTCAGCGGGTGTTTTCAAACTCTTCTGCTCGTGTGCCAGGAGGATTTTAAACCATGCACCCTGACCCACTTTTGGGTTAGAATCTACATTGTTTTTTATCACGAGTTGTAACAGCTATCCTGAACATAATTTTTTAAACCATGTTTTAAATATTGACATTAAAAAATTATATGGCCATTTCAAATATAGTCACAGAATTTATTCAATTTGATACTTTCTATTTTTTTGTGTGTGTGTATGTAGGGGACATATGTTTACATGTATGAGGGTGCACATGTATATTCTAGTGCTCTTGATCAATCTCCACCTTATTCTTTAAGGCTAAGCCTCTCAGCTGAGCCCAAACCTTGCTATTTCAGCCAATCTGCTCCAGGAACTCCCATCTGAGTTAGGATTACAGGTGAAGCCACTCTGCCCACTCTGCGTTCACATGGATGCTGGGGGCCCAAACTCTGGTCCTTAACACTTTGCCCACCAAGATGTCTTCCCAGTCCCAATACTTGCTGTTTTTCTTAAAGACTCTTGAAATTTTATAGTGTTTTCTTATTTCCATAAATGAATTGTTTATATTCTACATTTCTCTTATTATTTCAATCCTCTGGAATGTATTTTTATGCCTAAAATCTTTTATTGAACACTTCATTTTACTTGCCTGCTACAAAAATATGTGTATAACCTGAAATTAATATTTTTACTCATTAAGTCTAAATGATCAGTATTAAAAATTCTACCACTAATGTTTAATAGCAATCCATTCCGAACTATAATGATCATATCAAGTGAGGAATAGAAATTACTGGGTATTTGCCTCCTAATGGGATGAAAGATTTTTTAGTTCTAATCGGTCAGAATTCAAATAAGGTCCCTGTGAGATGAAGGCTGACTCTTAAAATCCTCTGGTTTCCTTTTAGTCTTTTCTTGTTTATTTATCATGAGACAGGGTTGCACTATGTAGCCCAGGCTGACTTGGAGCTCACTACTCACCCAAAGCTGGCCTTGAACTTGTGTCCTTTCTGTCTCTGTCCTTGAATCGTTAAACTTCAATCTCTTGCTCACTCTCTTCTCCATATGGGAGCATATGGCAGAGAAAGCTGCTGGCCTCGTGACAGCTCAGAAGTAAAAAGAAACAAGGAAGGCCTGGGATCCCAATTCATGCTTCCAGGAAACTTCTGTTAAACCTACTTCCCTTCCGTCCTAGTTCCCACTTCCCAAAGCTTCTGTCACCCCCCAGTGTGGCATAATGGGAACCAAGAAATCAACATATGAACCTATAGGGGCATTCCAGAAGCAAACTAGAGCTGGCAAGGACAGGCTTGTTTGTTAGAGGCTCCTCTCCAGCACATGCCACAGATATATCTGTTGTCCTAAATGCACACATCAGCCAGGACAAACATTAGTTCCCTTAGAGAGCATAACACACACCCTGTATGAACAGCAATTCACTGGGAAATAAAACATTGTCTTCTTGCCCCTTCAGTGTGAGTGGGGAGGGAGTTCAAAGATGAGAGTCTGGAGACAGCATGGTATGGCTGAAAAGACCTTGGGTGTGGTGAAGCAAAATGCATACAGAATGCAGCCACGGAGAGGGGTAGGGCTCTGGGTACCGCTTAAGCTGGAGCACAGTACAGGCAGCAACAAGAAGACATGCTGTCTCTCCACCCTTGGATTCCATCCCACTCATATATCCTCATTCTCAGATTCTACAGTAACAAGGTGACTACTGATGGAGCTGGAGAGGTGACTCAGCGGTTAAGAGCATACACTGCTATTCCAGAGGACCTGGGTTCGATTCCCAGCACCCATATGGTGAGATTCTATGTGTAACTCTATGTAGTTCCAGTTCTAGGGGATCTGTTTTAGGTAGGGTTTCTGTTGTTTTGAAGAGAAATCGTGACCACGGCAACTCTTATAAAGGAAAACATTTAATTGGAGTGGCTTGCGCAGTCCAGTGATTCAGTCCACTATCATCGTGGTGGGGAGCATGGTGGCATATAGGCAGATATGGTGATGGCTAAATCTTGATCAGTAGGCAACAGGAAGTGGACTGGGACACTGAGGGAAGCTTAAGAAAAAGAGACCTCAAAGTCTGTCCCTGCAGTGACACATTTCCTTCAACAAGGCCACACCTACTTCAACAAGGCCACACCTCCCAATAGCACTAATCTCTGTGAGCTTATGGGACCCAATTACTTTCAAACTACCACACAATCCAACACCCTCTTCTGGCCTCCTTAGGTACCAAAGATGAAATGGTGCACACATACATGCATCTATACACATAAAAGAATGATAACAATAATAGTAATAATAATTTTAAAAGTGACTGTTGTAACTCCTGCCTTTTGTCCCATGGGAAACTCCCTTTGTTCTCTGCAGTAAAAACAACCTCCTTTTTTTCTTTAGCGGATGCCTACCACTGTCATGTGCCTGGCTCTTAATGATGTGGGATGCTCTAGTTGACCTAATTGATCTATCCCGAGTTCCACGTCTCTTCAAGGCTCTGCAGAAGAAAACCAGTGTCACCCCCCAAAGAAGAATGGATGCTCACAGACAGCCACCAAACAGTTCCCACTCCACCAGGTCTCATCCAGTCCTCACCGGATAGCCTAGTGGATGGTGGAGCTGAGCAATAACATGGAATGGGACTGACTGAACAGAACAGAATAAAACCTTGTGGTTGCCAAGGTTAAAAGGTAGATGAGCGTCTACCTAATCTCCAGTGAAGAGATTAGGGCACCACGGGAGAGGCTAGGAACAGACACAGAACAGTGCACCAGTCTCCTGTGCACAGGCCGACAATGGAGAAGTGTATGTGTGTGTGTGTGTGTGTGTGTGTGTGAGAGAGAGAGAGAGAGAGAGAGAGAGAGAGAGAGAGAGAGAGAGATTTGGTTGGGAGCAACACTTCGGATGTCCCATGCCCATTACGACCTGCTCTATAGGGAGAATGTACACTTGTACAGCATCATCCCACTTCTTGAGCCACAGGACTTCTCCCCCTCCCTGGTGGGGGTTCTGGATTCTAGAATTCAGGGGACAAATCTTTTTTAAATTTTATTTGTTTATTATGTATACAACATTCTGCTTCTATGTATGCTCGCACGCCAGAAGAGGGCGCCAGATCTCATTACAGATGGTTGTGAGCCACCATGTGGTTGCTGGGAATCGAACTAAGGACCTCTGGAAGAGCAGCTAGTGCTCTTAACCACTGAGCCATCTCTCCAGCCCCCAGGGGACAAATCTTAGGATCATTGATGTATGCCCCTGAGCAGAACAGAAGTACGCTCACAGAGTCTAAACAAGCGTATACATTTTCACAGAAGGCGACAAACCTAGCATTGACTGGACATGTTTCTCAACACTAGTCTAGGAAGTCTGGGGACCAAGGCACATTCTGTGTGGCCAAACAGTGATGGAACCGCAACCAGTATAAAACTAATTTGTTGCTGTTGTTGTTATTTGGTTTTGTTTTTTCCAGCAGAAGATTCCATGCTAAGGAGATGCAGACATGTTGAGAGAGTCAGGAGGGGCAAGGTCAGAAACGGAGCAGTTCAAAGAGGCCATGGCTCAGACCGCTTAGATCAGAGACTACCTTCCTAATCCTTTTATTTATTTGTTGTGGCGGTAGAGATGGAAAGTGGGGCCTCACACATGCGAGGTAAGGGCTCATCCCCTGGACTATTGTCCCGTCCCTTCATCTGGGGCTCTTGAATCTCAGCTTTGCTACTTTCTCTGTATAACTGTAGGACTCCTCAGCTTCTTCCTCTCCAGACTGAGGCTTTTATTAAAGCAATAGGCTTGCATTTGAAACCAATGTGGAACCGATCTTGATCGTTTGCCTTGATCTTCTGAGCTCCAGATAGAACCTAAAGCTCTTCAGGGCAAAAGAACTCTCTGTGCTGCCCAAAGTAACACACGCACACATGCACACACGCACGCACGCACGCACTCACGCACGCACACGTTTTTCCTTCTCCCCCTACCGCTTTCTCAGGACCAGATGACTGCAGAGCTGTCTGACGGCTTTTGAATTTAGAGTCCCCCCACCTTCTGCCCCCAACTCTTTTGAGCATCTCAAGCCAGATGAATTCTCCACATCAGCAGAATTTTACATATGTTATGCAAAAGCACATCACCGAAACACAGAGCAAAGGACATAAATAATGCAAATTGAACATCCATCTTAACCCCGGCCAGATGAGGCGGGGTGGGGCTACAATTAGCTGGGGAGACCTGACAATGGTTATTGTGGCAACATAATCTATGGGAGGTGTCCGGTTACAACCAGCACATTTGCAAGGCAGAAATACAGACCCCGATAAAGGGAAAGGACAAAGAAAAATTGGGAGGGGCCAGCAAACATGGTAGACAGACAGATAAACAGAACCCCCTGAGATGGACAGGCAGGGGGATGTGCACACAGGGAAGGCCAGCTTTGGCTTTGAGTGAGGGCAGAAAATGGCAGTGCTGCCCTTGAAATCCCTGCCGTGGGGTCATGAGCAAGCTGTTGACTCTGTTCCCGTCTAAATTACAAAGGACTGCAATTATATGTGGAAAATTGTCCGGCCGTGTCCCTGAGCAGATGGGAAGGCCGTGGTGGCAGATGACATGAAGTTAGCAAGCCGCTGGTCCTTCCGTCCTTGGCGTGGGCAGAGGCTGCCTGGGTACCAGAGCCAGCATCATTGAGAACAAAACAGTCACTTTAAGAAGAGCCTGTTGTCTGCAGACTTAAGACTCAAGTCATTAACTGGTTTAAATTCTTGGTACCTGGATCGAAGTAGGGGTGTGTGTGTGTGTGTTTGTGAGAGAGGGGGGGGGACGGGAAGAGGGAGAGAAGGGCAGAAGTAGCTTCTCATCATTTGTTACCTACTCTGGCAAACCCTGAATTATGTCAGCATGTTGATAGTTTTGCACTGGGCATAGGTTGGGCGACAGGAAGGAGTATCAATCTGGCTATCTGGGGAAGGATGCCAGCTTCCTTCCTTCTGTGCTGTGCTGGCCAGGGTTAGCTGCAATCACAGTTACGATGCTCCATGGCAAGGTTTGGCTGGAGAGGCACTCTAGGCACACAGAGAAGGGGCAAGCAGCCTGGGGAGAACAGCCCTCACCAAATGGATGGGAGGTAGCAGGGAGCAGTTGTTCAGATCAGCAACTGCTGGAGAGGCAGCCAGGGTTACCAGCAAGTCTGGTTGGTTTGGAGGCTTGCACCCCAGGGGAATCATAACCCGGAAGACAGAACCTCAACATCATCATAGTGATTACTAAACTTAGTAATGGCTATTAATGATACGGGTTCCGATCGTAAAAGGCAGCAAATTGAAAGCCAATGCCCACTGTGTGCCTGGCGCTGTGTTAAGTACTTATAGGAAGCTGTGCATTCAGATGCATGCTGCTCCTAGCTTTAATTCAGTAGTGAAAGGGCTTCTGGTGCAGAGAAAGATGCCCCTCAAGGCCACTGGGGAAGATTCACGACCTAATTGGCCACCGCTCTTCATTCTTCCCAGGAGCTGCCTCTAATGTGATTGTGCAGCTCTTGGCTGGCCCGATGACTTGCTTGACAGTGTCCTCATTCTGTGTCCAGATCTCAAGAATGGTCCCGCCCTGGGAACCCAGATGGGTGCATAAGCTTGGTCTGTTCTGCTAGAGGACAAGAGGCCCCTGTGCAGCAGATATGCACTGTCCCAACCGAGGCCGTTCTATTTCAGCCAGCGCCTGTGGCCTCATGAGAGAGTCTAGACCAGTGGATTTCAACCTTCCCAGTGCTGTGACCCTTTAATACAGTCCCTCATGTTGCGGTGACTCCCACAACCATAACATTATTTGTGTCGCTGCTTCGTAGCTGTAATTTTGCCACTGTTATGAATTGTAATGTGCCTTTTTGTTGGAGGTAGAGGTTTGCTGAAGGGGTCATGACCCACAGGCTGAGAACCTAGGGTGTAGACATACTCAGATGAGTGTGGCCCGCCCACACAGGCAGAACTTCCAGTGAATTTCCTGCCCAGTGAACAATGAACCTGAGTATAGTTCTAAGCTACCAAGTTTTGGGATAGTTGTTACTCAGCAGCAACAACAAAAAAACAAACAAAATAAGCAATCTACTCCATCTTTCTTCTGACTACACACCCTCAAGTGCGCATCTTGTTCACCAACACCACATGTGCCAGTTCTGCCTGTCTTTTCCTGGAAGGTTCTGGTAACAGATATTGCTGGCTGCCCACGGTATGCACTTTCTGACAGAACCTCTGAGACATGGGAGCCTTACCCCCACTCCAGGGAAAGTCCCAGTTGAAAAAGCCAGTAGTGGTGGCTGCAGAAGCTTCATCAGACATTGTCTGGGATGACTTCGAGACCTGTCTCTGGCCGAGATGGATGGCCCAACTGAGCCATCTTTCTGGAAAAAGAGCTCTTCTTGTTAAGGACATAAACACTAAAAGGGATTCAAAAGTAACTGTACTCTGCCCACCAGCTTGTAACAAGAAGGCCTGGCTGAGGTTGGCCCTCTGGCCAAGGTTGGCCTAGCTTGAAACTGAGCAACAGAAGCCTCTTGGTACCACTGAGAGGCAGACCCATGCCTGGGATCCATACCTTTCATCCTTCTGTTGCTCCATTTTGTTCAAGTCAGCTCTAATAGTTAAAAGATGACTATTATTTCAAACTTGCAACCAAAGGCTGTCTTAAGGGAGAGAGGTCTGATCAGCAGTGGAAAGGAGCCCAGCCACTTCCTCTTGTCTGTTTCCCACGGACACACTACAGAAGACACCAAAGCACAGTCACGGAAGGTCTGGTGTTGGGGAGGGGGGCTCCACCTTGAGAGTCCACCTTGGCAACTTGGGCAACTTGCAGAAAGCGATGGCTTGGGGCTCAGGTAGGATGACTGCAGAACAGGGTAGAGGGAGGATAATTTGGGGGGAGTCCTGCGGAGCACGGTAGAGTGTGGTCAGAGGTCTTAGGGAGCAATGGATGGTCTACCAAAATGTGTTCACCTTCTAGCTGGTTCATCCCTTCTTCCTCGTTCTTCTGTGTTCAGGAATCACACAGGCTGCCCTTTATTTGTAGATGTCACTCACAATGTCTGACAACTGGGATAGCAGAGATGCAGACGAATTGAATAGATAGCTACCATGACACTGGGGGGGGGGGGAGCTAGGAAGCCACAAGTTTATATTGTGGGGAAAGCTCCGTGGAAAGGATATTCTTGGGACAAGGTCAGGTCAACAATGTGGAAATAAGCAGATGAGCAATCAAGGCAGATACTCTATACCAACCAGCCTGGAATTATGCCCCAAGCATCAACACAAATACCACCAGTGTTTGGCATATTGACTCATCTCCGACAAAGCAGACTAATGATGCACAGGGTCAGGTGTGTGGCTCTGTTTGTGCTGGCAGCCTGTGTACTCAGAGTTCAGGGACACAAGACTCTGACCACGCTGAGTGCACTGAACACCCACTACAAGCTGTACCACCCAAGCCATCACTTTAGGGAACAGAACAGAACTATAGTGTCAGGCTTGAAGCCTGTTCATGTTCTCTGGTCTAGACGCTGAATGAGGAAAGATCTGAGTGGTCACAGTCCCTTTCCTTCAAGACAATGACCCCTTTAGAAAGGTGCTATGGAGAATTGAGGTGATCCTGGGGGTTCCATCTAAAGAAGAAATTGTGCACTGGAGGAGGGCAGATGGGACAGAGGCCTGGGAGCAGAGTGATCCTTGTGTCCTAAGGGCCTTGAAGCATGTTGTACTCAAACTGATGTCTTCCATCATCAGTGACTCCATCACTCTCATTTGATGGAGGAAAGCGAACACAGCCCTGCTCTTCACAAACCTGGCCCAGAGATTTTCTTACTGTCTACAGTTCTAAGACCTGGCTCCTGTAGGATCCTTCCCTGAACTGGAAGAAATGTGGGTTGCTGGCAGGATTCCAGAGCATCCCTGCTGGGGGCACCAGTGAGGAAATGAGGACGGATGAATGCGGGCCCCCTGCTCTGCAAGTACTTTCAGTAAAGAGAATGGGAGATAAAATTCAAGATCACAGTAATTTTAGTTCAAATGCAATTTTGTTGTTTATAAGTCCTTGGCTTTCCTGCAAATTCCAGTCTCTCGTGTAGAAGTGAGCATCCCAAGACCCATGTTGAGGGCTTGGCACCTGCTCAAGTGCTCCTTTCAATACCTTGCCATGCTCTGTACCTTGTAACACCCCCTCCACTATCTTCATTTCCTTTAATTCATCTTCTGCTTTAATATAAGAACTACACCTATGCAAGTATATTGATATAGTAAATATATTAGCATCACTACTTAGAAATATTCTTTTTTTTCTTCAGTGCTGACAGGGACCTGTGCACTCTAGCCAGGCTACGTGAGCTTTCCATCACAGTGACAGCCCCAGCCAGGCCAGGTGAGCATTCTATCACGGTGATAGCCCTGGCCAGTGACTTTCTTTGTTTGGGTCTGAAATGCTAGCTTATGGTTTCCCTCCTAACTCACACCCTGGTAGATCCTCATATGAGCGATCTGGCTGAACAAAGTTTCTGTTGTTCTGTTTTAGACATAACTGTCCTATAGCAAGGGAAAGTACCTGTTTGGAGCATGTTCATGAAGGAACAGAGTAACTAAACACAGTGGGGGCCTCCTTGGGCCTGTCTTCTCCCTCCTAAGGTGTGTTGAGCACTTACAATGTGCTAGGTCTAGCCCAGAGCTCCAGAGGAGCTGATTATCGGGAATCGGTTATCGATGAGAAACCTGAGGCTGAGTGATGTTAGGGGAGATGCAAGAGACGCAGCATCATAATAACCACGGTGGCACCTTCTTGGGATCCACCCCTTCCTTCTGGTACAACATATTTGGGGTCCACTTCCAAATCCAGTGATTTTCATCCGTTTAAGCCCTCCCTGATCATACTTTGGACAGTGCACGGTACAGTTACCCTGGATCTCAGCCCACCAGCACAGGGCATCCTTGTCAATTTCCCTTGTCAATCATTTGAAGTCACTGACTCTCCCTCTCTGGTTCTTTAAAAGGAAGCTAATAGCCCTTATTGCTGCCTGCAGCCACCCTGAAGCCCTGAAGGGAATTGTCTCAGGGTGAAGGGGAGCCAACAGGAAGGGGAGAAAAGCTGTTGGCCTCCTACTGAACCCCAGGCAGAGCAGGCTTCTGGGTAGCTTGCCAACCTTCGACCCGAAGGAAGCCTCCTGGCATAGCTACACCCATCTTGCCCTCAGACCTGTTGTTAAGTAACACAGATGTTAACTTTAGGGCAGATGCTGTGGTACTTCAGACCATGTATCTGTTAACGGCAATGGTTTCTCTGTGTGGGTAGTGTATACAGTGTGGATACGTTGGGTGAGGGGATAATTCATCTCCTGGATGGGATGGAGTGAGAAGGTCGGAGATATTGTGACATTACAGAGAATGGCATACATTTTTAAAACGCATGGAGTCTTTGTTTATGGAATTTTCTGTTCCTTGTTTTTTGTACTGGTACTGATTATAGGTAGCAGAAACTGCAGAGGTGAGTCTGGAGGTCTATGAGACCCTCTCCCCGAATGGCTCAGCTCAAAGGAGGCTTTACAGAGAATTTGACTTCGGTATGGGGCAGAGACATACCCAGGCACCTCCGGCACTGTTCAGCGCTGATGTATTGAACATGCGAGAATGTTAAACTCCTCTGCCTGCAATCTAATTTGTACAAGTGCTTAGCAAGAACACCGGATTTATCAGAGCTTGAAGTGCAAAATATTAAAAAATAAATCACAGCTAGTAAAATTGTAGCGCCACCAGGAGATCCATTTGGAAAGACAGTTAGCGAAGTAGACCTGAGGTGCATCCATCAAGCTTTGCAATCATGGGGAAGGCCCGTTCACAGGGGCTTCCTTTCAGCCCACCCAAGAGGATCCCGCAATTTAAGGTGGGGAAACAGCCGAGTCCTGGTAATTAGCAATGAGATCCTTGGGAATTTTAATAAAAATGTTTAAGGAGCTAAAACAAAATGGCAGCCCAAGTAACTGAGACCTAGGGGGTAGTTTTAAGTCTTCCCTTCTCCTGGGCCTTGCTCTCCTGAGTACAGTAGAGGATAGTTTTAAGTCCCCCCCCTTCTCCTGGGCATTGTCCACCTGAGTATATTGTGTGGGACCTGGTAAGGTTCTTCATTTCATTTGACCCCTGAACCATGTTGAAATTTTCAGGCCCAGATACTAAGTCTTTTACGCATACCTGGGGTTGGGTGACTGACATTGGAGAACTTCCTGTGTTGTCTTCGGTCTCCTATATGTGAGGGTTCACTAGAGACCTCATTGGGAGGCAATCCATTGACCCAGTTTGATCCTCAACACAAGTTTGGTCCTCCTAAATTCTGATTGGTTCATTTCTTCTTCCTGTCTTCCAACATCTAAGAAGCACTCTGGTTCTTGGGCTGATCCATCCCCCCTGACATGCAATGTCACAGTCATCTCTACGTCTGTAGCCTGGAATGTTCCCCTGGGGCCCAGGACCTGGCGTCTCTCTCTTCCCAGGTGTTGTTCCCTGCATGAGAAAGATTGAACCTGACTCATTTGTGCGTTTACATTTTCCCAGAGTATGTCACTTTGGTATCGTGGTTTAGAAGGCTGTACTCAGACTGTGTTGAATGATCAAGGCCTTGTGTTTTCAGTCTGTCACAGAATGAGGCCCAGGCTCACACAGCACCTCCCATGTGGCGGAGGCCTGCCGATCATGCCCTGGATGTCACGACAGTGTCAAGTGCAGAACTCCCGCGGGAGCGTTTTCAGTTTCTGTGCTTGCCTTGCCACAACCAGTAAGAAATGGTTCCCATCCGCAGTGAGGATTGATGTTACGGCTTGTCCTGTCAGTGCCTCTTGGAGGGTTTCCCAAACCAGCAGCACCAGCAGCATTTGGGAACGTGGTCGAAAGGGAAATTCTCAGGCCCTAAGCGGAATTGAGGGAAGCAGGAACCTGGAAACTGAGTCCTAGCACGCTCTGAACTACTCGCCTCCTAGCAGCCTGAGGAATCTGCCATATTGGAGAACTGCTTTGCCACAACTGGGCCAGGAGAAGACCTGGCATCAGGGATGTGGGGTTTCTTCTCTTTGAGCCATAAGTGCCAGTCAATGGAGATGGCCACATCTGTCTGAAGTGCCAGTCAACAGAGATGGCCACATCTGTCTGAAGTGCCGACTGGACTTTTTCTTTAGACTTTGAACTGGATTAGTCTTGAAGTCAATGTGCAGCACCCACGGGAATTATGTACATACTCTTCTTAACCAAGCCCACCATTTGGATTTTCAAAGTTAATCTTTAACAGAGTAAAGAGTGAGTGACCATTTTAGGGCATTCCTTGCCACCTTCCTTTCCTTGCCACTTTTGTCAGACACTGAGGAGGGGTTGGAGGGAAATGTCAAGGGTGACTTGAGTTCCAGTCTTGACTCTCTCTCTTTGGTCTTAGCTCTCTGTAAATAGGAACGACAATTAAGTAAACCCCACAGACATTATAAAGGACTAAACAGATGGAGAACAGAAAGCAAGTAACTTAATAGCTATTATTGTTAGTTGGTCCTCATCAAACACTGAGATCTTCCTGATTGGCTCAACAGTGCTTCCTAGAATCGGTCACCGGAAGTCAGAGGTAGAGACCCTAGTGGAGATGCCTAACTGAGGTCTCTCCCCGCTGACCTGAGCTTCTATCACCCTTCATGAACGGAAGGAAACAATGGCTTCCTCACCCAAGTATGTATAGTCCTTGGAAGAGTGGCGGTTGATGACACCATGACCATGAAGCCCCAAAGCACTAGTCATAAGCGTGTGTCTAAGCAAGACCCCCAAACCATGTCTGCCAAGTTCCCCCTATCGGCGGGTAAGAAACCCTTATGGAATTAGTTCTAGAGCTCTGAGCCAGCCACTTACATTCTGTCTCCCAGCCTCCGTTCCGTCCTCCTGTCTACTTCCGTCAAGCTGTCTTAATGTTTAAGAGCTTTTCAGAAAGTTCAGTTTTAAAAAGACAGCAGATCAGCTTTGAATTGGCAAACACCCTGCATTTCAGAGGTGATACTAACCAAAGAAACACACTATTATCTTTGCAGTTTCCAGGTGTCCCTGGAAGCACCTTGCTGCAGAGACCAGTGCCAGCTATTAAGTAGAGGAGCTCATTTCGACGCCAGAATTAGCTGAAATTAAGATCCTCTGACATCTTCGCGCAGAAAAGAGTCAGTTTCAGTCCAGACAATCCAGAATTTAATAGATTGTGACAGGTTATAAAATTCTATGCATTTGAAAGAAAAGCTTTGGCGGTGCAATAATGTGTTTCTAATTTACACATAATAGGTCCGCGGAGCTGCGACGAGAAGGACATTAAAGTAATGAGGAAATTCCAGTTATGGACACCTGATGTGGCAATCTCAGAGACTATGATTAGGCCAGTCATTTCCCCGAGTACCTTGTGTAGCTAAAGCCAAAAGAAAGGGGCCTGGGACAAAGAACAGGCCAGAAGAGCAATAGGTTTCACGATGGAAGAGTTGGGACTGCATTTTAGAGGAATCCGCTCACCCTAGAGGAAGGCGATATTATGGAGCCCAAGTCCTGTGCTGGCTGGATCCATTGCTCCGAGGGCCACATTGGCGCTCTGCCACAGAGGAGGGACGATCACCAAGGACACAAATGGCAAGAGCAGAAGTATCACTTTTGTGACTGAAACTCTTCCCCAAGAAAAAGGAGAAATATTTTGCTTTCTCTCTGTTCTTTTGTTCTACCAACCCACCCTTGCCAACCACCCATGGAGAACCTAATCCAAAATGGCGCCGCTGGACACTTGCATTATTTAAAGCAGTCTTGTTGCTGCATTTCTTGAAATGTCCAGTAGAAGACAAGCAATTCAGAGTGTGCAGTGTGTCACCCAATGCAACGCTGGGCAGTCAGTCATCCTCACACCACAAGTGAATGGAGAGATAGAAACACACCTCATACAGAAAGGCAAAGGACTCTCCCAGCAGAAGCCGTACAGTCCACTTCAGTGCCAAGTAGTATTTTCCAGTTCTCTTTGGAGATCAGTTTCTCAGAAGTGTAGTTGATGTAAGCTAGAACCCCACATGCCTGACCTGGGCAGGGCTAGACCTCATTTAACTTGTAGGTAGTTCACACTAACCTCTCTCTCAGGTGGTGGGAGAAGTGGCACCCTTTCCCCCAAAGATTTGCTGCTTTTACTATATCTGAGCACCCTCTCTATGTCAGCCTTTTACTATATCTGAGCACCCTCTCTATGTCAGGCATTTCCTAGGCACCCTGTGAGCTCTGCTGTCTTGTTTAAGTTCCGATTCTCTGGTCTTCTGTGGAGCATTTGGATAATATATAAAGTATACATACACACCATAGGTTTAAAAAGAAGCAGTTGGGTGCTCCACCTGCCTAGAACTCTGTGAAGGCAGTGGCTTTACAGTTTGAAAGTAACCATATAGTCATAGGAGAGCAGAAAGGTCCAAATTAAGAGAATGCCTTGGTTTGCAGGTTTGTGTCCCCCAAAGCTCATCTTTTCTTGACTGGTTCAACAGGTACAAGGCTTGGTTGCAGATGCCATTTCTGTCTTCCTCTCCCGGATATAGTCAGGATATGATATGAAAGATAGCTCTAGCCTATAGCCGAAAGTTCAGAGAGCCTCTGCTAGGCTTCCAGAGAGCCCTGTTCCCCGTGGATTGCAGTATGGTCTGCAGAGAGCCCTGTTCTCCGTGGATTGCAGTGTGGTCTACAGACCTGCTCCCCGTGGATTGCAGTATGGTCTACAGAGAGCCCTGTTCCCCATGGATTGCAGTGGCTCATACACAGCCCCATGCCCTGTGGATTGCAATGTGGCTTGCAGGCCACTGAGATCTCTTCCAGAACAGACTTGTACACCAGGCAATTTCACTCACTTCCTTGCAGAGCCTCTCATCCGGAGGCTCAGAGTTGGGAGGAATCTTAAAAGTTATGAGGTCTTATCTTCAACCCATCTAACATCTGTGTCTATTAAAGGACCAAACGTAGTTAACAAAAAGGCACTGGTTTGCAATAGATGAAAAAGGCCTGGATCAACTGTATGTAGTGAGATTTACAGAGAAAATCCATAGGCAAAGATGCAGCCTGACAGCCAAGTCCAAGTGGCCTATCCACAGTGTGTGACTTATGTCCCAGGCAGAACAGATGCCACATTAGCAACCAACGTTCTTCAGCATGCATATGTGTTACTTGCTGCCTTTTTTCTATAATCACTATTTCTTCAAAGTGCCCACACTACTCATGTGGTTTCTGAAATCTCCACTCCAAAGCCATTATTCCTAAAATGCAGCATCTCTCTTGCACACTCTGTGAGCTGAATTATTCATCGCCACTGAGCTATCATCCTCCAAGTATACAGAAGCAATTGAAGGGCAATGCCTTCCATGGATTCTTATGTAAGGAACAGAAGACCGAAAATGATGGTTCAATTTTCTGAACAACATTTGGCTGGTAGTTTTTTAAAAGTCATGAAAACATATACACTCTGTGACTTGGCAATTCTGCTTCTATGAACTTATCTAAAAAAGTGGTTATTAACTAACTATCCAGGATCATGTGCTAAGATAGTTAACATTAGCTTGCTTTTATAAATAATACCTTCTATCAGGGATTGGGGAGACAGATCAGAGTTTGTACTGCTCTTTCAGGAAACCCAAATTTCATTCCTAGTGCTCGTGTCAAGCAGCCCATGACTGCCAATAGCTCCAGTCACAGGGGATCTCATGTCCTTTTCTGGCCGCTGAGGGCCTAGGCACGTCCATGTTCATACCCAGACACAGACACAGAAACACATAAGTACATAATAAAACAAATACTTAGCTTAATGCAATCATCATTTGTTTTTAACTTATGACACAGTTCAAGGCGCAATGCTTAGTTCCCACATGTGATTTAAGGACCCCAACTCACTCTATCTCGTAGTTCTACTCTCTGAATATTGAAATCCTCCTGTGGACTCTTTGCCTCCATCTAACTGATGAATGAGGAGAGAGAACAAAAACAAATGGCTGAATTCACTGTGAATACAGCTCGCACAATTATGACTACTTGGGGGTGGGTAGAAGCTGGTACTGTAGCCATAGAAACTGCAAAGGAGGCTTTGAAGTATTATCTTCAGCGTTGGTTAATCTATGGCTTATTCACAGATTGTCTGAATAGAGTGTGCACAGCCATAAACATGACACTTGTGCAGCCACTAAAAACAAAGTTGTTCTCCTAGTCAGCTAGCCTTCATAGGCTAGACAGCGCTACCCAGGCTCCTAGGGGTAAGTCGCTGATGTTCTCATCCGGATGCGAAACCTATAAGCTACAAGATCAACCTGCCAGGCAGGATGTGCCGTAGAGGCATCCTATGATGAGGGTAGCCAAGTGCTTTCTAATTGGGTTTGAAACTCACTCCATAAGAGGGAATCCACGCCCAGAAACCTATGCTGCAGAAGAGCATAGGCCTTAGGGGGCTACATGCTCTTGTTTAGCTGAACTGACTCAGCATCACCCTGCCCTCGGTTTGCATTTGTATCCACAGACAAAGGCTACTCTGGGGATTAATCAGGGAAGCCTCCCTTTCCAGTGAATGGCAAGGGACCTAGAGATTCCCAGCTGCACAAGGTGGTGAGAATAAATGACAGATGAACGGTCAGATCCTAAGCAGACATTTTTTACCATTTTTCCTCAAGTTCACGGAGCATTGTGCAACAGAGGAAAGGAAGACTATCAGAGCCATACTAGAGGGAGAAGGGCTGTGCAGCGCCCTCTTCTGGGCAGGACACTGCTCTTGCACTCACACACTGCCAGTACCGGGGACGCCTGCACAGCACTAGGCAAAAATGGACTATTCAACAGCCAGGGGTGGGTTACAGGATGCTTCCCACCCCTTACTGCGGAACCATCTGTTACTGAAGGATCCAGAGAGGGGAGACGTGGCCTTCAGGTGTGCTTCCGCTCACGACCCCACTGGGATCCAGTGGGAAGTTCCGATCCGATGCTCACGCAGATGGTACTGGTTAAGCTAAAGAGGGTTACAAAACTAAACCAAAAGTCATGAGTCTGGGAATGGGACCAGTAGAAACAGGGGAATGGGCAATTGATGGGGATGGACCGAAGAGAGGAGAAGACTGGTGGAGAAAGTACTCAGAATACGGTCCATACATATATGAAATCTTCACTGCATGAATCAACAAAAATATGAAGCTATAACCCGACTTAGTGGTGAAGGCCTATAATCCCAGCTACCCAGGAGGTTGAGGCAGAAGGATCTTCAATTTAAGGACTGCCTGAGCAGCGAAGTGAGGTCAGGTCAATTTTGATCAGTCTAGTGAGATCCTCTCTCAAATTATTTCTTTAAAAACGGGCTGGGGTGTCAGTGGGAGGCAGGGCCTATCATGCACAAGGCACTAGTTTAAACCCCAAGACTGGGATGGGGAACAGATCTGTACACATTTTCAGTCACAGCATTCGGGAGGACTTAAGTTCTAGATCAGCCTGGGACACATAGCCAGACCCTCTCATAAAGACAGGAAATGCCACAGGAGAGGAAGCGTTAGAGGAACAAAGCAGATGATAAAGTATTTGGGTCACAAGCCTGAGTGGGGAGATGCAAGGATCATCTTTCTCCTGTGCTTTTATATATCTCAAGCTAATAAAATTTTTGTTATGAATGATTATTTTAATAGCATTAATAATTATTTTAATAACCTTTTTGTTTTATTTAGTACATTCCAAGTATCATTTCTATATGTAATCGGTACAAGTTAAAATACTAAAACATAAATTTCATGTTTTATACCTCTCTCTATGTGATTGACATATTTATAATCTGCATTCATTTCTCAAGACAGCATCATTTGAACCAGTCACATGTTAAGTATTCAGTAGTCGTATGTAGCCAGTGGCTATTAAATGGGCAGCAAATATCTTCAGAGAATGAGAAGGGGCCTAGTTTAGGTGAGTATGAGGGAGATCCGAGGTGGGCGTTGTCTAAGACATGTGTCAAAACCTCATGAATGAAGTGGCTTCGGAGCCTGACCTTGAGAAATATGGAGAACAGTATTCACAGCTAACAAGATTTGTCATGGTCATTTCCAAGTTGACCACCAGGGGTCAGTAGAGAGGCAAAGGCGGACTTTTTTGAATGGAAGCAGCAGCAGCAGAGGCCTGAAGGAGGTTTTGCAAGAACAGAGGCTCCCCAGTTTATGACGGAACTACGTCTCCAACAAAACCATTGTAGGTCGAAAATACCGTGAGTCAAAACTACATCTAACAAAGGAAGCTTTGAAATATCAGTAGTGAGGCGAGATCCTCCAACATGGAGCCTATGTCATGACAAAGGCTACACACACAGTTCATAGGATGTACTCGCTACTGTATCACCACTAAATACAGGCCTGTGGGCTGAGCACTTTACTTCAGACTTTGCAAAGTCAAACCTCTGTATGCTGAAGAAATCTCTATTTGGGGTGGGGATTGGAATGAAAGCTCGTTGGACTCCTAGGAAAATGGAAGAGGAAATGGCAAGAAGGCACAGTAGTGTCAAGTTCAAGTGCCCTGACTCTTGTGCCTTGAAGTCTATTGTCACTCTTCCTGAGCAGCTTCAGGGACAGTAACAAACATTCAGTATCCGGGGCAGAGGTGTTTACTAGACGTCACCACCGTTTGTGATAGGAACTAATAAGATACCCATTTCACAGATGAGGAAATAGATAGCGTGCGGAAAAACCTGGATTCCAGATCCAGTGTCCCTGGTTCTTTGAAATCGCAAAGACTACATGTTGTGCAACCAGATAGCCCTGGATTCATCTTCCACTCTCTGCATTCACTCACAGGAGGGAGGAGGGGACAGGTTCAGAGTTCTCTGAGTCTCGGTTTGTTGTTCCACGGAATCAGGGCCTATCCTGCCTCTCAGACAGGCCACCCCATGAACGGAATGACCCTGAGCGCAGAAAGTGTGGAATAAGCTGCCCCGTTCAGAGCAGCTATGGTAAATGCCAGTACCCTGAGAAGTCATGGCCGGGAAGTCGGTAGTTCAGGCCTTTTTCAGAGGAAGGGGACCTGTAGACTCACACTTACCAAGAGGCATTTTGAAAATGCCAGCCTTCCCTGGCTAATCTGTCAGGATGGGCTTGAGTTGGAAGGGCTCTGTTAGAAAGATCTGCAATACTCCAGAGACTTGCGGGGACAGTGGTAAGAATGAACATAGGATTTTAGAAGCAGAACAGGCATTACGGTTGCATCGTCCAAATGTCCCCATTTTGCAGAAGAAATGACATGCAGACCTAAATGATGTATTTCAGACTAAATCTTGGCACTACACTGGGTCTAGTAATTCCATCATTCATTGACTTTTCCACAATTAATTAATTAAAAATTCTGGAGCCATAAACAGTTGGCCTGGAACTCAACTCAATTAAAAACACACATACAATAGAACCTCTGTTTTGTGCAAATAATGTACATCCACTTCTCAGCGGCTTCCGTACACAGCCATCTCAGCTCTTCCTGCCCACGGCAGCTTCCTTTGCCCCACAGGAGGGGGCGGACTGAAATAATTCTCATTATTTGGGTAAACTGATACGTACGGGAATGGAGCTCCTTTCTGGCACAAATCGAGGCTTACTTTGATTTTTTTAAAGTTAACAAAATGTTAGCACAGATACTGAACTAAAAATCAGACGCCCCCTCGATAGATTTTATGGAGACAGCTTTAAAAACATGCCATTATTTATATTCTAAAAGGCAAGGTTCACTTGAAATACGTCAAAAGGAAGGCTTTGTTCTGCAATAAATGGGAAATGGTGTGTTATCTGTTATTCTGCATGTCTGTCTTGCATAGCAGAGACACCCAGGAACTATTTTTACCTGTTCAGCCAGCACAAACACAGAAGGGTTCGCCGTTTACTTTGCACCACCAGAGGGCGCACAAAACACCAGCTGCTGTAAAAGAAAACAGACACTAGGTGGCACCACTCAGTCATTTTCCTTCAGTCTGGTTTTCTATTTTTTCATTCCTTTGTTTAGCAGCGAAGTTAATGGGTTAGTTATAACTGTGTAAAACACGTTTCTATTTTCCTAGCCTCTGACTAATATGTCTGGATCCTGTGCCTTCCTTTTCTGAAAGCATGATGAAGGCGCGAAATGAAATCATTATTTGTCTTAACCTGTCTTCCCACAGCAGGCAGATGAGTGAGCATGCATGTGTTCTTAAGGGCATTCAAGCATATTCCAGATGAAGTTTTCCTTCTTGGTCTTTCAGAGGCTCGTATTCTTTAGAGTTTTCTGGAATTTTCATTTAGTATGATCTTTAAGAGTCAGAATTCTAAATTTGACCAGAGCTACACAACATACGTTGGAAGCAGAAGAGAATAGGCAAGGCTAGAAGAGCTGAGGATTGGCTCCTGGGTTGAGCTGACCCAGCATCACTCCTTAGGGGATTAGGGCTTCGTCTCTGAGTTATCCACTGCCTGGCATCTGGTACCTCTCAGAACCCTTAAAGATGTCTTCCCACCTTGAAAGCCCATGAGATCATGAATAAGCATGGCCATGCCCCCTGCCTTTCCTAAACATAGTCCTTGAGGGTATCAGTAACTGATGCCATCTAAAATATCTGGATGATATTTAGATGGCGTAGCACATACAAGGAGCAAGGGCTGCTGGCCTTTCAGTCCGTCTTCTGAGGCTGAAGTCCTTCTGAGAATAGTCTGAACAAGGGGAGAGATTCGCTCCATCCTTTCCTGCCTGAGAGATGCTAATTCGCTAATCAGCCGATGGAAACTGTGCTTAATGTTAAGCAAGTAATGGCTGTGGTGAGAGATGCACAGCCAGGCACTGGTGCTTCGGAGCTGCAGAGGGGCAGCAAGTGGTCAGCTGTTGGAGGGTTAAGAGAAAGGAGGAAGAGCTGCAGAATGAAATGGGATGGTAGCCTTGATCTGGTATTTGACTGAATTTTACCCACAGTCAAATGGGGGTGGGGGAATGTGGTTTTTTTTTCTTCAGAATCCTCCAAGTTGGTGTACAGAGGAGCTGAGAGCTAAGTAAGGAGCTAAGTAAGTTCACATTCTTTGATAGCCAATAGCAGATGTGAGACTTCATGATCAAAGGTGCTATGCTTTCTATGAAGCAACAGAGCCCCCCCCTCTCTCTCTCACACACACACACACCTTACAGCTGTTTAGTAGCCTAAACAATATTTAACTGTCTGCAGTGGGCACAAAGAGGGAATAAGACACCATTCTTGATGATGTTCCCTAGAGTTGGGAGATCTTCCCATGCACACTCACCACCCTAAATGGTACCTATGGAGCCCTTCCAAATGCTAGTGATGGGAACAAAGGCTCTTTGCTAATCTCTTACAACACAGACCAAAAGAAGTGCATGTTTTAAGTGTGTCATGCTGACCAAGGGGCACCAAGACAGAGAGTTATGTGACCCACTGAAAATCACTGCTACAAAAAAGGCACAAGCTTGAATAACTTTGTAGTGAATGTCACCTGAGCTGGGTTTGACAGAACCATGGTGCACCACCCTAAGCCCTGCTGTAGCCACTGATAATGTGGGTAGCACAGCTCTCTCGGTACATGAGATGGGCAGGCTGTGGGAAGGCAGGAGATTGAAATTGGACAGTAGGCTACTCAGAATTTGGAGGTGGTGAAACAGGGTGAGGGATGCTGCCAGGGCCACCAAGGTGCCAAAGTTCACAGACTGAATCTTTGCAGGTTCCTGGAGATGTAAGATGAAGCCCGCAGGAGCAGCACATGAAGATGTAGGAATCCCCAGGAGATGCTGATGAGTCTGCTAGCTCAAACCAAGGCCTTCCACAGGCTGTTGATGACCACTGAGGAGTGTCACCACATGGGTAGCACATGGTCTTTGCATCAAATTAGCTTAGAAAATGCTTTATTGATTAATTTTCTTAGAAAACACTTCATTAATTAATTTGTCAATTAAATTTATTTGGTGCCCAGGAGACTTTAATAAGCTGCAAATTTAATGATTTAAAAGAGAAACCATTATTAGTACTTCTCAAACTTCTTTAATGCAGCATTCTCAAACTTAGGGGTTCAGAACCAGTTGTTTTAAAGCTGGACACTCAGGACCCACAGAGAAATGACTGCTAAAGAAGGTGAGACAGTCCTTTGGGGTTCCTGATTCATAAAAGAGTCTGCTAGATATTTTGAAGGACACAGAAGAAAGTGACTGACAGACTGCCAATATAGGCGAAACTGTCTTTGAAATTTCCTGCTTCATGGGAAAGTCTGCCAGATACTATGCACCTGTAGGCAGAAGACAGATGCCCCAACGTTACAGAAGAACTTTGGTAACTGTCTAGGTAGCAAAATGTCTCTGTCAATTCTAGAGTCTTGAAAATTGTTTACAATGTACTTCCTGTTTACTTAAGTAATATTATAGCCTTCTGGAGTCTTTAATGGTGTTTAAAAATAGGTAGTTATAGTTATAGCTTTCCTTAGTTATGATAAAAGATAAAGTAGATATAAATACTGTAACTGTAATTCTCGCTTGGTCTGTTTTGTTGTATGTAATCTTGTTATGTCAAACTTAAAACCTTCCTTTTTATTTAAACAGAAAAGGGGAGGTGATGTGGGATTCCCCTCTGCATGCTGTGAATACCACTGGTTAATAAAGAAACTGCCTTGGCCTGTTGATAGGGCAGAGTAGAAGTAGGCGGGGAAAACTAAACTGAATGCTGGGAGAAAGAAGGTGGAGTCAGTGAGAAGCTATGTAGCCCCGCTGGAGACAGATGCCAGGGACAGAACTTTACCCAGTAAGCCACAGCTTCATGGCAATACAAATTAATGGAGATGGGTTAATTTAAGATATGAGTTAGCCAAAAAATATGCTTAAGCTATTGGCCAAATAGTATTGCAAATAATATGGTTTCTGTGTGATTATTTCGGGGCTGAGCAGCTGGGAACAAACAAGCGACCTCTTACAAAATAGAACTGCCCAAAACGTGAAGGATTCAGCACCCTTGGTGGCACACAGGTCAAGCCGGAAGGAGCAGGAAGAACGTTCCCCTCTTTGCCTTATTTATTTGATGTTGGTGGTTCACAATCTTGAACATGATCTTAAAGGATGTAGAAGCCCCATTTTCAGATTTCATTCTGTCACCCAGCTATGTTAAGTCATCTCTGAAGGCCATTCACACAGGTCTCACCTGCAGGGTTCATAAATGGGCATGGGGGTGATTTGGGCGGACTTGAACTATCAGATTAAGTATACCTTCTGTTGCGAGGACAGGAGGAACAAACCCAGCTCCCAGTGTCTATGGCAAAGACAGTGCCAATTGATATTACACAGTAAAATGCAATGAGATTAAATCAATAACATCTGCAATAAGGCATAATGAAGGTAAAATTATATCTCTGGCTTCCTCAACAGCTGTGAATCTATTTTTAATGATTCTCATTTTTGGCAGTCAGCTAACAACTTCTAAAACGTACTAGAAATGGGATTGTTAAGCAGATGAGCACCGCAGTGGCTCAGAACGTCATCAATCAGCTGCGGGTCCATCTGCACAGGCAAGCTAGAGGCCCCGGGGAACCCGCCCACTACCCACAGTGCCGAGCTCCGCACTCTCAGATTGTAGGTGACCTCGTAAATGCTGAGGACCATGAGGCAGGGACATTGGTAGCAGGGGCCACTCCCTAGGAGGGGACTGAGCTGTTGCTCTGAAGGAAGAGATACTTCCTGTGGAGAAAGAGTTGGAGTTGTCTACCCAGGGGGTGGCAGGAGCCAGGACTCCACATTTCCCATTTCAAAGCCAGGGCAACTCTATGGCCCAGCAGGTTCATCAAGTTAGGAGATGGGACCCTGGGGGCCACCCTTGCTCATTATAACTGCCTATACCTCTTCCTCTGGGGCTGCCTTCTAGAAGCTGTGCTGGGGGTGTGGGGAGACTGATCCTCTCAGGTGATTATTTTGATCTGGCAGAGTCAGGACAGTGGCAGGTGGTAGCTCACACTGTCCCCTCTATGCTTATCTACGCCATAGGCAGATGCCTGGGACTCCCTAGTCAAGTTCACTGTCTGGGAGCCTCAGAAAGCTCCCAGCTTAACCGACACTGGAGGGTTCCGCATAGGGCAGAAATTCGCGTCTCAGATTCCCCCATCACCTGAGGGAGGACTCCTGTGTGAGGAGAGAGGAGTATGGGCCCCCTGTGCTCTTCCCCTGTGCTTACCTGGGGAGGAGACGCATGAGCAGAAGGTGAGCCGAAGTGTTGCCATAGCTGCCAAGACCAGCTCTGCAGAAAAGGCTAGCCCCACCGTGGGCCCTGCTTTCAGCTGCAATACCTGCTGGCGGGGATTTTATGTCCACACCAGGCTCTGGGCTGGAGCAAGGGTTTAGACTGGAGGGAGGAGTGACTGCAGGAGTTGGCTCTTGACAAAGGAGAAGAAGACATGAGTGGACAGCTCGCCTCAGCAGGAACACACCTTCCAGCTGCTGAGTGCTGAGAAATGTCGTCACTGAGAGGAGCGAAGGGGAGGCGGGGTGAGGGTGGGCTTCTGTTCTGGTGGGACAAGACAATGAAACATGGGTCGTGCAGAACGTGGTGGCATAAGCCAGTGATCCTGTGCTCAAGTGGCAGAGGCAGGTGAATTAGGAGTTCAAGGCCAACCTGAACTATGTGGAGAAGCTATATCTCAAAAAGCATGACTGAAAACAAAATAAAATAAAAACAAATGCCCAAAAGCTAAAAATGACACTGAATGCTCTTGGGAACTAAGGCATCCAGAGATCTGGGGGAGGGAAGGTCACACGAAGTGGACAAAGGATGGGCTGCAGCAGAGGCTGGGAAGCCTAAAGGACAACGGGGAAGTTGACTCTGCAGACTGATGGGGCCTGGCTGCTCTATGAACCGCAGAGTCTAAGAGGCTTGGCAATTAGTAAGAAGGACCCCTGGGCAGCCTAGCCTCTGCCCACTGAATGGCATGCCAGGAGAATGGTGAATCTCTCCTTGGGCAAGCTGACATGCACTGCCTGGCATCTCTTCCACTAGTGGGACCCAGCACCAGACACCCCCACCTAAGACACAGGTTGACGTGAATTGTCTGGCATGGCTAGTTAAGAGGTGTGTTGGCTTCACAGCACTAGCTGGCGATGGAGGGACAGCCTTCACTGACCACGGACCTAAGCCTCTATCAGTATTTATTTAACTGCTTTATGATGCTCTTTGCCAAAGATTTAATACAGAGATGCAAAAGCCTTTGCCTCACACGTTCTGTCACCTGTCACTCGAGGTGAGTTGGCTCCCTGCTTTGAAAGGGCCCTGAGGCTAGACCCACGTTCATGGACACACCCTCTCAACAAGAATACCCCTTCTAGTATTTGGCCATATGAGCAGGGATGTTGTCAAGAGGAGGGAGGAAAGAAAAGGGAAAGGGACACTTAACAAAGCCAGGTATGACAGTACACATCAGAAATCCCAGCCCCCAGGAGGCAGAGGCACATGTGGATTCGAGGCCATTTGAATTCAGTTTATAATCAAGCTCACTCACGACCCCTCGCCCAGCAAGATTCTCTTCAAGACAGAGCCCAGACTTTCCCTGTTGTCTGATCGCACAAAGACCGTGTACCCCATTTGCAGCTAAGGGACTTGTCTGGTTACCAAGAACAGGGCTGTTGTCTGTGCCCCACTGAATGACAAGAATTGTACTTGACATTACTTTCCTACTCATTGGCTGTTGGGTTTGGAGAGTATTGTAACTGGAGCAATAACAAAGCATTTGGGATGTTAAATCTCCACTCAGAATGTTTTTTTCTAGCTTTATCCATTTGCCTGCAAATTTCAAGATGTCATTATTTTTTAAAGCTGTGTAGTACTCCATTATGTAAATGTACCACATTTTCCTTATCAGTTTTCAGTTGAGGGGCATCTAGGTTGTTTCCAGGTTCTGGCTATGACAAACAATGCTGCTATGAACATAGTTGAGCACATGTCCTTGTGGTATGATTGAGTACCTTTTGGGTATATACCCAACAGCGGTATTGCTGGGTCTTGAGGTAGATTGTTTCCTAATTTTCTGAGAAATCACCATACTGATTTCCAAAGCAGTTGCACAAGTTTGCACTTCCACTAGCAGCGGAGTAGTATTCTTATGGCACGTGCTCTCCAGCATAAGCTGTCATCAGTGTTTTTAATCTTGGTCATTCTGACAGGTGTAAGATGGAACCCAGACCCAGAAAGACAAGCATCATATGTACTCACTCATAAGTGGCTTTTAGACATAAAGCAAAGAAAAATCAGTCTACAATTCACAACTCCAGAGAACCTAGACAACAAAGAGGAGCCTACGAGAGACCTACATGGATCTACATAGGAAGGTGAAAAAACCAAGGTCTCCTGAGTAAATTGAGAGCATGGAGGTCATAGGAGAGAGTCAAAGGGGAGAGGGGAGGAAGGGAGAGATAAATAAAACCAATAAAAAAAGATGTTAAATCCTTTGTGTTTTCACCCTAGGTCTTCCCAAAAGGCTCAACTTAAGTATTCTTTGTGTTTGTGGAGGTTGGGGTGGAGGCTGGAGGTTAACCTTGCATACTTCTCTTCAGGAGCCATCCACCTTGTTCTTAGAGACCAGGTTTCTCACTGGACTTGAACTCTTACTAGGCTAGGCCGAATGGCCCCTGAGCCCTAGAGATTTCCCCACTCTTGCTTCCCCGATGCTGGTGTTACCGGTGTATGCGTATACACCTGGCTTTTCACCTGTGTTCTGGGCACCAAATTTGATGCCTGAACCTTGTGTGACAATTGATTTCTCACTCAGCCATCTCCTCAGGCCTGAATGGAGGATTCCTAACCTCAACTGTCAAAATGGTCTACATATAGAACCTGAGGGTTTGTGATATGTTTTCTGTCTTCACGAACTTAACTGAAATGCACCCATCCTTTTTTTTTTAGCTGTGGATCCCAGTAAGGAGCGCTGGTTGGCAGCATCTGTGGAGCTGGTCTTGGCTGCTACTCGCCTGCCCTGGCCGCAGCTCGGATGTTGTCTAATTCGCACTTGGCGGCTAGTGCTTCCTACTTAGCATGCTATTCCAGAAGTAAATGCATTACCATTTTATAAATTTGGTTTAAAAATAATTTGGTAGCTGCATTTTACTGTAATTAATCCCCTTTGTAATTCCAGGGTTGTTATAGTACACGTGATTCTGACAGGACGCCTCTGACTGGGGGAGCAGCCCCAGGTGCGGAGCCCTCACCCCAGAGCTGGTTACCCTTCTCAGGTCGCCTTTCTAAAAACACACATTTTTGGTCTTTTTCTATTTCTTCATTTAAAAGGTCTTTTTTTTCATATAATCTATTTTGAAACTGATTTTTTTTTGCCCCTAACCAAGAAACTACCTGCAACTGATACCTGCTGGCAAAGAGGGGAAAAAAAACTACACCATATTTTTAAAGTTGAAACAAAGCTCATGTAAGGTAAAAACTACTCACTGAACTGAACAGTATGCAGGTTTTAGCATGTTAAGGTTCTGTAACCATCACTAATGTCGAAGACTGTGGCACTCCAAAGGAACTCTCCCTGTTCACGGTCACAACCATCTCTCCTGTCCTGGGCTGGACAACTGGGATCTACTTTCTGTCTCCATGGAACTATCAACAGTAGACATTCCTAATGGGTGGAATGCTGTAATACATGGCCTGTTTCACTTGGATTCTTTCACTTAATGACTTCCACTGAGGTCCACCCTGTTGGATCATAGACCAGTGCTTTGTTACCTTTCATGAATACATAGTAATTCACATATTATGAGTAGACACATACATAGGACTTACTGTATGTGTATCCATTTGATCAAGCCCTTTTTCTGCCTTGGCTCCTACATCTCTTGAAAGGCAGAGATGAGGGTGGATCGCGGCTGATTCCAGCTTCTCACCACATCTGTGCCGTTTCCAGGCCCTGCTGTATTTTTTTTTTGCATAAATCTTTGCTTATATTCAGTTATAAATGACTTGATATCAGAATTGCCCCCATGAAATTTCCAATCGTATTTTCCAGTTCCATCTATTCATAGCTGGTGAACAATCTAGACTTGGCTTGGGGCTCTTATCTGGCTTGGGTGGGTGTGGTCGGTGGTTTAAAACAGGATAACCCTTCTTGGCACAATTATCTTTTCATAATTAGGGCAATCATCCAAACTATCCTAGACCAGACTCATCACAGAAGACAGTAGAGACAACAGAAATCTTTCAATATGGCAGGCACTGTGTGCATCCGGGAGATCGGTTTAAGGGCAATTCTATGAGTCTCAGCCCACCATCCCGAACAAGTTTTCATCTGCCACGTTGACATGTCAACACCTCACAAGAACCTATTCCCATAAGCTTTAGAAAAATAAGGAGGCAAAGACTGGCTGCCTGCCCTCAGGCGGAAGCCAGAAGCATCTCATTGCCTGGCAGTCTGCTCAAGGGCTGGGCCCGCTTCTCAACCTGGGTTTTCACTCCTGCCTTTTGTAACAGCACATGGTAACTACTGCCAGAAACTGTTGGAGCAACAGATAAGTATTTACCTAGAGAAATGGAGTTGTGAACGACACATTCTTCACTGACCCGCTACTTCCCATTCCTTCTCCATACCCTCTTGGGGACAGCAGCGGGGTCCGCTGGCTTCCACGCAGCTCACCCCTCCATTCTCTCCCACACTGCCCATCACACTGGGCACAAAGCTCAAGCCCACGACTGAACCCCTACATTACATCTGCAGGTACATGCGCTCCTTGGGCAGGACACCCTATGGAAAGGCCCTACGTGATTTCCTACGGAAGAGAAAGCAGGAACCATGACTTTTTAAACCTGCTCTGCTGCAACCCGGCCCATCCTGCCCATCCGGAGAAAGGAAGACAGTATCCCTGTGATGCTCCACCCATCTCATTCTACTGTCTCTGGATGCTAATGGGCTGGACTGCTGGCTGTCTGCCTTTCTTGTCCTGCGAGCATCACCTTCCCAACAAGCTTAGCAGTTGAGGGCTTGTTCTGTTTCCATGTGAACAAGGTGAGGAAGGCGGCTTCATGACAGTGAGCGTCCAGGGTCCGCTTCAACTGCTTCCTGCAGTATAAACTGATTCTTTCAGGGAGCAGAAAGCGGTTATATCTATTTGTTTGTTTATTTTGCTTGTTGGTCTGTCCAGACAAGAGGTGACCTGTTCCCATAGCCAAGGGATGGGTGGGAGGGGTAGGCTCCCTTTCTGTTGGATCTAAGCCTGAATTCCTGAGATTCTGCTTCCTCTGTCTGGCCATGCCTTTGAAATGTTTTTCTATGAGACCATGGGCCACCACTGGCTCATAGGAATCTGGGAAATTGGGAGCATGCCTTTCTGACAGGCATCCTCCTTAGAAGATTCAGGGTCCAACAGGAGCTTCAAGGTGCTATTAGCGCTCACTCCTCCTCCAGGAGATACTCTGGTCACTTTTCTCATCCTCCCTCTCTCTCCCCTGTTTTTTGGATCCAGTGTATATCTGGAACCTCCCAGGCTTGTCCTTTGGACTCAGGTTTTTCTCGGCTGCAATTCACTCCAGTCTTTGCTTTGTTCTTGCTAGAATCTAGCCTGACATTCTAGACCACCATCATCTTTGTTTATTTGCCAAGCTCGACAGAAGCCTCCTCAATTAATCTCTATGACTTTGAGCAACACAAGTAGGAATTCTAGTGACACTTGGGAGTTTTTGCTTGTTTATTTAGTTGGTCGATTTTTTTTAAATATTGGAAGGCTTATATCATTTCTGTTGCTAAGAAATGATAAACACGTTGCCAGCTACAAGAGGAAGCTTGTCATTAGAGGGAGCCCAGAAAACCCGCTTTAGCTGTAAATGGAAGGGATCTCGAATATACGAGGGCTAAGTTTCTGGGTGGTGGGCCTGGCATGGGGAAACACAGGATATAGTTTGCACTTGTTGGGCTTTCAGAGGGTCCTTCAGAGCTTATGGGAGAAACAGGACAGAGTTTCCTCCGCTCTGTCTTTTCTAGAGTAACCCAGAGCAGAGGTTGATGTGAGCGGCCCCACAGTCTTCGTGGTCCCCTAACTCACACAGTGAGCAAGGAATTCATCTCTCACAGGAACAGGGCTCTCAGATGAAGATGCCTAGAAACCTGTTGTCAGGTGCCAGCAACATTGAAGAGTAAGATCACTGCCAAGCCAGTCCTGAGATTCTCAGGGTGAGCCAAGTACATCCATCAGCAGCACAAAGCCGTGAGTTCTGGACAAATTGAACATGACATATATCCCTGAATCATCAATTCTACTAGATGATAACTAATTTAAAATGTTAGTTCCAAATTAAAACATGCATGACTGTATCATGGACCAGTTAACAGCAGTCGCATGGATTTTAACAAATGCCGAAGGAAATAAATAGGACTTCAGAAAAGAGTGTGCGTAGATCTTAGTGATCACCCATGCATAGACTTCACATCTGATTGTCCTCAGAATCAGCTACAAGGTTCTGAACAAAGTTTCAAAAAAGAGCATTCTGGATTTCTGGCTCCTTTTCCAAGTGAGGCCCAGCACCTAGATTGACAAAGCAGTTGGGGATCAGAAGGGTAAAGGGGCAGACCCAAGATCATGAAACTGATTTGCATCTGGGGTCTTTAGCCACTGTCCTTTGCAGTACCTTGATGCAAGTTCAATGCTCTTCTAAGTGTAGACTCCAATGTGACGTTAGCCCTGCTCCCTCCACAGCCTGTACCATATACTCTGCCCCGTAATCACATGAGGTAACAGAGCATCTCTGCAGGTGCCAGAGGAGCTGCATGCACTTTCCAGCTCACGGACCCTGTCAATGCCCACACAGACATACCTGGACAGGTGTACCCGAGACAGCCAATGGCAATGTCATTTTGTGTTTCTAATGTGAATGCGCATTTGCTTCCAAGTCCAGAACCATAACCTGGATCAGGTGTAAGATGTGTTTTCTTTCCAAACCTCGGTCTCCTCCCCATCGCTGTACCATGGCTCATCTTCTAAATCCTCACCTGGGGCCACTGACTCCGGTGACTTCATGTTTCCATCACAGCCAAGTCAGGACCCTCTCTGAGATGATTGGGTGTGTGTGTTGTGTTGGGGGTGACAAGAACTAGTGTCTGTGCACACACACCAGACAAGGGGGGCCTCACAGCTGCATATATAGCCAAAGTTTAGACACTGAAGTCGGATGCTGTCATCGGTAATGTAATTTTGGTTACAAAAGTGTTATAACATGTGAGTGTATGTGTAGCCAGCTGCACATGTATTTGAGTGACGTGGAGATTAAAGGACAATGGTGGGTGTCATCCCTCATTACCTGGCTTCTAAGATAGGATCTCTCATTGGAGCCCGGGGTTCCTGGATTAGCCTGGGCTGTCTGCCTAGTGAGACCCAGAGATAGACCTACTTCTGCCTCTCCAGCTCAGGCAGGGGTTACAAGGATTGCCGCAGCACTCAGATCTTTTACATGGGTTTTGGGGGTGAACACAGGTCCTCACGCTTATAAAGAAAGTGCTTTAGAGACTGAGGATCTCCCTACACCCCCATAATGTTGTTAGTAGGTTCATGATTCCTGCTGGACAGCTTCTATAACTCTCCAGGGCTGCTAGTAGCTAGGGGACCCTCAGTTTGCCCACTTCTAGAAAGACCTCAATCTTGATAACACAGTTCATACAAGGTCAGCATCCTCCCCAGGAAGGGTCATGTCCAGAATGTGTGCAAGGGAGCCGGTGCCCTCCAGTGCTGGGTCAACTCCAGGGAGGTGCGGACCATGGCTATGTACCAATGAGTACTAACGGAGGGAGCACTCCCTGTCCTCTCCGCACTCAGTAGCAGGATGGCAGGAGAAAGCTAGTGAGCAAGGGGACCCCAGGGAAGCCAGGAGAAAAGAATGAAATTCTCTTTACCTAACTACTGGAATTAGCACCCAAGCTTTCTCCTCTTCCTGGGTTTCTTTTTGGCAATGGCGACTGGGAAATGTGTGACAGAAGACGGAGCAAAGGTCCAGGGGAAAGACGTGGGCGCCTTGTTGCTGAGAACATGTGTGCAACCAGTGGGCTGCAACAGACTGTGGCCAGCACCTATAGGACTGCGGAAACTGAGACCTGAAAACTGCCAACCCTCCAGACTCAACGCGACGCTGGGGCACTGTTCTCACAGGAGGCCCGCGGCGGCTTTGTTGTCACAGGGCGCCCGCGGCGGCTTTCTGCAAGGGCTGCTGCCTACTTTTCCGGCCCTACTTACTGGGTCCACCAGAACCTTGTTCTCCTTCCGCTCAGCCTCGACACATGTGGTTTTTTCAGCCCAGAACTTCACGGAAGTGACAAAGTCTGTGCTGGGGTTTAGAAAACCCACTGAGATGGGGCACGGTTTGCTCATCTATAGCTGTAGTCCATGCTTGCAGGAGGATGGCCACGTGAGGCAGTGTTCTGATCCTACCGGGATTCGGTCCTGCACCCCACCTCCATGTCATTTCTGACAAAGACCTTCACTTTAATTCATTTATTCTTTTTTAATTCCTGAAATGAGTCTTTAGTTTATTTTTTAATTCATGTAATTAAGAAGTCAAACAGCCACATGTGGCCTACACTTACTGCAAAACATACAGATACAATCACTAAAGGTTAGTTTTCCTTTTTTATACTAGTTTTTTTGAAATTATAATATAATTAAATCATTTTCTCCTTCCCTTTCCTCCCATACACCCCCTCCAAGGAATCATCTTTTTAAAACTTGCTTGTGGTAACAACAAGAATTCACATCGAATGCTGTGTTAGTCAGTGTCCTGTTACTGGAAGGAAACACTCGGGTTATGTGAACCATAAGGAGGAAACGCTGGTTCGGGATCACAGCTTCAGGCTGGCCAGCTCAGGTGACCTCAGGTCAGCGGCCAGGCAGACCGTCATTGGGGAATCATGCAGTAGAGCAAAGCAACTCCACTCACAGCTGCAGGCAAGGCGGAGGGGAGAAGTGATGGGAGTTCCCTTGTCCCTCGGAGGTCATGCCTCCAATGGCTTTAACTTCATTCCACAAGGCCTGACTCCTCCAGTCTCTCTAAATGAGACGCTGTGAGGAAAGGAGTCCAGCACATAACAGGTACTTCAGGTCATTTTTACCGCTCCATGGGCCTTTTACTCCCCTGCCACTACTTTGGGGGTTAATGACAATGTTGCACAAAAAGGTATTTCTGGGCATGTCCTAATCTAAATGATCAACCCTCTTCTGTCTCGAGTTATTGACTGATCTTTGTCACTTAGGGCCTTAGACACATAAAGCCCTAACAGGCTTGGTATCTCCCCACATCACGGACAAACTGCTTATTGAAAAGACAGATAGGAAAAGCCTCTGCCTGGGGCTGTTCAAACGGCCACTTGGAATCCGCTAGTCTAAGTCGCTTCTTGGTGATTTGGGCAATGTTGGAAGGGAAGACAGTTTTTTCCATTTATTCCTTTTGTTTATTCTGGTGTGTTTGGAGAAGGGACCATGGTGCCATGCCTCTCTGGGATGTCTGTCATAGACCAGGACAACCTGGACCAGAGCCTCTCAAGGGACCATGGCCTTCAAGAACACAACTTTGAGTCAGCGCATAACTGGCAGTACATAACGTTATCTGTAGAGCCAGCGAGGCTGGGGCAGGGCGAATGGGAGCACAGAGCTACTCTGGGATATTGATGGAGAGACCCTCCCCTCAGCAAACAAAGCGGGGGTTGGAAAGACTGCTCAGAGGTTAGAAGACTTTGCTGCACTTGCAGAGGGCCTGAGTTCAGTTCTCAGCACCCATACAGTGATTCATCACCATCTGGACCTCCAGTTCTAGGGACCTGATACCCTCTTCTGGCTTCTACAGGCCACAGAGACAAACACAGACAAACATATATACACATGAATAATAATAAAAATTACATAAGTCTTTTAAAAATAAAAAGCATGCAAGTAAACACAATGGAGTGGGTCTCTTCAGCAAAGGTTCTGATTGGTTTATGCTGAGATGATCTTCGCTTTATTTTTTATATTAAAAACGATTATAGTTTAATTGTTCATCTTAATACATAGCAAAATAAAAGGCAGGAAAACTAAGGACTCATGTTTTTCTCCCTGTCACCATACAACTCTAAAAACATTTCTTTACGGCCTCGTGAAATTTTAAGGGGGAGGGGCCTGGAAACCACTGCTGTGGACCACCCTGGTTGTTTGAGAAAGAAAATAATTTCCAGATTAGAAATTACCCAGGATGTTTCCGCAGACTGCCGACCCCTCGAATGACGTCATGTCTTGTAGGTGATGACCCTGGCACATGGGGCTGCGAAGGCCCTGGGGAAGTTTAACAGTTCTCCGATAAACCAGCCTGGGTCAGCCTGGGTGGGTGTGCTTACAAACATGAAGTAGTTGTCTGTGCAGAGTCTCACACAAAGCACCAGCTTCAAGATTGCATTTGTAATGGTGAGGGATCCAGTATTGCAATGCTACTCCTTTCAATTGCTGGCCATGCCTGGGAGATGACATCTCCAGTAACATTTGTGTCTTGTTGGGAGGTTTGCCGTGGCGACCTCATGCTTTCTAGAACTTTCCCAGAGTGACTTCTGTGGTTCTCCATAGCTTCCTGGCGGTACCCTGACCATGCAGAGCCATCTGTCCTCCTTTGGCCCAGGGACAGGCCACCGCCCACTTGCTTCATCCTGGCCTTGGTCTCCTTCAGCATCTCTTCTTGAAGAAGGCTTTGGAATTCACCTCTTCTACCCCAGGATGATTCCTGCTCAGACCTCCTGCAGTGTTCATTTCCAACCTCTTTTCTTCTGAGGACCCTAAGATCAGATGTGAACAGTCTTCCTTGCTACACTCGTACTGTTCTTCAGACTACCACAGTCCAAGGTACCCATAATGAATTCCAGAATTTATGTATCTCTTTTTATGCCCAGATATTGAACCCTTGGATGCAGTAACTAGATAATATCTATTTTTTAGGAAAAAAAATCATCAAACCACCAGCATAATATACGACACATGGTAAGTTCAACGGATGGTAAATAAAATTAAGTCACATAAACTTCACAGTAAGTGGCCAGTGGTCACACTTTTCACAGTGAGCTTTTATTAAGAGCAACGTTTACCAGTCCAGAGAAAAGGCAACCATTAAACAGAAACCACAAAAAATGAGCAATTTACAAAGTCCTCAGGTGGGTAAAGTGCCAAAGAAACACCAACTCTTGATAACAATTGCACAGAAGTCCCTGTTGATCTCTTTAAACAGCTTTCCTGGGCTTTTGCACGGTATCAGCTTCAACGAACAATCATTCCCTTTCTTAAAAAATCTGAAGGGAAAAGTTAAGAGTGAGTTTTTAAAAAAAATGCCTTTGAATGAAAAAAAAAAAAAACCTTAGCTTTTCTTTGAACATCCAGATGATTCAATGAGACCCAGATGAAAACTGGCAATTTCCAAATCTGAAGGCCAGCCGGGGCATCTGTGTCCCCTCTCATTTCTCCTGGTAATCCTGTGGTAAAGCTGTGATTGATTCGAAAAGAATTACAGCTATTATAAACCGTAATCAGTGGTGGATGAGAATAATTACACAGGGAGAGGGAGAAAGGCTGGAATATGGCTGAGCAGGGTCCTGATGGATGAGAAAGTCATTTCCTGGTTGTTAATGACTGATTTTCAACAGTCAGCACACAGGCGCTGGTCCCAGAGGGGAGAAGGAGAAAGGAAGGGCCTTACAGTTGTCAAAGCTACTGATTTAACCTTAGCAATTTGAATTGGGATATCTATCTGGTGCCTGTCTCCTCCTCTAGCCTGGCTTTTCCCTTTCAGGCATCCTCTCCAGGGGTGGGGTCTGGACCAGGCCTTCAAATAAAAACCACCAGAAAATGTCAGTCAGAGGAACTACCCTAGAAGGGTAGGATCTGAGGACCCTACCATTGTATGATGTCAAACCCTGGGGGTTGCAGTAATCAAGTCAAACTGCTCACTTTTAGATGAACTCAGAGACATGAAGTCACTGGGCTACAGGCATTTGACACGGGGGGAAATTACCCCATGAGCTCAAAGCTTACAGGCCTTGTCAAAGAAGAAAGGCTACATCTGAGGGAAAGAGTTGTGTTGAATCTTGGATGAAACTGACAAGCTCTGGCGTTCCGAGTCGCCGTGGTTCTACTGGGTGTGGCCACACAAGATCAGAGAGGGCTTGTGTTGTAGGTGGAGTGCTTTGGTTTACAGACACAAGAAACACTCTAAACTGCAAGAGCAAGTGATAGAGGGATGGACAGTGAGGAAGAGAGAGGGAGGAGAGGGAGAGAGAGAAAGAAAGAGCGAGCGAGCAAGTGAGCCATTAATCTTACCTTTGCAGCCTTAACGTAAGATCACAGATGGAGGTAGGTTAGAAGTCACAAAACTAAAAGTCCTTGGTGACAGACATTCCCATCCAGAGCTCCTATGACTTGAAAGAACCTTTGAATACTTCTGCCATGCAGGCTGGGCGTATAATGAATCCCAGCTCCGCATACGCTGCCTCATAAGTACAGAATCCATTGGGCGAAAGAAAGCGTGTCTCCTGAGCAGAACCTCCTGCCTGTGAGGCTAAATAATGCTGAAGTGCAAGATGGGATGTCCAGATGTGCTTAATCCCATCTTAATCAAATCTGGACTTCTTTGGGGGAACTAAAATACCTCAGTTCCTGGAAAACTTGTTTGACCCCAAAGCTATTTAGGTTCTGTTTTATGAAAACAAGTGTCTGATCATGATTGGAGGCACATTCCTGGATTTTCTCTGTGAAAGTATTTTGGGGAACAAATTCGTCTGTGCCACCATGACTTCTTGATGAGACTGGATCCTGCGGTAAGACGTAGCTCGGCTTTCTGTCTGGTTTCTGTTTAGTTTCTGGAGTCTTTGCAGTAGGACCAATTCCCTTTTGCTTTCAGGTATAGTCAACAGGGATGTTTTGTACAGCTGTTGTTGAGGCTGACATTGTTATTTCTCGTTCAGGCCCATCCACCACAGGGTCCTGTACTTCTGTCACACCTGGGCTTCTCTCATGCTCTGGGCTTCTAAGTAGCACCCTGCACCAGCCCTTCCTGATCCAGAATGAAGATGGGGGATGTGATCCTGGCAGGTCAGTCCAAGCCCTGCATCCCAAAGCCAGAGAGATTAGCCTTGAAGTAGTCATAACTCTTACAAAGAGAACAGTTGTCTTTGCTGGAATTTGCTTTATGGAAGATGAGTGACATTAGTGTCCTTTTAACTTGAAACAATGGCTGTAGGGATGTGGTTTTAAGTTATATATACTTTTTTATTAAGATGGGAAATAGGAGAGAAAGACAGTGAGATTGGGTCTGGCATGGATTTCTAAAACCTCAAAGCCTACCCTCAGTAACACTCTTCCTCCAACAAGGCTATACCTCCTAATCCTTCTAATCCCTTCAAATAATGCCATTCCCTTGTGACTAAGCATTCTCATATATGAGCCCATGGGGTAACTCTTATTCAAACTATACCTCATGGGTTACTGTTGCAATCCTTAAAATCCAAGAAGTCCTGACTAAGACAGATTTCACTGAGTCTTCTTTGATTATTTTTTCAATTTTGGTCAGAGAGTGCAATGCTGATTTATGAAATTGAAACACTTGCAGAAATACCTGTGCCATTCATAGAGAGATGTAGTACTGGATGTTCTATGCAAGACAGGAAACACATCTGATCATGAACTACATTTCCAGGTCCATCAGTCATCCCATTGACACCAGTTGTCCTGTCCTATGCTTAGAAAAAAAATAACTTTACAGAGACATAGACTAAAAGTCTTCCAAATATCTTCCAGCCCCACCAGAAACTTCAGTTACAGAAAGAACTTATTTGAATGATCCTTTCTGTTAACCACACGTACATACACTATTCTGTTTCATCCTGTATAAGGAACCCAAATGATCTCATCATGCAGCATATGGTGGAGCACCATGTTCTCACCCAGGCCAGTTCATGCCATTGGAGGGAGTAAATTATAATAAATGACAGCGCCATAGTAAAATACCAGGGGCCACGGTGTGGCTCAAAGTAAAAGATGCACTGAGCATGTGCAAAGCCCAAAGGTCATCTACAATATTATAATTTTATAAATGTATTTATTTCAAAAAAGGAATTCAGGCCTCTGAAGAAACCACTGATGCCCATACAGTGTCTCCCATTGGATCATCCTTCTTACCTCTGAGGATTAAGTTATGCATAAGGAAGCACTGTGCTTCTTGGAGATGGAGTGATACTCTGTGGGAAGCAGGGGGAGAGCCAGAAGGGGTGCGAAGAAGCAGTCCTGAGGACCTGCAGCTGTGGAGGCTGTGGAATTGTGGAGTTGTAGAGCCTAAAGCTCTTACGCCTGTCTAAAGACTTCCTTTAGGGCAAGTCCTGAGCCCCAGGTGAGGACTGGCAGCAAGCCTGATGGGGCAGCTAGAGCAGCAGCGCACCCCAAAAGAAATCTCTTGACTTCAGCATCTCAGACATGGCCCTGGGTTTGTCCTGTACCTCCTCCCTCCTCTGCTCCCTCTGTGTGCAGTTCCCCAACTTGGAAAAGTCGAGAAAAACTTCTCCAGGGCACAAAGGTCAGTGAAGATCATAGTCACCGTGGTGTCAGCTGGCTTATAAAGAGTAAATGTCTTATTATAACAGTCCTTAGCATAGTGGGCACCTCTCTGTCTTATTTGCTGTTGGCCTTCGGGTATAATATATCTCTGTGGGTTTACAGCAGACCAGTTCTCTATATTGGTTGCTCTTCCAAGTTAATTGTGGTAAGATGTATATGTATATTAAAGCAGTTATAGGCACACATATTTACTCACATCTATTTGTGTGTGCCTGGTCACACATAAACAAGTACAAACATGCTGTTATCTTCATAACTGAGAATCTAAAGAGATATTTAAACGCAGATGTTGAACAAATGATGTAGGGACTTTTCCCGTTGTTAAAAGTGACACTATTGATTGAAGAAAAAATTAGGAAATGCAAGAGTTCATGAAAGGAAAACCTCCAAGAAACTCATTAAGAGGGAAGACATCCTACCTCATTCATGCCCACAGTGGCAGTGTTTTATGGCAATCTTTTTAGAAACGTAGTTCAAAACATGGTATCAGAGCATTGCACCATCCTCTCTTCCCCTTGACCCTCTGAAGGCATTTTCCTTGGTTGTCAAATGAATCTCAAGCCTGTTTCTCTCTGCAAGGGTCTCCTATAAGTGTGTGATGTATGTGTGGTCCAAGCACAAACTACAGCGAGCCTCCACCCTGACAGTCTCCTGCAATTATGACAGCTCCTCCTTGTGATAGCTGTTCTTGGTTGCCACCTAAGTTGGATTTAACTAAAGCCCAAGCAGCTGGGCACACCTGTGAGGGGCTTTGTCTCAATGAAGCCATTTGAAATGGGAAGACCCACTTTGAAGTTGCATCTGCTGAGAAGATATAGCTCTAATCCGGAGCTTACGAAGAGGGAAGCTCCACCTACAATCTGGGCCACACCTTCTGCTGACAGTCTATCTAAAGGACATGAAATGAGAAAGCTTGCTCTCTTTGCCTGCTTGCTAGAAAGTCCATCCCGCCACTGGCGTTAGAGCTACTTCTTTGGGATTCTGGTGTATACTGAAGATCAGCTGTCGTATACAGTGTATACTGAAGACCACGAGGCATCCAGCCTCGTGGGATAAACAACTATTGGATTCTCAGACTTTCTGTTGGTAGACAGCCGTTGTTGGACTAGCTGGACCACCACCTGAAAGCCACAGTAATAAAACTCCTTTATATTTATCTATATACCTACATGTAGTATAGGTATACTATATATATATATATATATATATACTATATACTATATACAGATGCTATATAAACACAGATATAGATACTACTAGATATAGACCTGTAGATATATAGATACTATATGTAGGTATACAGATACATAATATATAGGTGTTATATATACATACATACACATAGATACTATAAATTCTGTTCCTTTAGAGAACCCTGACTAATACACCCCTGAGTGAGACAGATCAGACTAGGCATTGCTTACCAGTTAGTACCCAATTCTTAGGCCTCCATCACGTCTCTGTCAACATGTTGCCCTCACCTCAAGGCTCTATACCCTGATTTGGTACACTGGAGGCTTCTGGCCTAGCACGGAGAGTGGCGTCCCTGGATTTTAATGGGCTCTTGGCCCAGCACAGAGGCACTACTCCCGAGAGTGTGAATGAATAGCCTCCCTGCCTACTTGGCTGCATATTGAGCTGGCTCTGTCTTCTCTCCCTGCTGAAGTTATGGATTGCATCTGCTGTCTCTGAAGTTATAGGGTGGCTTGTGGCATTTTGTGTAGATGATGGCTCTGTGCACAGACCTGCGTTATTCACAGAGGGCCATGGGATGAGATGCTGAGGGCAAGAGTCTCAGCAAGGGCCTGAGGTGACAGTTCACAAAGATTGCTGCTCCCTTAGTTGCTTGCTTCTACCCGATTCCAGCCTGTCCCCATCTAAGGGCCTTGGAATTGGGTCCAACCACAGACTTCAGAAAGAAGAAACAAACAAAACCAAACAAGCAAAGACCCCAGGTGGTTAGGGAGAGATGTAGGCCACACACACACACAAATACACCCACCCACACACAATATCAATAAATTTCTTTTTATAAAAATGACAGGAACACATTTGGAAAACAGTTTTGAAACTTGTGCAGAAAATCACAAATACAGCAAAGCCCTAATGACTACCAAAGAATAAAAATCTCAGGAGGCTTGGGCTCCGTGTAAGTGAGGCTGATTTGGCATTTACTGGCCCAGCCGAGCTCAGGGCTGCTCCAGGCCTCAGATGCCCTGGGGAAGGAGAGACAGATTCAAGAAGGCTAGAGATGCTCAGTACAAAAATACAGCTCTTGACGACCTGCTCAGGGAGACCTCAGGTGACCCACCCCATGATGGGGTGTTGAGGCAGGGGAGTGAAGGTCCTCCAGGCTGGAGCTGTTGGAATTCTGCTTTATTTCACCTGTGTCTGCCTAAGAGTCCACAACACACAGGGGATTTTTTTTTCTAAAAAAGATGTTTCAAGTGATAACTTTCAAGTTCTCAAATTTCAAATATGACAATTATTTTCAAAAAACTTGTATTTATTTTTATTATAGAATGCTTTTTTATGTGTTCAGAAGAATTGCTGAACGCACAGTACTCATGTGTACTATCACCATAGAAATCTGTATCCGGAGGTTTTGTTCTTTCTTCTCCACTCCCCTCCCACTTCTCCAGTTACCTGGAATGTACATGCTGACCTTGGAGCTGCCCTTGAGTCAGGATGCTTGCAGCAATCCTAGGAGATGATCTAAAAACCATGGAAAGTTCTAATGAGAAACACGGGGTGAATCCTGCCATCTGCTTCCCAGGGACTCCCAGAGAAATCTTACAGCCAATGTACAACACCCTTGGAGTTGGTTTATGGCATCTTATGGCCCTATTGAGTCACGGAATGCTTGTTTCCACATAACGCACATTACCATCCTGCGGAATGGTGCCAAGCACCGTTTGAAAGCTGCAGCTAAATCACGAGAAAGGTGAACACCCCTCTTCCTGTCCCTGTGGTGTGGCTGGTGTGTTGTAAAGAGCAGCTAGTTGGTGTCCCCAAAGGACAGTGCCAGGGCAGGGGCTGGCCTTTGAAATTGTATGGAATGTGAGCGATCCATATGAGATGGTGTAGAACTGTATTATTGGACCTCCCTTTGCTGTGTGTTAAAAACACTTCGGTGTCTTGCTTCCTGGTGATTATCATCAGCATTATCATTAGTGACGTTTACTGAGCATTTGCCGCCGCCAGGCACTGTGCTGAACCCTTCACGTGAATTAGCCTATTTGACCTCACACCAGCCCCAGCTGCCTGACAGGCTCTCATTTGTCGCTTACTGATGAGGAAACTGAGGATCAAATTGACTCAGTCACGTGCTTGGGACAACCGCTTCAAAGTGGCTATGCTGGGATGCAAGGGCATGTGGTCTCTCATTAATCACTACATTCTGTGCTCTTCCAATAGCTCAGCCCCAAGGCCTGCAAACATCCAGAGATCAAGTGTGCATAGCCCCAGACATTATGTACTTTCCCCCAAACATATTTATAGTCCCACTCTATCTAATTATCTAGCTGGCTCTCCTCTTCTTTTGTTCTCTTTCCTTTTATAAGAGTTTAGGATGTTTCTAATGTATGTCAAATGTTGAGTTCAATGTCATGTTGAAATACGGTGTTAAGCACAGGCCCCAGCCCCAGGGAGCTAACAGTGCAATCTAAGATTGCAATGAGTAAACTGATGACTGAAATATGGTACCGCTTCCTCTGAGAATCCCACGGAGCAACATCCAGTGTAATGGGAATCGGGGAGAGCCTTCTAGAGGAAGTGGCTAGAGAGTTGACTTTTGAAGAGGCAAGAAGTGGCTGAGGAGCTGGAGATACAAGCCCTGGAGCTCAAATGGGCTGGGATAAGTCGGCGAGGGGCCCACGAAGAAGGTACTGGAGGGTCTAGCAGGGTCCAGAAGGGTTACTGATGAGAGATTCTAGACCACTGAAGGAAACCATTAAGTCCTGACTCCAGAAAAGTTCCAGATGGGGACGTGGGCTGAAGCGGGGAAGTTAGAACCAGAGAATCAGATTCGGAAGCGGGAATGATGGGAGACATGAAATGCGGGAGGATGGGAAGATACACGAAGAAGAGTCTTAGATGGACTGTGGGGCCTGAGTGAGGAGGAGAACTGGCTGCTGGGAACCCAGTGATGGCAACAGTGCCCTGGGGTGGAAAGGGAGGATCATGCTGGGAAGGATGGAGAGCGGGCTGTTAGGGACAGACTAGAGGACATGGAGGGGGTGGCCAGGAGCCTGTGGGGTGGGCCTGGTGACTCTGGGTGACAACACCATTAAGACAATTTGGACTTTCATATCAAGACCTGATCCAAAAAGTATAAGTTATCACGTTCTGGCTAGATCTCAAATTTTACAAAATCCATGCAGGTGTCTTAGTTTCTCTGAATGGTGGAAATAACACATCTTCTTATCAGACATTTAGGAAAGCCAAGAAAACCACTAAATATTAACCATAATATTACTCAAGGTACATTTGATATATTTGATGGTTATTTGTTTTACTTTAAAGTTTATTACAAAAAAATCAGATTAAAAATAAGCACAGCCTGAAATTAACCAGATCCAAAGACTATACAACTCAGTGAACTTCTATATGGTTAGAGTGGGTATTCTGAACAGAAGCCATGGAGCTTCACGCTGGATTTCATACTTTCACTCCCCAATGTATTTGACACACTTATCCCCCAATCCATGGCTTTAGAACTCAATAAACAATGAACTTGATGCTTCCTTCTTCCCTTTCTTCCTTCCTCCATGTTCTCTCATCTTCCCTCCCCTTCTTTCATATGTGTTTACTCAGTTATCCATTCACCTGTCCATTTGTTCTGTTGACATTTATTTGACAACAACTCTATGTCAGGGGCTGGGGATTCATAAACAAACCAACAAAACCATACCTCAAGGAGTGTGCGTTTGAACTGGAGGGATTCTTGCAACATAAGCAAATGAACATGATAGGTGGCAAAAATTCTGTTCTGAAGATGCCCACAGCAAGCAAAGAAATGTGTGTAGTACTTTGGTTCACACTATGGAGAAAAATTAAAATGACCAAGGGCACTATAGTGTGCTGGATGAAGATTTGTGTGTTGATAGAAGGACCTCTCTAAATCTGAAGCATTCAGTACTGGCTCAAAAGGAAAAGGACCAGGGTATCCTGCTTATCCAAGTAAAGCAGGTCAGGATGTGAGTTTATCCATGCCTGGTTGACAGAATGCTTCATGTGTTTATGACCTTTTGTGGATAGAAAAAAAAAAGAAAGCTCAAGCAAGGAGCTGCCAGGAAACTAACTGAGCAGTGAGCTTATCAGGGAAAAAAGCATGCAGGTCATCTCGAGGGCTGTTTGTACGTTCAGCACAGAGGTTACAGTGGCCTGTCCTGGCAGGGTTGCAGTAGAGGGGCTGGGAAGCCATTGGATCCCTCTGTGACTTGAAAGCTGGCCTGGAGGCCAGTGCAAGGACTCTGGGGTTATGATGCTTGCTAGGGAGCACAGCCTGAGCTGGATCCATCCAGGAGAGCCATACGATGGAAGGAAAGGACCAACTCCTATAAGCTGTCTACTGAGTTCCACAGGCCTGCCATGGTGTGTGTGTGTGTGTGTGTGTGTGTGTGTGTGTGTGTGTGTGTGTAACTAAACTTTTTTTAAAAGAAAGAAAGCAGGGACTGGAGGAATAGAGGATGCATGCAGAGGTCACGGCCAAGGCTTCTGCCTTGGACTAAAAGAATGGAGCTTTTAGTTCATAGGCATGTACTATGTTGGCTACACTCAAGTACCCTCTCAATTTACCTACTTGATACATGTCGTTGCAGCTTGCCTTTTCCTTCCACTTCCTACTTGTTCCTCAAAAATAAAATTAAAGACAAGAGCTGTACTTCTTAGTCTTCTTTTCCCTCTAGCTCTGTTACCCTTTCCTTGTCAGAAAAAAAGAAAGGCAAATGAATCAATCTGAGTATTTTGCATTTTGCTTGTGACAGAACTCGGTCAGAAGCTGCACTTTATTTGAACTTTGTGGCCAGTGGCCAAGAGAAATAAAGTCAATTAATACTAATTTTTCTAACCCCCTTCTGTGCCTTTTCAGCAAAGTAAAACTACCCATGGGAGGACTGCTCCAGCCTCCCAAAAAGTTCAAGTAGACCGTATATTACTAAATCCAGCCATTTCTATCACAAAAATATTTTTTCTACATGGTTCTGTTTAGTTATAAATGATAAAATATTTTGCCTAGCTCCTCCTCAGTCAGTTTTTATTTGCCTTCATTTCCTTAGAAGACTGGAACACAATATGTGAGCTTGCTTGCATTGGGCTACGGTGAATACCCCAGCTTGGTTGGCCCCCTAGCTACTAGAAGGATCCTGCAGGGCAAGACCACCTGCCAAGTTACTCAGTCACCTGTCAATGTGTTGGCCCTTTCAGTCTAAGAGATCATTAGGACAGACAGCCCCTGGGGTCCAGCATTTCTAGATCGGGCCAAATCAACATCTGTTGATCTGTTAAGAGCCTTCAACTGCTGCCATGCCATTCCAGGGCTGTTCTCTTACCAGTGTGTAAAACAGTTGAACTGTGGGTGAAAAGAACAGTCTTCTGGAGGTACAACCTTTCTACAAGAAAACACCGGGAGGCAGAGCCTTGGGCTGTGATGGCTCCATAGTGGTTAGGGAGTCTTACCTGTTCTACCCTTTTCCTTGTAAAAAACAAAACAACCGCCCCCCCCAATAAAAACAAAACAAGCACATCAAAAGAAAAGCAATCCTTCATTCGTCTCTGCTACCATCACCAGCCTCCTGTTTTAAGAGCCAGGACACCTAAGTCAAGAGAGTGGAGAGGCCGCCCACCCAGAATCATCCAGCTAGAGAGCATTAGAGTTCAGCTTGGTGTGGTAGGTGGCTGCAAAGGGCCTAGTGGTTGCTAAGAAGACACAGAACATTTGAGCCACTTCCTTGGTTGCATTTGAGCGACTTCCTCGGTTGAGGTGATGAAATAGGACAGTGTCCTGTCTGATCTGACCCAAGGCCATTGCCTTTCCATAGACTGTCTCTTAGGTCAGTTCTCCCTGGGAAGATGGGGGTGGGAGGAGGGGACCATAGGAGGCAGGGCAATGGGACATCACGGAGATAAGAGTGGGCCAATAAGAGAGAGCTTTGAAGCAGCGAGCCTCATTTTGTCTATTTTAACACCTTGGGAGTTGTTCCAACTGAAAATCTAGTTGGGAATCCCTGAAGAACCTATTTGACAGGTTTCTGTTTTGTTTTTGTTTTTTGTTTGTTAGTTTTGCTGTGCGTTCCCATCTCTCCCCACAGAGCATGGTAACCAGCTACCAACCTTTATCCTTGTTGCCCCAGGACATATAGGACTTGGATGTTGACCCATCTCACACATTCCTTCAGAAACAGCTCAGAGTGTTCAAGAAACACACCGAAAGCAGCATTTCCTCAGCACAGAAGCAGAGTCCTTTCAGGATGAGCCCAAAGCCTGAGCAAGAGAAAAATTGTGTGTTCTGAAGGAACACTGCAGAATCCAGGCTCTGCTCCTGCTGATGCTGTTCCAAGACTGGCCCTTTGTTTCAGAAACTGCCATGTGTGAGATACTTCGCTGTGTCTGCTATGGGTAGTATTTTTTTCTTTTTATGAATTCATCCTTAATGGCTTTAAAATTGTGGACTATTTTGAGAATTCAGTGAAAGTTGGTACTCTCTTCTTACTCACATACAAACACTGCCCTGGTGTGCAGCTTTAGGGAACTGTGGGCCACCTGGGGAGCACAAAAGTCAGGTCACTCCATCTAACTGTTGCCTCATGGACCCTGATGTAGATAAGAATGCCGTTCATGCTTCTAAAATTACGTTACGAAAACTATCCTTGAAGGGCTGTGTTCCCAGCCTTTTAACAGCAGCCGACTTAGGTTACATTGCTTGCTTTGAAGGCAACATCATCTTTCAGCTTCTTGACTTGTGTAGTTTTTCCCTCAAGTCACTGAAACATTTGCAAAGCATTTTGAAGGGTTCTAGTGTCAGGTCTGCCCTCATCTCAGGAGAATGATTTTATTTCATTTAATTGAAAATATTTTGTTCTGTAGACTGATATTTGAAAGGCTATGAACTTCCGCTCACTGACGACAGACTTTGCCAGTACATAGAAAGCGCCCCCTTGTCGCCACCCGACAATTCCAGTCAGAATTCAAAGCTTGAACTGACAGCTAGAGCCTGTGGGGTCAAGTTTAAATATATCAATCACGTCACAGTTCAGGGTGGCATTTTTGAGTTGTGCTCCTTGACTGCCCATCTTGCCACTCAACTCAATGGTTAGTTCCCATCTTTCTTCCCTCCTCACACTCCTCAGTCCTCACCTCAGCTCAATGCTTATTTCATTACTAAAATTGAGTGGCCTGAAGGGAACTTTTGGCAGGCCATGGTGACTGTGACTTACCACTTGATGCACCGATTTGGGGTGCCACACATCCCTGGTGATGAGTGAGCAGTCTGAGGTCAACTCTTCAGTGGTTGGGTGATGGGTCTTAGCCCTTCTCTTCCACTCAAAAACACTTCAGTGACTGCCTCTCTCTTCTCAAGCCCTTGCTCTTCCCCATCCAGCTACACCCCATTCACACGCAAACCTACCACAGGAAGCTGGGCAGGACCTTTCCTCGGCTTCACCCCGTTCTCTACTCACGGCACGATTATGGCAGCACAACCCTGAAACTGACGTCCCTGGTCTCCCTTTTGGCTCTCCCACTCCTGTTCTGAATTCACTCTGACCAGGGATTCAGCCACACTACTCTGTGGGAGTAGATCCAGTCAAGATACCAGTGAACGCCATGGGGGTTTCAACAATGATCTCCCAGCCTCAGGTTTGCTCCACTGAGACTCTTCTGAACAGCAAAACACTCAGGCTTCCCAAGAGAAGGGGGAAAAACTCCCCGACTGCTCCCCAGATTTGATTCCACTGCCCATGGAGCGCTTCTTGGTATGACTTAACTTCATGAGATGACTGAGCTGTACAAATAAAAGCATGGGCAATTGTTCAGCAAATTTGGACTGTTACCTAGGGCCTTGTCCAGGTTAGGCAAGTGCTCTGCCACAAAGCTTTATCCTTAGCTATTGTTTTTTCTGGAAGGATGTGAATGACTGTCTCAGAGTTTGTGGTATCCCTCCCTATTCACGTTCTAGCTAGTGTTCTGGGAAGATTTTGTCTGTTTTTTTAGACCACAAAGCACATCGTCCTCTGTGGACTCTGGGGGAGATGACTGTAGTTAGCATAGCTTTGTGAATTCACGTGCCTGGGAGAATGGCATCGGAAGGGATAGTCTTAAAAGTCTCAGGATTGATTGCAGTTGGATATGTACATCCTCCTACCAGCTAGGAGGAAAGGGATTTCCATCCATCTTTTAAGAACTCAGACTCTTTCTCCTCTGTCTCCTCATGGGATATTCTCCATTCTCTCTCCTTCCAGAAAGAAAGTTTCATTTATTTCCTTAGATGAGATCTGAATAATTGCAAGAATAATTTAAATGCATTTAGGCTCAAGGTAAATCAGTCATACGGAGACAATTATTTTATATTAATTCTGTGTCTTTTAAAAAAGAATTTGTGTTTATCAATTAATTCATTTCCATCTTTAAATTTTTCTAAATGAGGTTATAAATTTTAAAAATTCATTGTGGTTTTAAAAACTTGACCAAAAGACTTAGATGGTGTGAAATGGTCTCATCAAATTTTAAACATAATTCCCAGAACTACTATTGATTTCATTGATTTGCTGTATGTATCAAAGGCTCAGGTTATACTTTTGCCATACATTCAGATTATTATACTAGCAGTAGAGATGTCTAGCAGGCGATTGAAATGGTCACCATCTAGTGTCATTTCTAACCAGACCTACATTTGCATTTCCAACCTACTGTGGTGTGATCTGAAGTTTGTCATTTCCTCTTGCTGAGTTTCAATATCCTCACCCAGAGAAGGAGGCTATGGACGGCATCAGTTTGTAGTGAAGATCTGCTGTTTTTACCCGTCCTTGCTATGTCCCCTTTTTTGTTGGGCTGTGTGACATGAGGGCCTGTTTGTTGGGGTTTCTGTCCTGCCCAGTTCCCATAGCCAGTAAGCCCCAAAGAAAATCACACAAAGAGTCGCATTAGGTTATAAACTGATTGGCCCATTAGCTCAGGCTTCGTATTAGCTCTTATAACGTACATTAACCTATTATCCTTATCTACATTAGCCACATGGCTCAGTACCTTTTTCAGTGGGGCAGGTCACATCTTGCTTCTTCCGTGGTCTGGGCAGGACTGGGGAGGAATTGGCTTCCTTCTTCCCAACATTCTCCTGTTCTCATTGCCCCACCTTTACTTCCTGTCTGGTTGTCCCACCTATACTTCCTGCCTGGCCAATCAGCATTTATTTAAAACATGATTGACAGAATACAGACAATTCTCCCGCACCGGGGCTGGATATTTCTTCTTCTCCCATGAACCATCTCCTCCCCCATTCTCAGCCATTAAGTCCCAACAGAGCAGATCTGTCTTCTGTTTTGAGATTGAACACACGCTTCTGTCTTCGTTTGCTTCCTGCTGCTGTGATAAACACATGATGGAAAGAAACATGGGGAAGGAAAGGTTTACTTCACCTTAAAGCGTATAGTTAACGATTGAGGGAAGCCAAAGCAGGGACCTGACAGCAGGAACTAAAGCAAAAACCATGGAAGAATGGGGCTTACTGGATTGCTCTTCATGGCTTGCTCATACTTCTTTCTTATATCTCCTAGGACCACCTGTCCTGGGGTGACACCACCTACAGTGAGCTGGGTCCTCCCACATCAATCATTAATCAAGAGATTATTCCACAGACTTGCCTACAGGCCAATCAGACTGAGTTCCATCTTCCCAGAAGAACCTGACCTGTGTCAAGCTGCCAAAACCCTAAGCAGCACGATTTCCAGAGAACTCCACTGTCCTGAGGCTATGGTCTGGATATTCATGATCCCACCATCACCAAATATATATGCTGACTCTTAATTCCTAACACAATAGCTATTAATTGAAATAGCATCCAAACATTAGGGCTTAATTCAACATCCCAAGGTTTGTGAGACCCTCATCCCACCAACCCCCACCACATCTGGCCATTGGATGTCCCCAGCACAACTTCCCATGGAGTTTATGTGGGATCAGGGCTCTGCCATGGTTACCCGCACCATCAGCTTGTCTATTGGATGGTCTTGGAACCATGCAGACCAGTGAGGACGCTCCTGCGCATGTCCGTGAGGGCGCATCCAGTAATTGATGAGAGGAAAGATCTACCCCTAATGTGGGCAGGGCCATCTCCGTTGGCCAGAGGCCTAGACTGAAACAAAGAAGGAGAGAAGAGAAATCTGGCAGAGTCCTGGCATTCTCTCTCCCTGCTTCCTGGCCACTGTGTTGTAAGTGCCTCTGATATGCCTTATTCAACCTCATGTACTGCTCCCCTCTGTGACCATGAACCATGATAATATAAAGGAACCACAGGCTCCAGGTGCTGAGTTATTACTAGTGTTGAGTACCCAGAACAGAAGACGAAGCTCCCTTGCATGGATTTTTCTGCTTTTGTTATTTACTATTAAGCAGGAAAAAAATGGTTTGTGGTAAAGATTGTCAAGAGAATACAGCAGAAAGACAGAGAACCCCTCATCCCATTAGCAGACAAACCCCTGGTCCCTGACTGGTCTCTGTGTGGCATTATGCGGTCACTGTCTCTTTCTCTACCATCATAATGGCATAATGATTGACTGTGCCATCTCACTGTATCCCTTGGGTCAACTTAAACCCTGGAGCCAAACATTTCATCAGATCAGGGTGAGAGCTTCAAGGAGCAGTCTTTCTATATATACAGGCTGAAGATGTTGGATATAAAGACATGGGAGATTTTAATATTTGGCTTAATAATATCACCATAGTATTATAAGACAAAAAGGAAGAGGTAGATTAGAAACACCCCTGCCCCTAGAACTAAGACCTTAGCATCCTCTCTCTGACTACATAGCCAGTTGTAATTTTTAATTGCTCATAAGGAAATTGCTCATTTTGTTCTCCTGCCAAGGTGTTCAAGATCTGAACTGTTTGCCAATGACAAAAAGACCCCTGGGTCCCCAGCCACGGCCAAGTGTTCCTAAAGCCCATTTGTCTTCCTCCCAGGTTATTTCCCCCCACTGCCTTATCACACCACGGCTGATAGACTTTGTCAGCATCCCTAACTCTCCATCCATCTTGCATCTGTGTCATTGACTGTGGCACTTTGCGACATCAAGAGTGGAGTCTGTTTATCTGGATCCTGGCCTGACCCGGCTTAGCCACGTGGCTCACTTGCTCAGCAGGACATTGAAGGATTGCTGGCCTTTGGAGTCAAGTCCAGTCTTTGGTTTGGCTCATCCCTCTTGGGTGCTACCCCAATGACTGGCCTGAGGGAAGATGAGAGGCCAAGGGGCAGAGTCTGTCAAGCAGCAGCTGCCTTAGGCCAGGGATCCTGCCAGCCAACACAGTAGTTGGTCACAGAAGTTTGAGCCAATCCCACTGAGATCCATGAAGCCACAGAGCCCAGCAGAACCACTGGCACAATGCCAAAACTTGGGAAACACCATCAACTAGTGCTGGTTAAGGTCACAAAGTCTAGAAAGTGTGTGACAGAGTAGCTGGATGTCATGTGTAACAAAGTTCATACTCTCCCTGCCTGCCTTGTCCTTCCTGCTTCACGAAAGGTTAAGACAGCTTGATCCTGGTGAATGAATTAGGGAGAGACTTCATGTCTGTGATGGGGCCGCTTTACTCGTTCATCTGAGTCTGTGTGATCACTATTTATGGAATATTAACTTGCCCAAAGTGACTCCATTTGATCTATGAGATGAGTTTTCCATTGCAGTAAACCATTTTCCTCTTACCCAGGGTGTGATTCCTCTGGGTTCCCAGGGCTGAAGGTCATTACTAATTGGCACAGCTGCTCAAATCTTCTCTGGGCATCACCTCACAGACAAACCTTTGCAAAGTGGAAGACTTGGGGGAAACAGCAGGATTCTGATCACCGGTGGCAGATAACTTCACTGGCTTGCCCTGGGCCTTGTTTGTCAGAGATAAAATAAAGGATGGGAGCTCCGTAATCAAGCTGACTACAGAGTTGATGTGTGGGTGAATTGTCTTGAAGAGAGACTGTCAGCCGTAAGGCCAGCTTGCCCTTAATGGGAGCTCCGTGCCGGTCTGTCTTCTTGTCCAGGGATTGGCAAAATCTATTAATGAGCACTGTGCCACTCCTCACACCAGGGCCATCAGGGAGAAGGATTACCCATTTCTTTCCCCATCCCCTAATTGAACCGCTGACTGACACTTAGGTACCTGAGTGGCTTAAGTGGGGATGCTGAGAGCTCTGACACCAGAGCGTTTTAGAGGGCAGCAGGAGGCGTCATTCATGTCTGCAGATCCGTTTGGATAGCTGTGGACATCTGCCAGGAGCAGCTAGCCTGGAAGGAGTCTGCACAGAGATGCTTGATTGGCACTGGCCTCTGACTGTGCTTACACAGCTGAATTCTGCTGGCTGCAGTGGGCAGAGATGGGGCATACTTGATATCACAGAGGCGGGGCTTGTTTGCTAAGCCATCCTTCATCAGCCAGGAAAGTCAGACAGGAAGCATCTGAAAGAGGCCTTCTGCTTTAGTCTTTAATGGCAAGAGGTAGGGGCTGCCTCCAAATTTGATGTGAAAAACACTCAGACATGGTTGGTTGGTTGGTTGGTTGAGTGTGATGAATCCAGCACAGGTCTACGGATGACTGAAGGAGTTATGGGCCATCCTTTCAGCTGATGGATTCTGAGTGAAGTCTGTGCTTTCAAAACTTGCTGTTTTGTTTTGCTATTGCCTGTAAGGTCGAGCATAGCTGCTGTTTACTAGACTGTTACTAGACAGTTTAGTCTGCAAATGGAGAATGTATTGGTGTGAGAGGTGACAGGGCCGTTTGACAGGGAGCCAGGCTTCTTTGCACACCATGCTTCCTCCTCCCTGAAGAGTTCATCTGGACTCGGTAGACTCTTCCTGGGCACTCACTCTAGGCACGGGGCTGCAAGTGTGGCTATGGTAGGTTCCTCTCTGTGGCTTCAGAGCCGCTGCTCTCCATTCTGGAATAGCTGCTCTTCTTTCTTCCCTGTCCTGAGCTCGACCACTGTCCCCTGCCTGAATCCACTTGATCTTAATGTTGCTGGATGTTGGAGTAGGGAGGGGGCTTCTGCTTCATCAAGAACTGTGATGGGGACCCTTTTTTCTTACATGCCTACAAAAGTCAAACATATATTTTGATCCTTTTCATGCCATCATTCCCCATAATGACTATAAAAATAGGTCATGAGATAAAAACAGAGAAGACAGAAGGAAAATTTTCAGGTAAGAAGCAATACACATCATGAAATCATACGCATTTGCTCGAGGCAGGATGGAGGACCACAGTCTGCCTCGGAGCATCTTTAGTTCCTAGTGTAAAGAGGAAAGGCCCAACAGATGTTGCAGCCACACTCTTCTTAAAAGAGGTTACTCTGAAGATACAGTTATTCCTGAGTGGGGAGACCTTACTTTGGTGGACAGGAAAAAGAGACAGAGTAAGTTCCAGGACAGCCATGACTGTTTCACGGAGAAACCCTGTAGCTAAAAACAGAGAGAGAGAGAGAGAGAGAGAGAGAGAGAGAGAGAGAATATTGTGTAATCATGTAATTATCTGCATTCTCTTTGAAGTTTAAGAACAGATGAAGGTTTCTAGGCTTGTTGTTTAATTCTTTTCTCCCCTACAATAGCTTGCTCAAAGAGAATGCTAACCTGGGGATTGCTACATTTCCTATATTTGATTTTTCAAATACCATAGATCAAAAGCTAAAGGAGACAGTCAAAACTTATTCAGGAAGGAAGAGCTGCCCTCAGGTGAGCACAGCAGTCCCAGAGGCAGTGCCTTAAGCAGTCACTTTGTCACCACCTGGGCTCAAGCATGAAAGACTGGAGCTCTTGAGTCAGGAGTAATCAGTGCTTCACAGTTTCCACGCTCTTTCCCTCTGAGTATGATTGTAAAGGGCTCAGAAAGATGAGGGGAAAGAGTGTGTGTCTTCCCTGGGCCCTCTGTTCGTCTCTTATTTATCTAGACCAGATGTAGAGGTGTTGCAGGCTGGATCCTGTGTTGACAGAGGTTTCTGTCCTGTCCGGTTCCCGCAGTCATTAAGTCCCAAAGAAATCACACAGAGGTCTACATTAATTATAAACTGATTGGCCTAGTATCTCAGGCTTCTTATTAACTCTTATAACTTATATTAGCCCATAATTCTTGTCTGTGTTAGCCATGTGGCTTGGTACCTTCTTCGGCGAGGCAGTCACATTTTGTGTCCTTTGCGGCTGGGTCAAGACTGCAGACTGAAATGTCCCTCTTCCCATAATTCTCATTGCCACGCCTCTACTTCCTGCCTGGCTACTGGCCAATCAAAATTTTATTAAAAATAATACAAGTGACAGGATAAGAGACCAATGTCCCACAGCAACCCAAAGCAGCAGAAACACACACACACACACACACACAAATACAAGAAAAGCTTGTTGCCTCTAGCCAAAGCCCTGAGAAAGTAGCTAAGCAGGAGCCTAGTGGGCTCCATCTGTATGCAACAGAATCAAAACAAGAGGACAGGTAGCCCACGAGCAGCAACAGGCCCACAGATCTGCAGCAAAAGCTCCCCCAGGAGTGGGACTCCCCTCCCTTCTCTACACAGGAGCAAAGGGGGCCTTCTGTCTTCTTTTCCAGCGCTTCTAGAAAGGCCACTTCCCCCCCCCAGCCTAGACCAGTGGCAAAAGAAAACCCATGACTGGTAACACCCTCTACCTATGGGCAGAAAGTGATCCAAGCCTGGGCTCTGATGTCTTCCATACAGCAGTAAAAGGCGCATTAGACCGAGGGTGTTCTGAGCCTCCACCAGTGACAGAGAACCACTCAGACATCATGGATTCCTGCCTTCTACCCCATAACCGAAGATGCTTCCTGCCAGCAGAGTCAACAGGCCAAGCAGGACGCTCACTACCAGCTGTGGTCTGAAGAATGGCTAAGTGATCCTCATTTTGTGGATCCCCAAACCTCTCAGTCTCATCCTAATGACAGCAGGCCCACACCTCCAGTGCCCTTCACCCTCCACAAAACCGGGCTCTAGCAGGAGACCACATAGATCTAGAAGAGCAAAAGAGACCAGAGTTGCATTGCCAGGCCAGGGCGGCCAGGAACAGCACAGGGAAGCATCTGGGAAGTGACAGTAGAACTTACATGGGCTTAAATTAGGGGACTTTCTGATACAAAGTAAGGTTTAATGGGACCCAGAATCTCTAAAACAAGCAACCCGACTCTCCAGGGCATGACTGGAAATCACTTGTCAAACCATGAATCAGGACCTCACAACCTGGTTGAGAAAAGACAATGAACTGGCCCCAACACGGGTATGAATGAAATTCACCGAGAGAGACTCCAGAGTGGCCTCCATTAAGTTGCTACAACACACTGTAGCAAACATGCTTGAATCAAAGAAAGAGTAAAAAAAGAAAAAGAATAGGAAATAAAAGCTACAGGAAGATCAGAATAGAAATTGTAAGATTGAAAATAAAGTAACCAACCCCAGCCAACCTGACAATAAAGCCCACAAAACCCCAAACCTAAAATGTTTCTAGATGGAGTTGACAAAGAAATGCGATTGGAGAACTGAAGGGCAGAGGAATAGAATTTACATAATGCCAACAGCAGAATAAATGATTAAAAGAGAGCAAGCCTCGGGGACCTGCGACACAATCACGAACACAAAAATCAAATATTTGTATTGACAGAGCTCCCAGTAGAGGAAGATGATTGTGGGGCTGAATTATTCAAGAAAATGACGAGACGAAAACAAAGAGAATGGCGCATCACCTGGGGGAGAAGAGTGACCTGAATGACAATAATTTTAAATTAAAATACTTTATTACTATTACGTGTGGGTGCGGGCACATACATGTCTCGGCATACACGTGGAGGGCAAGGGACAACCCTGTGGAGATGATCCTCTCCTTTCACCTCTATGTGGGTTCCAGGGATATTGTGTAATGATGTAATGATCTCCGGTCACCAGGCTTGTATACATGTGCTTTATCTGCCGACCTACCTCGCCTCGACAGCCGTTTCTCATCTGGGGGAGAAGGTGCAGAAAGAACCATGTTGTGTGTTGAGAGCACTGAGAGGAATGATCCATTGGCCATGTGTCCCCTCAGATGTGACCGAGGAGGAGAAGTGTTCCAGATGAAGGAAGCCAAGAGCATTTGCCCCTGCCTATCAACCCTTGCCTACAGGAGGCACTCCAGACAGAAGGACAGTAGAAACAATGGCTTGGGACGTTAGTGAGCAGGGAAATACATAGTAGACAAAACAGCAGCAAGGACAGGAGATGTGGCTTTACTCACACATATCCTTTTTGATGAAGGGTAGGAAAATCAGAGCAACACTGAGCTAAAGGCATGTGGAGGAATTCTTGATACAGTTGCACTTTAAAAATGGACAAGGCAAGGCCTGGGGAAATGGCTCAGTCAGGGAAATACTTGAAGAGCAAGCATGGGGGCTACGCCTGATCCCTGTCACCCACATAAACAGCCAGGCATGGTGGTGCATGTTGGTAATAGCATTTCTGGGGAAGCAGAGACAAGATTATAGGACTTGCTGGTGACCTTCAAGCCAGTGAGAGACCTTCTATCAAAAAAAAATGGAAAAAAAAAGAAAAAAGAAAAACAGGAAAAAAAGAGAAATAACAAAGCAAAGCACATGATATGGAAGGGAGGAAAGGACAGAAGGAGGGAGGGAAAAAAGATGGACAGCTCCTCGGAAGTATAGCAGACTTTCTCGGATCACCAGCCCCCAAATATTGACACAGAGACTTATTATTAATTGTGAAATCTTGGCCTTATCTTGGGCTTGTTTCTAACTAATTCTTATGACTTTAACCCACTTCTATTAATCTATGTGCTGCCATGTGACTCGTGACTTTTACCTCTTTTCTTGTCTGTCCTGCTTGCTCTGTGTCTCCTGGCATCACTTCCTCTTTCTTCCCAGAGTCCTCTCTGTTCCCAGAAGTCTTGCCTATACCTCCTGCCTAGCTATTGGCCGTTCAGCTCTTTATTACACCAATCACAGCAACGCATCTTCACACAGCGTACAAATATTCCACCACATCTGAGATTGATCGTTGGCCTCTACCCACGTTAACACACATGTGTGCATGCGCACACACACTGGAGCCTGTGAACAGAGGAGTAACGTGAACTGGAACTTTGAAAAGAAGTAATGAGTGCAATATGATGGGAATGAATGCTTATTCTATGCCGAGGCTTTATATAATCACCACAACCCTGAAATCAACACAGGGATGTTCTCACTTTATACAAAGAAAATTCAAGTCCAAAAGGTGCAGCTTGTCTGGTTCCTCACGCAGTTCCTCATGCAGCAGTGCCTGAGGGCCGACGCCGGGACTCTATTGGTGCCTTTGCTCCAGATCAGCACCATTCTTGGATTCAGTCCCGTTATTTTCTAGCCTCTCCTTTCTGGATACATTTCCTTCTGATGTCACCCTCTGTTCTCAGAGTCACACTCAGCCCTCAGTCTGACAGCAGTGGGGTGGTTCCCAGGCTTGGTCTTCTCTGGCTGTAGTGGCATCTGTACACAAACACGCCCTTAGCTTAAATAAGTAACACACCTGGAGATAGACAACAAGCCTGCTTTCCTTCCACACACAAAAGTGCTAAAGAGAGAACAAGACCAGATAGGGCAAAGAAAATAAGGAGTTAAGGGTGGCTCTGAGATTCGGGAGTAACTATGAAGAATGGTAGGATCATTGTGGGAAATCGGAAGCTGCTCTCTTTCATTGACTACCTTTTTCTTCTTATTATATCTGCAAAGTTCTAGGCTTGGCTTTTCGTGGACCTTAAAACGTTTACAATGTCACAAAACCACCACTCTCTCCACCTCCAGAGCTCTCCATCATCTAAGAGAAACCAAGTATCACTATTGACCTTTTCTCTCCCCATCTTGCCCCTGGTATTATTTTCCTACTTTATTATCTTCCTGTCAATTCAACTGCTCTTTGTCCCTCAAGTCAGTATCACCACACAGTATTTATCCTTTTGGTCCGGCTTCTGTCACTTAGCATCATTTCAAGATCCACCTGTTTCATAGCAGGTATGAAAAAATAACAATCCTCCCTTTTTAAGTCCAAGTGATATTCCCTTGTTGAGTACAGAATAGTATTTAGCCATTAATTCACTGGTTGGTATTTCAGTTGTTTCTGCCCTTTTGCCATTGTGGCTATGATGCTATGAGCATGTGTGTACACATTTCTGTTTATGTCTTTAGTCTCAGTCATTTTCACTGAAGATCCAGGAATTGACTGTTAGATTTTAGAAGGCTGGCAGCACTGGCATGTGCTTGCTTCATGGGAAACAGAAGGTCTAGAGTGTCACACTGATTCTGCAGAGTGACTTTGAGCTTCTCACTGCGTCCTTCTTGGGTTTGGTCTACACTTTCTAAAGTTTTGGAGCTCTGACATTCTTGAAATGCTATGTAAAGAGTGCAGACAAGTTGCACTGATGTCACCTGATGCTGCTGGGAATTTGGGGACAGAAAAGCCACAGATGTGGCTCTTGCTTTCTGGGCTATTGAGGGGTACGGTACTGAGGATTGGGCTGGAGGTGCTGTGCACTAAGTGATGTCCCCTCTTTGATTCCTTTTAATGGGTTGGTGTGGTACTGTGTGGCCAGGAAATTTTAGGCTCCGTTGCCAGTTTATGTTTAGGTACCTACTTTCAGTTGGGCACTTAGCAGCACTCGGGGGTCTTGATTCCCACTGTTTCTTAGATCCTTGATTGATTGTGCAGCTGGAGGAAGGTGGCTGGCCACTGGCTGGTTGCCGCGCCACCCAGAGAAGTTCTGAGGCTGTTCTGCGGACCATTGCCCTCCTCCGCTCTGCACTTTGCACTACAGAACCAGCGAGTCCTGAGATCAAAGCCTTCATCTGAGAGGGAACCACTAAGGAGGCACCAAGGAACAAGAACATACATAGCACGAGGTGAGGATACAACGGATCAAATGATGCCTCTAATGCCATGTTGCAAAAGTGGCATCGCCACGCACAGTGGGGGCCGGTGTGTACCCCTGCTATGCCTTTGCTGCCAAGCAGCTCTCCCATAGTGTTTATTACATGGCAGAGCCCTAGAGATCATCCACAGGCTCCTCTGCCCTGAGGAGTCCTGCTGTCTTTAATCCCTCCTGCCGTCTATATGTAAATTTCTATATGCTCTTCTCTGCACAGGATAAAGAAATGGCATGATTGAACATTTTCTCACCGTGTTTGTCATGTGGATGTCTAATGTTTTGGGGTCGCTCACATATTCTTCCAGCCAGGTTTACCATTGGGTGCTAAGGAAATCCATTTCTCATGTAATAAAATTAATTCTTAGCAAGCAGATGAGGCTGCACTGTCTGTAGCCCAATGTATTAGGGTATTCCAAAAGAAATCTACAGGGCAATGATGAAGTGTCTACTCATTACAGGTTAATAAACTAATAGTATAAGACATTTATTCATTTTCATATAAATGTAGTGCCTGCCTGTTATCAAGATGTATTCCCAAAATTTAGTCTTATGTGCTTAAATTGAGAAGTTACAACGAACAAGCTTTATCTTTATAGCTGCCACTGGTGTCATATTTATATACATGCTGCCTCACTAACACTTTAACAGCTGAATAGCAACATAAATCGCATAACTTTAAAGGCTATATATGTTTCCCTCTAGTACAAGTACATTTATTTCCATTATAACCTCATTTCTATGAAAGATCAGCTGCAGCAGAATTGACTCCAAATGGACACAACCACTGCCTCCCTGTCCTACTTGAAACGCACAGCCCATTATTTTAGCTCCCTCTATTATCACTGTGAAATAACTGGACAGTCGGACGGCAATGGAAATATGATGGACGCTCGTGCTCAATGAGCAGAGAGCTTGGGTGACTGTCTTGCTCATAGTTATTGACCCACAGCTTCTATGGTAACTAGTTTCACAGTGTGTTTTCAAGAAGCAGCCCCCACACCCTAGGATCCAGTCGTTGTTAGTGAGAGCTCCAAATTCTGTGGGCTTGGATTTGAAAGAGCTGTGCGATCCACTGAAGTCCTAATCGCTCAAGACTCTATGTCTTCATCTCACAAGGAGCATAACTGAAGCTCCCATTGTACACTGTGCACATGCATACACCCAATACTGCATGTAGGGCCCTAGAGTGCCTCTCCAAAATTGTGAAAGATGATCGGAATGACTATGGTTTTAAAAAGTTGGGAAAACAATTCTAAATTAACATCTTCACATTTCCCCCTGCAACCTTATTTTACAAGGAAAAAAATTAAAGATCTAGTATATGTCACATGGATAGGGAGCTTCCTTTGTTTCTAACACTTGGCTCAACTAAACGGGAGGACTGGGAGAAGCATAAGATGAGCTCCCAGGAGCAGTGGGTGGAATTAGTGGCTCTTTGGTCAGAAAAGACAGGGAGGGGGGCACAGAGAGAAACAGTGGGTGACAGGTACAGCTGGACAGGAAGGAAAGCTGTGGGATCCACAGCGCAACAGTGTAACTGTGTTAACCAGATGCTTCTTTTCTTCTTTTGCCACTGTAACCAAAACCTGAGAGAACAGCTGACAGAGAAGGCATTGATCCCGACTCATGGTTTTGAGGTGTTGCTCTATGGCCAGCTTGCTCCATTACTGTGTGCCTATAGTGGGGCCAAACATCACACCAGGAAGAGCTAAGTCACTCGCCTTGTGGAGGTAGAGAGGGAAAGAGAAAGGCCATGCCCCCGTGAGCTACTTCCACCCCTCAGGCCCACAGTTCTGACTCCATCTGAAGTACAAATTTAGTAGTGGTCTATTCCATTGATGCAGGAGGAGTACTCAGGATCTGTTCGCCTCTCCAAGCTCCACCCGGGATGCCGCCTGAACTATGGCACTAGCTGTTGCTCAATATTTGTTTACACTGTGCAGATGTGTCTTTGCCAAGGCACCTTCTGATTGGTTTAATAAAGAGCTGAATGGCCAATAGTTAGGCAGGAAGAGGTTACCTGGGACTTCCTGTGACAGAGAGGACTCTGGGAAGAAGAAAGGCAGAGTCACCAGCCAGATATGGAAAGGAAACAGGAGATGCAAGATGGAAGAGAGGTAGAATGGCAGAAAGCAGATTAATATAAAGGGGTAAATTTAAGTTATGAGAGCTAGTGGGACCAGCCTAAACTAATGGCCAAGCTTTTATAATTAATAAGAAGTCTCAGTGTCATTATTTGTAAGCTGGTGGCCAACAAAAAAGCAAGTCACACCAAACCTTCAATATATGGAAGGACCTTTCACATTCAAACCACAATAGTGACTTTAGTTAACAGCAATGTATATTTAAAAAGAGATATAAGGATTTTGAAATTTTTCTTCATAAAGAAACAATGTTTGAAATGATGGATGTGCTAATTATATTAACATGATCATTACTGGTATACATGTATATCACACCGTACTCCATAAATATATAACATTATTAGGTCAGTTAAATTTTCCTGATATATATATCACCCACATATACTGTCTCTTCTGCCCTCAAATCCCTTCCAGTATGTATATATACATCTAGTACGTACATACCAAATATACATTCATATACTTACACACACACACATATTCAGTAAATGAGAAAAAGAATTGGTAATTCACAGAGGTAGCCTCTGTAGAACTTGAGACCATGCACAAATGCAAGACTTTGTGAAATGAGGTGTGAGGAGGTTTGTCACAGCACTTTTCTGTTCTGGTGCTTTACAAGTCAGGAGCAGACACATAGTGCACACATCACAAAATGAAAGAAGGAGCTGAGATTGGAGTTGGGGTCCCTTGAACACCAGGTCAGCATCATTCAGGCTCAATTTCCCAAGCATTATTCAGTTAACTCCCTGGGCTTGCTCTAATAAAAATCCCGCTATTTTTTCCTCCTTCTCGATGTCATATAAAAAGATAGGATTAGTGAATATGGTGGAGAAAACAGCCTTGAGAGTGTAGGCATGGCCTGCACAGCAGGTGGCTTCTGCAGCTGATGGATGCATTTCTAACTGCATGTTACAGAGTTTTTGATCTTCCACTGAAAATTAAATATTTGGTTTCCTGGCAATAGGAAATTCTCCTCCACTCTTTGATGCTGCCAAAGGAGGGACAAACAGGAAGAGAAACCAAACAGATGGCTCTGCTCTGGTTCTTCATCTCTTCTGTAGAATCCAGGCAAAAGTAGTGGCTAACTCCTAATAAATTAAATGCTAATTCCTAAATAAAATAAATTAAATTAAATCCGAATCATTTTTTAACCCCTCTGGTTAACACTGAATTTCTCAGCCAGGGTTATTCATTGTCATCCATGTAGCTGTGCATGCAGGAACATGATGGGAAGCTTGTGGTGTGTGTGCATTGCCCAGTGACGAGTGTCCAGGTCATACAGAGTTGAGGATGTACGTGCGTGTAAGGTGTTAGCAATTGTCACCATTTTATGTCCTTTCAGCCTTTGTAGCCACTGGGATTCTGGTCTCTGTGATGCCATTTATATTAGGCTTGCTTTCCAACCTGATGGGGATTCTTAGGGAATGAGCTCCCCACCTCTGAATTACCTCGAACCTCTCTGATTCTGAGGGGAAAGATCTCCCCATCCTTGACTATGCCTCCTACTGTTTTCGAACTCCAAGTGGGGCCTACTCAGCGTGAGGAGGTTCTGTGAAGCACAGACGACACTCCTAAAAGGTTGAGAGAGACCTGGGCAAACCATATGACCTCTGTTTTTGCTTCTGCATCTAGAAAACGCAACCAGTACTATCTACCCTAGCTCTTAGAGTTAAAATGTGAGCATATAGGTGATGTGGTGTGACGTTCCATGAGGAAATGTGAATAAATCTCTAGTCATCCAAGATAGGACATCAATTTCACCCCCATCTAGCTTTGTGAACCAATGAGTTTATTGGAATCATAGGAGCAGGGGTGAGAGGGGCTACCTAAAAGAGCATGGGTGAGGGCTACTTACAGGGGCATGGGTGAGGGCTACTTACAGGGGCATGGGTGAGGGCTACTTACAGGGACATGGGTGAGGGCTACTTACAGGAGCATGGGCGAGGGCTACTTACTGTCTTCTTTGGAATCCCAAAGAAGCAGAGTTCTGATATTAGGGAAAGTGGCAACAGCTGTGGTGGCAGCAAGATCGTTGCACCTTACATTAGAGTAGTGAGATGTAAAGGCAGCAAGGCAAAACATAACGCTTTTCTCTTGGACTTCCTTTTACATGGCAGCCACCAGAGGGTGTCACTATCATATAAGGTGGTGGCCCTACTTTCAATAACCTGGCCAAGAGGATCCCTCACAGGGGTGCCTAGCTGATTCCAAATGTAGTCAAGTTAACAACCAAGATTAGCCGTCACTTTGGGGGAGGAGGTCATGAGTTCTGTCACTTAGCACCTTCCTGAACCTTTTAAATTTCCTTGTCTTCCTCAGTCTCGCAATCTTTGCTTCGGGAGGGAAGGTTTAAATTCGAAGGAAGGAAATCATTACAGAGCAGTAATGCTCAAGGAAGGAAATTGGCATCCTGACAACCGGTATGATAATAATGAGAGGTGATGACTTCACATCGGAATATAAGGGAAAGCCACCAGCGTGGAGGAAAAGTTAAGTCCCTGGAAACCTTCAAAGGGAAAGGATGGCCTGTTCCCCAAGGTGCTCCTTTGTGAAGGGGGTTTTTTCCATTTATTTGCTTTTCAATTTTCAAAAGAAGCACTATAAAGTTCTTAAGCACATAATGTAGCGATAGTAAGTACATTCCCCTCGTTTACAGCCGTCACCCATCCCGCTCTGTTGCCCATGTGTTTGAAAGTGAGGCCCACTTGCTGTAATATTTCAACCGTAAGTAGATATCCCTAGATGAAGGATTTCCCCTTTGTAACTGCAGTGTTTTTCCTAGATGCTTCTGTTTCCTTCTAACTATTATCAACATAATCACCTTTGTTAAGAATTCTGATGTCAGGGCTGGAAAGATGGCTCAGTGGTTAAGAGCTCTGACTGCTCTTCCAGAGGACCAGGTTTCAATTCCCAGCACCCACATGGCAGCTCACGACTGTCTGTGACTGCAGTTCCACGGGATCCAACACTCTCACACAGATATATATGAAGGCAAAACACCAATGCATATGAAATAAATAAATTTAAAAAAAAAGAATTCTGATGTCATTGTGATTTTCCCCATCCCACCCAGAAGCCCAGAGTGACAGTGAGACTGAAACTAATCCTGTCAGTTTGCTGTTGGTTGGTTAGGTAATATCTTGCAGTCCTCTCCATGCAACTAATAAATATCCTGTAAGGTCATGAGACCATACGATGTATTGTTATTCAGTGGCTGAAGCATCTGCCGATGACCCTTGCCTGAATCAATTATTACATTGATAGGTCTTAAGTTTAATTTGTGTTTTAATAATGATTGATCCGTTTCCAACATCTGAGGTCAGATCCAATTCTTGCTATTGTTGTTATTGCCTAAAAATGCGAAACTAATGAAGATCATCTAATTCTATGAAAATATTTTTTTCATGAAATGGAGCATATGTTAGGAAAATGGCCAAAAGCTCATCATGCAGTTATAGTTCAGAAATCAACATGTATTTTATGGAATGAATAACCGCTGCACAAGATTTAATATTGTCCATGATGTTCAGCTTTTGTAGTTTGTAGAAGAAACACTGTAATATGTCATTTAACATCATAAAGGAATCTCATGTCTGTCCACTGATAACTCATTGGCAATAGACCACAGCTGTTCAGAGGCAGCTCGGGAAAGGGGGAGAGAAACTCACAAGCTAACCATCTGACTTCAATTAGGGCAGAGGAGAGTTCCTGAATGCACAAAGATGAGGTCTTCTGCAGGTCAGAGCATTATACTGGAACTTGAAGAGAGGCAACACACAGACCATAGAGGTGAAGGTTAGCTCATGCCTTAAAGAATTTCATAACCCAGAAACACTCTTCTTGCCCTTTTCTGGGAAATTGTTCCTTGCTATGGCTATAGTCAACACTCATTTTGCACAGTAAAATGTTTTCTAAGGCTGAAGGCTTTCCAGTATCAGAGCACAGATATCTTTTTGCTGAGATTGGGGGAGCTGTAAGTAAATAAGATCAGGATTTTGGTTTAGGTTCAACACCTTTGAAGCATCCATTAGTGACACAATTAACAAATATTTGATATGTGCTAATGTCCATGGCAAAAGGCATGCCCTTGAGAATTGTTGAAGATAAATACCATCTAAAGCCATGAAATTGGGAGACAATCACCTCAGAGTAAGCTATAAGCTCAGAACAGGACATGGTGATCACATCCGTCTCATATAGATGCCAATTACAGTCAAGAAATTGAAGTGGAGGAGGAAGAGAAGGGGTTAAGGGAACCTGGGACAGGTCAGTAGCATGTCAATGTTATGAGATGAAGGAGGCACAAATGGAACTAGCAGAGTAAGGAACAATGAGAAGTTGAAGGAAAATTAAGTATACAGTGTCTTATACAATAAGAAAAGAAATCATTTCCTCAAGAAGGAATAGATCTGCTGTGCATTCTAGCACCCATATGTCAAGTTCCAGGGGTACCCAGAATAGGCAGGAACATGGAAGTCGTGGGTAATATTGGCAGGCAAAGGTTTAGTGGCGTGTTAGAGTCCACAGACTAGCTGGAAAGGACTTAAGTGACAATGGGAGGGTGTGGGGTTGGAAGGAGATTTTTTTCTTTTTTAAGAGATAGGTAAGGAAGCAAAAGAAGAGACAAGTGCTGTGAAGAGAAACAAATTCAATTTTGCATTTTCCTTTTTAGGGTAATAAGTGCAATGCCATGGGTGTGTACTGCTGGAATGGGCCTGTTACAGAAGAGAAGTTGTTGCTGTCACACAAAGCAGGGTAAGACCTCATGCACATGCATGGGTTAGTCTAGGAGCAGAACAAGGTCAATTCCATAGCAAGGTGGGTGGAGGGAGCAGGGCATGAGCCCCAGATCCTGGCAGGCAGGAAGAAGTGACTGTGAGAATTTGGGAATTGTCTTGCAATGCTCTATTGTGTTTTCCGGTAAAGTGGGAATCAAGATCATTGGCCAATAGTCACAACACAGCAGGTGCTAGAGATCGGAGCACCATGAGTCAGTGAAGCAATCCTCTGTAAGAGTAGATAGCATCAGTAAGACCCACAAAGGAGAACCATTAAGACAAAAAGTTCACTTTCCTACAAACATTCAGTATTAAATAACTTTGGGGTAAAAGAGAAAAAAAGTCAAAACTCTAAATATTCAGAAGATAAAGACATGAAAAACTACGTGTAAAGTCTCTGCCCTAGGGACTGTGTAGGGTGTATTCCCTTCCTTTACTATACTAATCAATTGCAGAAAGAGAATCATCTTACTACTGCTGTGTACTCTTTTTTGAAGTTACTAGCTAGCTAATACAATTATGTAAGAAACAGAAATCAAAAATATAAACCCTGAAAAGAAGAAAGTAAAATTATTATTTGTGGATGGTAGGATTGCTTACTTGGAAAACCTCCATGTGTCCACTCAAAACATGTTGGAAACAATGACAAGAACTGAAGCAATGTGGTGTCCACCCACAAGTAAACAGCAAGTCAATACAACAAAACAAGGCGCATCACAGATGTTGAGATGCATGCAGAGTTTTTAAATGCATAGAGAGAGGATTAATATACACCTAAAGAATTTCTAATAATTTGAAATAATACCGTAACCATATCTGAAATTCTGACATGGAGAAATTGAGTTGGTACTGACCAGGAGCTTCCACCCCTTGGCTGGCTTCAGAGTACCAGAGGCTATGCAGGCTGCTGGGGGAAGATGGCATCAGCGGTCTTACCTAGCTAGGAACTCCACAAGCTACAAAAATGCCCACCATGGCAAGATACACCCTTGGGTGCAATAGTTGCCGTGATTCTTGTAAGCTAAAGGACCCAGCTCTTCTCACTGGGTTTAAGGCCTGCTCCAGAGAAGGAAACCTATACCTGATGCTGGAAATTTGTCCAAGAAGCCATGGTTAGGAGCTCGCAGCCATGTCTGTGAGTAAATAATAGAGTAAATCTATTATTACTGGTGTTCTGCTAAACCAGTGGCTCCCAACCTGTGGATTGTGACCTCTGTGGGGTCGCCTATTAGATAGTTATATTATGACTCATAACAGTAGCAAAATTGCAGTTATGAAGTAGCAATGAAATAATTTTATGGTTGAGAGTCACCACAACATGAGGACTCTATTAAAGTGTTGCAGCATTAGAAAGGTTGAGAACCACTGTGCTAGACCAATGCCATATTCAACTGCCCCTCTAAATGCCTATGTCTCTACTTATTGATTAGTGCAGTATTCAGACCTGATCATAGAAGTTTCTTTGTGTAGCGGACAATAATGTCGAAGCTCACAACTGGCCACAGTGTAAAAAATAAGTATCAGTGGAGTGGACAGTCACAAGTGGGACATCTGAGGAACACCCTATCCTCGCAAGGCTCAGGGACCATCGCAGGTGAGGGGAAGAAAACGTTAAAAGCCAGAGGTTAAGGAGGACAACATTGAAACATGACAGGACCTCTGCACTCATGAACGCACAGGAGCCAGGATCGCCATGTAAGACATGCATAGGATCCAGCCAGCCAACATTCCAGCGTATAGATTGGAGAGGTCACGGGTCCCCATTCCTACCCGAAAAGCTCTTGCCAGTTAATGTCTTATACAGAAAGGACAATCATCTTTCTTGACGTGTGAGGCCCCTGGCAGGTCATCTATACTCCAGTGGGTGACCCCTCACCTATGAGTAAATGAGCAGCATAAACTGGACTGGGTGAGGAAGTAGGAATCTGGGGGTCATGGATTAGAGACATTTTGGGGACATAGAGGGTGAATCTTATTATATTATAAGATGCTTTGTATGATATTTTCAACAAATCTTATTAATTCTTTACAATATTATACTTAAAAATCCTAGGCATATGCTTATATACCCAAGGAACTGATGATGCTGATCGTCTGGGGAGGGGCACAAAGTATGGAGAGCCTGGGTAGGAAGGAGTTCTAAATCATTTAAACACAGGCAAATTAAAAAATAAATAATAACATAGATAAGCATAAATAATCAAGATGGGTTGGGTTTCTAAACATTATTTAATTTATTTTTATTTTATGTTATGTATGTATATAAGTGCACCATAGCTGCAATATTTGTGGAGGACAGATGAGGGGGTTGCATTTCCTGGAAATGAGGTTACAGAAGCTGCGAGCCACCATGAGGGTATGGGAACCAAAGTGAGGTAAGTTCTCTTAACCATGGAGTTATCACTCCAGTCCCAAGATGTAAGATTGTTGTACATAGTAGGTATTCAATAAAATAAAAGTCTTTAGGGATATGAAATCAAGCCGATTCTTAGTCCTTATAGCAAGCCTTCATTCTCTCTTGCCTGAGCTCCCAAAGGAGGCATGAGGAGCCAATGACAAGTAGAAAGTAAATGAGATGGTGGTGAGAGAGAAAAAGAGAGAGAGAGTTGTAGAATATTAATTTAAAGTGTGTTACATTTGTTTATGCTGTAGAAAATTTGTTTAATCATGCAAAGATGTGTTTTATTCATTTATTTCACATTTGTTTAACTCTGTGAAACTGTGCTGCTTTGCCTGCCTAAAACACCTGATTGGTTCAATAAAGAACTGAATGGCCAATAGCAAAGCAGGAGAAAAAATAGTCGGGGCTGGTAGGTAGAGAGAATAAATATGAGGGAAACTCTTGAAAGAGAAATTGAGGAGCAAGAAAAAAAGAAAAGAGGAGGACATCAGGGACTAGCCAACCGGCTACAGAACCAGCAATGGAGAATAAAAGGAAGAAAAGGGGTGGGGAGGAGGGAGAAAGAAAGGGAGGGAAGGAGGAAAGGAAGGTAGATATATGCAATAGAGAAAGATAAAAGCCTGGAGGCAAAAGGTAGATGGGATAATTTAAGGAAGCTGGCTAGAAATAAACCAAGCTAAGGCCGGGCATTCATATGTGATAAGTCTCTGTGTGTATTTACTTGGGAGCTGAATGGTAAGTCCCCTCCAAAAGTAAAAGAGTAAAAGAAAAAAATTCCACAGAGTGGTGGGGTGGGGAGATAAACAGTCTAGGGAGGTTGCACAGTCTGTAAAAATGCCTGTCACCCAGGTATTCAGACCCAAGCTAAACCTTGAACCCACATGAAAAGCTGTGTGCGGTGGCACTTGCTTGTAATCCTAGCACCAGAGAAACAGATCTCTGAAGTCTGCTGGCTGTACAGTATAACCTAATTAGTGAGCCCCGAGACCTAGCAAGAAGCCCTTTCTCAAAAGAAAAAGAGCAACAGACAGACAAAAACAAAGGTGGGTGACTCCTGAAAAACATACCAAAGCTGATGACCTCTGGTCTCAACACTCTTGCAGACACAAGGCATAGGTGTGTGCATGCACACAAGTGCGTACACACACACACACACATCCAGTCATACAGTTTTATCCTTCAGCACAATGCTTAGTATAGTATAAGCATCTAACAAGAACTCATCCCATATTTATTAAACTAGAATAAATGAATTTTTTCCCATCTAGAAGTGATATCGAGAATTGCAACTTCTACAAAGTAGCCTCCGAAAACTGGCCACAGGGCGGTGTCAGCTCTGACAAACTCACTCCCTGCTCTCCATTCGGACAACCGAGGATGAGGTCACCCTTGTGCTTGTTGTGGGCAGAGCACAGTCTGGCCATGGTCGTTTTCTTAGTTTTTATTTTGTGTTATTTCTCTGGTCCCGGTATGGACCACTGTTCTCCTGCTGACATGTTCTCCATGTGACACAGACAAACCATCCATTTCTGTATCGGGAATCTTCCTGAACACTCCAGAGAGAGAAGAGCAAAAGAATGCTTTCAGAGACTGTTTGGTTTGTGAGGGAACGGGTCTGCAGGCCAAGTCTGCAGCTGGTACTGAGTACAGGATGTCAGGTGACTTCCAGCACTTTCCTTTATCTTCCAGCAGGGTCTGTGTGGGTATCAGTTAATGCTACTTGGTGGGAAGCATTTTTTTTCTTCCTAATTTTATTCGTTTAATTTCTGGTCCTCTAGCTCTCCTTCTGCCTCCACTCAGACCTTTCTCTCCCTTTTTCTTAAAACTGAAAAACAACAGAGGTCCCTGTTCAGTCTGCCACACACTGGTCCCAAGGAAACACCCCTGCTGATTGCCGCTGCTCCTGGAGCAGTTTTATACAGGGGTGTTTCCAGCTCGTAGGAGACTGGGTTTGTCAAAGCCATTTTAGGGCTGCCTGGCTGGATTGGAGAGTCAGGTTTGGTGCTCAAATCAGGACAATCAAACCCTCACATAGCATGTCAGAGTTTGAGAAGCCGACCCAAGCAGGTCCTGAATTAGCAGTGCCTCTCAGTCCCTGCAGATGTTTGAAAAGTCTTTAAGTTTCACCCTTGTCAGAGATAAACTCTGCAGCCATGTGATCCGCGAGAGCAGTTCTGGGCCCTCTGAAAATTATTCTCTATTTGATGGCTGATGTGGTAGAAGTGGTTTTCTACCTCGCCACTGATTTTGGTATGCAGATTATCGGTGAGCAATACATTTTATACTCATACCTTCGTTTATGGGTCTGATTGAAATAAAATGGTAGCTGGAGTTGCATTAGAGTTCGCCGAATGGGGTCTCCGCAGAACTGGAAAGAAAATACTCTTGAGTGCTCTGCGCCGAGCCCGCAAGCCTAACTGCTTCCTTCAGTCTTCCACAGACACATTTTTTGGGGGGCCTTTTGTTTTTGTTTTTTATTCTCTTCCAATTTGCATGTTTACCGAAATCCCAAGGAAAGAAAAATAAAACAATTAAATTTTTTTCTATAATCCATTTCAGTCAGAAATAGAGAAGAGAGAGAAAAATTTGTAGCTTTCAAACCCCATTAGTTTGCTAATGATAGCTTTCATCCGATGACAGCCAGCACACTGATAAGATGCTGCAAACATCCCTGGTGAAGGAAGACGACCATTTATAGGCCCCACTCTGTCTCTGCAGCTTGCACATGTTTTCAAACATAATTTCATGCCTGCTTTCTGACAGCTCATTAAACAAAGGCCTCTTGGTGGCTATATTGCCCGTCTCCCTGCTGAGACAGCAGCATATTTACGGCCTTCGCAGATTGCTGGCTGCTGGCGCCTTCTCTTGCCCGTGGCCTGCCTGCCAACTGCTTATCAGTCTCCCCACAAAGGTGACATCGGCCTTCCTTTGTTTAGGTAGCGATGGTCCGGGTTTGACCCTTGGAGGCCAGCAGCCGACTGATTAGAAGGGCGCCTGCGCTGGCTAGATAAAGGCAATCACACTTGGAGACAGCCCGGGATGCTGAGCCTCGCCAGGCTGCGGGCTCCCATTCAGCCCCACGCAGACAGTTCGTTAGCTCGACAGCTGGCAGCGGGCAGACCTTGTGGGATTTCTGCCTCACAGAAAGCAAACAAGGCTTCGGAGTGCTGGGAGCTATCAGGGGCTGCATACAAGGGCGATCAGAGCGGCCGGGTGCTCCTAATCACCTGCCCCCTGACTACCATTAAACCCACATTACACATCTAAACCCATAAAGGGCCCTCTGAATGCAAGGCCATATACCGACTTCTTATCCCTTCCTCCTTCTCTTGCCAGAAGCATTTTTCTGGGGTCCTGGGAGGACAGATGAAGACATCTTGGCTCCAGCAAGAGGCTGAAGGCTGCAGCCATCTGCCATTTCAGGAGCTGACAAAACTGGTAACAGGTTTCTGACTCTGAAGTCTCTTGGGGTGCCCTGTGTTTTACCGCTAGCGCGCTGAGAGTGAAAAGTGTCAGGGGTGGGGGAGCAGCTGGGGAAAGGGGCAGGAGGTAATCCAGTCCTATAAGTGAATAGTGGGGCTCCAGAGACAGGATTTTTGTCAAGGCTTGGGGTACCCTTAGCCCCCCAAGAAGTGCCTCTGGAATGGACTTAGGATGAAAGGGGGGCATAGGTCGGGATGTGCCTGTGTTTGCCTTTGGGGCAGATGATGATAACGGCCATGGCATTTCCGGCTCCTTCTGTGAAGGAGGTGTGTGTTCAACATCTCCATAGAAAACACCATCTCATGGAACGGGACACCACATAGAGGGAGGCACTGCACAGATGATAACAGGGAAGGCTGAGAGATATGGCTAGGCTCTCATCAACAACGGAGTTAGGGTCTGGCGTTTTCCAAGGTCCCCGCTCAAAAACTTCATGTGTCTGCAGAATGCACCCCTACACCATTGTCAGAGTTCGCTGCCACCTCTCTTCCTGTTGGGGCCTTAGCGGACCAGTGTAGATGACCGTCAAATGGGAACGCGGTGAACGCTGGTGAGTGCGAGGACCCTCGAGCAAAGGATTGGCAATCTTCCATGCCTTTTTCTTGCTCAAGTGGAATGGTCCAGAACACAGGTGTTCAATCCGTGAGGATTAATGAGAAAAATGAGGGCTGGGTTCTAGTCCTGTCTGTGTGACTTATCTTAAATTGCGTTGATACCTCCCTGTCCCATAATCCTCCCAAAAGAAACCCAGGGATACATTTTAAATAAAATTTTTGTTCCTCATGTGCCCCGAGTGCTGCTTACTGGCTTGCTCCCTACGGTTTGCTCAGTCTTCTCTCTTATATCACCCAGGACCACCTAACTAGGGGTGCCACTACCCACAGTGGGCTGGGCCCGCACGGGCTGGGCCCGCCCACATTAATTATAGATCAAGAAAATATTCCACAGGCTTGCTGTCAGGACGGTCTTATGGAGGCGGTTTCTCATTAGCGAGTCCCTCTTCCCAAAGGCCCTTGGCTGTGTCGAGTGAACAGAAAACTAACCAGCACACCCGCTCCTAAATCATTTGGACTCTTGTTTCTAGCTCAAGCCTGTAGTTTTAATCGCAGTGTAGTTTCTGAAAACCGATCTCTGCTCTTGGGTGTGAAATGCTGCAGAAGGAACTCAGAACCTTGCCGGTACCCAAGGGCCTTGCCACTGAGGACTTCCCCAGCCCAGCTTAGTTCTTTGTGCATGTCGTTTGGGGTGATGGCTGATCTGGAAAGTAAGAATCATGGTTTCCATTTCATGGACGAAGAAAACAATACCCAGAAAACGTAAACAATGTTCCTACAACGTCACATGTCATAGCCAGCAAGTAATAGAGACAAAACACGAAATCTAAATCTTCTTAGATTTTTAAAAAAATGTTATGTGAATGAATGTTTTATTTGCAGGTATGTGTGTGCACCGCCTGTGCCTGGTGTCCGAGGACTTGTGAAGAGGGCATTAGGCCCCCTAGAACCAGAATTATAAACGCTTGTGAGCTACCATGTGGACACTGCTAATCAAACCTAGGTAATCTGCGAGATCAGCAAATGCTCTTAACCACCAAAGCCCCTCCCCAGTCCCCAGAGGCATGACTATAATGGCCTCTATGTGACCCCAAACAAAATTTCTCTTTTATCATATTCCCTGAAGAACAAACGATAGTAAAAATCTGGCCAAAGAAATATTAGAAGGAATTAATGGTGGGGTGTGTGTTTATTGGCTGCCTTTGAGAGAAGAGTTTTGCGGTGCTTGTACTTTTTGTATTTTCTAAATTGTACGTACATAATATAAGAAAAGTTTAGCCAGTCCCCACCATGCATGTCACACATACACACTCACGTGGAGCTTACTGTTCGGCTCAGCTTAATTATTGCTAATTCAGCAAGAGATTTTGTTGCAGCAGTTCATTTGTATGTATATGTATGAGAATGTTATTTTTTTTTCTACCAAACAACAACAAAAGAACAGCAAAGCCAGAGCAAATGCTATGGCTCAGTGGGACTCCCCCTAATTAAAATAGTCACACAATGACACAAGATTCTTGCCCGTGAAATGTGCTTTGGTTTGATCTTTGAAAATACAATAGAATTTGCTGGCATTTCAAAACCACCTCTTGGCAATCATGTCTATGATTGCTTGATGCATAAGCCTCCAGCAAGGACTCCAGGAGGTTTGCCCACAGCATACGAGATCATGAAGTTTTCTCTCTTCTCATTTCCTTGTAATCTCTGACTCCTGCATTCATGCTCCAGACAGTATGCACACTGATGTCCTGAGCATTAATTGCCCCATTTGAACCTGATTCCCAGAGGCCTTGTAGGTGGGGGCTAGCATTTCCCCTTCACTAGTGAGGAAGGGGAGGAGCACAGACTGTTGAGTGAAGGGCAGAGAAAGTGGGAGAACACAGCCTGGGTTAAGCTACTTCTAAACTCAACTTCTCACTGTGTGCTCTTCCTCCTGGTGCTTACTCACTCAACACTGCTTTCCGGCACCTTATTACATTGCACCTCCCTTTGTTCCTCTTGCACTTACCCAGGGCCCAGCTGCACTGTGCCACCTACCAACAGAGAGCCCCAGATCCCATGCCCTATCCTCCTCAAGCAGCCCTCTCTTGTTCCCCAAGTCCAAACCTGAAGAACATAAGTCCCTTTCACTTAGGAAACTAGCAAATGAGTCTAAATCTAGCCCCATAGCCACAGTATAATGAAGATTCTTAGGTGACAATCTTGCTTTAAAAAAGAAATGTGAACTGGGTGGTGGTGATGTATGCCTTTAATCCCAGCACTCAGAAGGCAGAGACGGGTGGATCTCTGTGAGTTCAAGGCCAGCCCGGTCTACAAGAGCTGGTTCCAGGACAGGCTCCGAAGCTACAGAGAAACAAAACAAAACAAAACAAAATATAAATTCCACTAATTAAACAATGCAGAGGCCAGGCTAATGGAAGGCGGAAAATGGAAGGAGAACAAATAAAAGTAGCAATTCGTTTCAGAGAGGTACATGGTGAGTAGGTATCATATAATATATATGATATATTGCAGAAGGAACACTTCTAAACACAGACAGAGCCTTATGTATGAAGATGTTCATCATGGGGCTGCTTATGTCGAAAATGGCCAAAGGGGTGCTGGCTATGTGCATCACGGCAGGTGTTACAGATGATGCTTGCACGATGCTTTGAAATAACTTGAAGATTTCCTATAAAATAAAAAAATAAGCACACACCAGCATTTCAATAGGTATTATGCTAATCAGGTCCCAAGTAGGTGAAAGGTGACTAGCCAGAGATAATCCTGTTGACAAACTACTGCACAGACAACACTTTCCTTCTATGTTTCCTTCCCAAGCTTTCTTGAGTGAAGACATTGCTTTGTTAATGGAAAAAAATGACTCAGATGGGAAAAATACTATTTTATTCAACTGCAATTTTTATAAACCACAGAGTAGTATACAAGCCTGAACTAGGAAAAAGCCACAGCACTTTGTGACCCCGTGAGAACCAGGAGGTCAGCACACAGCTGGCGTCTGGGAAGTTAGATTTCCCTCGGGCTCCCACCACGACTAACTAACGGCGACTCCCTGTGTTTAAACTGCTTACATAAATAATGCAGCTTAGCAGGACACTTGTGTTCCTTCTGAGAACTGGATTTTTGGCATGTCTGTGTGACCACATTCCCAATAAAAACTCTGGGGCAGAGTCTCTATAAGCTTCTATCACTGACAACACCTCACATGTGATGTCAAAGCTCATTTGCCGAGCAAATTAAGAGGGGAGGGTTCCTGTGACTCCAGCTGAGGAGAACTTTGATGGGAGGCTAACACCTGTTTTCTCCCTGGACTCTGTCCACGTCCTTTCACCTTGATGACAGAATTTGGTTCTCTTCTGCTGTCTTACGTATTGCTGTGATAATAGAATGTGTCCTGTGAGTCCTTCTTGGGAATCACTAATCCTGGCAGGGGTCTTGGGATCAACCAACTTAAATCCCAGTCACAGGCTGCTCCCTTTCATTCAGGGGTCAGATAATTGATACTGCTCTCATCCCGAAGGCCTGAAGAACGCAGCCAATGTGTACAGAACGTACAGCTTTCTGTAGAAAGAAGCCCAGGACATGGACCTTGTAGGGAAGAGAACGCATCATGGTGTAAATTAATGACTGACTCAATTTTGCTTCATGCTGGTAGGTGAAACTGTCTTCTACAACTTCCTGTATCTGCCAGTAAAGACAGCTAATGACATGAGAAAAGCTAAAAAGAAAGAAGGTAGAAGGGGGGAGGGAGAAAGAGAGAAAGGAAGTGAGAATGGTGCATCGAGGAATTTGTCATTTCCGTAAGGAAAGTGACATGGGACTACTGTGACACCACAGCAGATGCTGTGTGGTGGGGGCTTAAGGTACGTATCCTGACTCACCACGGTCATCCTAAGGAGCTGGTAGACTCCAGAGACCCATCAGCAATGTCTCATGTGACACTGCCATAACAAAATACCATAGACTGGGTGGCTTCAGCATAGAAATAACTTGCGCACATTCAGGAAGCAAGAGGGAGCAGTGAGACCTGCATTAGCATCAGCCCTCTCTAGCAGGAGCCTTGGTGTTGAGAGGGCTCTTCAGGGTTCTCATCATTGAGACAGGCAAAATGCTGTCTCTGAACCTGGGAAAAAGCAAGGCTGCTTACTATTGCAAAGGCGAATTCCTTGGATGAGCCATGTGTAGGGCCTGCTAGCAGCCTGAGGCCAGGAGATCTTGGTCAGAGAACTGAGCAGCCTCAGCCGGAGCTAGCGATTTCAGCAGACATGGTACATATATGTATGATTTTTTTGCATCTTCGTCAAATGTATACATATTGCAAAGAGAGACAATATTGTGCCATCCTGTCACTCAACAGTATGCTGACTTTTGATGGCCAACCCTTAGATTCAGGTGTGAGCACAAAATATGTCATCTGTGATAGTACTCGGTTTCAACTCCAAATCCTGTCCTACCTGGATATTCTGATGAAGAAGTTTCAGCTGTTCCTGGAATAACCTCCCAACCTGGGGCTGATTCCAGGTCCTAGTCTTTGGTGGTGCCAAAGCTTGAGGACCGGGGACCAGCGAGTGCTCACAACACAGCCATTTTTGTCTGTGGAAGATCATCCACTACTTTTATTTTCTCTCGTGAAGGCCATGTTTAGGGACATTATGGCTCTTTTTCCCTTCTGGGAACTTGACACTCCCCTGAACAGAAAAGGACTCCTTTCCTCACTGTCCTGGACATAGTGACCTCTTTGTTTCTTGAGCCCAAAGGCATACCTTTCTGGTTTAGAAGCCCCTTTCTACCCTTTACACCACAAGGCACCCCGTCCTTTTCTACAAGACCCACATTCTCTGATACGCTGAGCAACCAAACAGCAAATTGCTTCTAGAAGAAAGGAGGGCTTAGTCTTTCAACTGTCTTTGAAGAGAGCTTCAATGATCAAGAACGAAAGGAAAACAGAATAGCTAAGTGCCTACAGGAAAGCGTTCAGAGGGTAAGTTTTGGGCCAAATCACTTGGAGGGCCCTCATTTGCTGCCTTCTGGCTCCAAGAAGAAGGTGATGTATTTTCCATAGTCATGAGCAATTGAATAGTACACACATGACAGTTTCAAGAGCAGTTTTCCACAATGGTTCCTCAACTAAAAGGTTACCCTTTGAGGCTGGACGTGAACATAAACATGTTGAAACATTTTCTTTTAAATGTATTCAATTTTTAGCCTATTCCCCTACAACCCAGCCCGTGTAGTGTAATGATTTCTGTTAGCAAGCATTTTGAACTTAAAATCCTCCTTCTGACACGTCAGCAATGTAATCAGCCACAGGCAGCCCCAATCTTGCAGAGTGTTGCTTGCCAAAGGGCTGTTTGTGCATCTGTTTTTATTAGACTTTATGTTCTGAATGTCACAAAACAATGGCATACATCGTGGGCCCTCCCCCCTTTCTCTCTTGTGTGTGTGTGTGTGTGTTTTCATGTATAAAGATTCTGACCACATTATGATGAAGATGATTCTCTTCCCATTCTCCCTTTTCCGATCATTTGATATTAATTATAAAACAGATGCTAATTGCAGACAAGCTTGGGAAAGAGTAAAGGCTTTTAGTCTCTCAGAATCTGAGCATTGTGCCCCAGTGTTCTGTTGTGGCATTGTGCTACCCGGTCCACTGATTGGTAGAAGTCTCTTTCTATCTTAAAACTCAAAGCCTCAGTCTTATTCTTATCTTCTCCATGTCCTTCCTCCTCTCTATTTCCCTCCTCCCCTCTAGTGGTTTGAATAACAATATCCCTCATAGGCTCTGGCATATGGATACTAGGTCCCCAGTTGATGGTGCTGTTCAGGGAGGCTTTAAGAAGTGTGTGTAGCTGCTCGATTAATAAAAACCCAGAGACAGATATTGGGGTTCAACCTGGAGATCAGAAAAGCAAAACAGCCAGCCACTGGCTCTTACCTCTACCTCAGTCTGAAATGACAATCTCTAGGAATTTCAGAAGGAGACTGTGTGCCAAAGATGTCTCCTCCCGTCTTATGGTCCTCTCTAGTGTTGGGATTAAAGGTGTGCACCACTACTACCTGGTTTCTATGGCAAACTAATGTGGCTAATGGGATTAAAGGTGTGTGTCTCCACCACCTGGTCTGTAAGGCTGACCAGTGGGGCTGTTTCACTCTCTGATCTCCAGGCAAGCTTTGTTTATTAAAATACAAATGAAATATCCCTAAAGTGTGGCCTGTGGGAGGAAGTATGTCACTGGAGGGGGAGTTTGAGGTGTAAAGCCTAGTGCCTTTTCAAGTCTTCTTTCTCTGCTTTGTGCTTGCCATTCAAGATATGAGCGCTCGGCTTCCAGCTCCAGCTGCTATGCTGCTGCCCCGCCATGACAGTCCACTATGCTGCTGCCCCGCCACGATAGTCCCTTATGCTTCTAGAACTCTGTAGCTGAGGAAATGGAGGTTTAGGGAGGCCAAGGGACTCATTCCTAGTCACGGAGCCAGTGAAGAAAGGAACTGCCTCATTGACTTCCAGCCTTCAATGTCCTTTCCACAGTCCTCACATGTGTGTATGAAGGATGATGGGTCGCCATGGAGACTGCCCAACTCTAAGTATGGGGCTTATTTCCTTGGCAGAGGTAAAGTACCAGCTTTCATTTTGAGATTTTCTTCTGTTTCCCTCTATTACCTCAGACCGGAGGTCAACAAGCTCAACAGTTCAGACTTAAGGCTTTTCAGTCCTGTCCTCCTCTGTCCATGTAGCACAAAAGAGCAATGGACAGTAAGTAAGTAGGGGAGACCGGCTGTGCTCTCTACAAAAGAGACAGTGGGCTGGACTTCACTCTTGGCCTGATACAGGGGTGTGTGTGTGTGTGCGTGTGTGTGTTATACATATGTGTTGTAGGCATGTGTGTGCAGGTGCATCTGCCCACCTTTGTTCTTGAGGAGGCCAGACGTTGAGTTCAGGTGTCTCCACCGCTCTCCATCAGATTCCTTGAAACAGCGTCTCTTCGTTGAACCCAAAGCTTGCTGTCTTAGCTAGATATGGCTGACCAGCGAGCCCTCAAGGCCTGCCCTGCCTGTGTCATCCCCTCAGTGCTGGTGTTGTAGGTACATGCTGCCACACTCAGCTCTTCGCTAGGTGTGGGTTATCTGAGCTCAGGTCCTCAGTCTCATGAAACAAGCATTTACTCACTGGATCATCTCTAAGGGACAGAGGAACATAAGGGTTGTGAGGTGAGCTGGCCAGTTCTAACTGTACTGGAGAGATTAAAGAAAGAAAACGATTCACCGGCTTAGCATTCTCAGTTTATAGAACTCAGTATAGGAAACCATGGAGTCGCTTCATCTCTTTTTGAACACCCCGCTTTTATACATAGGCAGCTTCAATGCTGACACGGTTACAAGCCAGGCTGCTGAACTACTATGGGATTTAAAGTCATAGTCTTGCTCCTGAGAGAGTGTTGGATATAAATAGGCAATACTGTGTCACATCATGGTTTTCCCTCTCCGCCAAAGTCAACCGTGGCCTTGGGATGATGCTTATAAGCACAGTATTTGACTTTGGTGTCTTTCCTGGGAATTACTTGAGGGGGTGGCTGATGGACTCACTGAAAATATATGCATGAGAAGATCCCTTTTCCCAGAGTCCCTCACTCAGTTCCCACAAGGGGCGCTGGATTCTTGTGACAGTGGCATGACAGAGGTTGAGATAGGCCAACAAGCGGGTGCCACATCTATCCACAAAGAACTTGGTTCTAGGACTTGCCTGACATCAACTTGGCACTTTTCATCTCCATTCATGTGCCTTTGAGGGGAGCAGTACTCAGCCAACCTCGAATAATAAAACGGTCATAAAATGAGAATCAGTATCGCTGGAGTCTCTGGATTTGATTCCCAACAGAGAGGAAGTGCCTTTGAGGAAGAGCCAACATTCCAAGCTCTACCTTTGTCCTCCTGCCCCAGCCCTCCCTTGTCCGTCCTTTGATGTTCATGGGGTTGGAGGAGGTGGTCCTTTAGAGGACCCAGACCTCTGCCTCTCTCCTTCCATCCCCCCAGCTAGCCCTTGCATTTGTGTGGTGCTCTTTGTTTATAAACTGCTCCCACCGTCCTGACAGCACTTCTGCAGTCTGCTGGGGAAAAAAGAAGCCTGCAAGTTCTCAGGATCTGAATTCAACTCGAAATCCCACCCCAGCGGGTTGCTCTGAGGCTAAGCAAATGTGCCATGATGGTCCCTAACCTTGTAGAAACCTGAAATCTCGTCACACATTATGGGCAGTGACTACTCCCTCATTCAGGCTTCTGACAGCTCGACTGGCAAATAACAGAAGCAATGAGATCCCGAGGGCTAAGGGAATTGGCCAAGTAGGCTGGGGCAGAGGCTTCTAGGTTGATGCTGCATAGCTGTTGCCTCACCTTCCCAAAGGCAGTTGACATCCGCTGACCCATGCTACCTGAGCCTGGAAACACAGACAACGAAGAGTACCTTAGTTTTGCTCCTAAGTTTGAACATCTGTAAGCCACAGGCAACAAAGAGTAGCCAGATCTGGACCTTATGGTTGTACCAGTCTTCTGTGTTTCTCTGTGATGTGGTCCCTCTTATAATTCTTTTATGAATTCTTTTTTTATTGGAAAACTGAACTCCATACACAGAAACAAATTCAAAGAATATATTTTCTACAAAGAAAATAAATAAAGTCCACTTATTTTTTTGTCCCATCTCCCCTGATCCTTCTCCCCCAAAGCTACAAACTGTTAGTGGTATAAGGTATATCATTCCATGATTATTCTATACTTAATAAGAAAAGGGAAATAAATATATATATATGATTAATCTGCATCAATTCAAAAAGACAAAAGAGATAGTGTGAGACTACTTAACATCATTCAGAGATCATTCATGTACCAAATTATTCATTAACTCTAGGACATTCATATGTTAAAACTTAAAAAATTATAAATTCAATATCTATTTTTTTTATTGAAGTTAAAGCCCTAAGTAAATAATTGTGTGAGCTTTCTGACACCATGACAAAATACCAGATGAGAAACAGTTTAAAGGTGGGAAGGCTTTTTCTTGTTCATGGTTTCAGATGTTTCAATTCATGGTCACTTGATCTTCTTGCTTTGGTGAGGCTAAGATTTTACCTGGGAGTGTCCATTAGAGCACAGCTACTTGTCTCATGGTGATGGGGATGAAGGTCAAATGGCCAAGGACAAGACATAATCCTCAAGGACACTGCACCCAAGATGCACTTTTTTCAACTACACCTCACTGCTTAGGTTTCCATGATCTTCCAAATTGTGAGCCCATCAGTGAATTAATCAACTTATCGATACAACTATGATACAACCCTATAACTTCACCTATGAACATTGCTGCATTGGGGACTAAGAAACTAACATACAAGCCTTTGTGGGGGGTGATCCATTTCCAAACTATAACAATAATCTTTCATTATGTAGCTTTTTATTTTCTTGGCAAAACTGGCTTATTGGGTAAAGAACTGCCCTTACCTTGACTGCTGACAGTAAGCATGCTGTCCAATCTAGACAAGCAGGGTACAAAGAAAAGTGACTGCTAAACTTTGCCAAGACAGGGTAGGTCAGTCTTTCAAATTTTCCTGCTTCTGAAATGGTCTGTCAGACATTCTAAGCCTATAGCGAAAGTTGGATGCCACAACATTACAGAGAAACATTGAGTGACAGGCAGCCAACTGCTTCTGTCATGTCTTGCATCTTTCAAAGGTCACTTTCTTGCACTTTCTGCTTATTCAGGTAATACTATTTTCCTTCTCAGGTATTTGGTGGGGTTGAAGACTAGATAGTTATAATCCTCTCATATCTTAGCTAAGGGCATATTAGGTACAAGACTCTTCAGGACAGGAAGACAACTATTGAGTATTACCTATGGTTGGGACATTTAGAATGTGTTTCTTGCTTGATGTTGTTCTTGTTGTTTGTAGTATTATTTTTATGTTGTTACCTTTTCTTTCTTCTGGGCATCACTTGGTAGTTCTCATTGTACATAGTTACGCCAGGATCAGGATTAGAACCTTCTTAAATAGAAAAAGGGAGGAAATGTTGTGGGAGCTCGATCTGTTTAGCCAATGACTTTGGGGTGACTTGCCATGAATGTGGTTTCTCTGGAGATGTGGCCAGATAAAACAGAGGAGAAGAGTCACACACTCTCTCTTGGTGATCGGAGCTGGAACAGGTGACAGAGAGGCAGCTTGCAGTTGTTTCTCTTCACCCTTGGGTGAAGCCATGGGAAACAAGCAGCTGTTTTGTATCCATGCCCATTTTTCCATTGCACCCCTCAACAAATTACTAAATAGAACAAAACAAACAGTAATCTTTCCTTATAGGTGTGTAGGTGTGAATAACTTCTCCAAATTGGCTCTTGTACCATGATAACTAACTTTCAAAACTTTACAAGCAATTTGATTTCTGTGAGCACACTGGCTGCTGCGGAGTTCTGTGAACTTTTGCTTCTCTTTAACTTGGTGAGGTAAACTGTGGAGCAACTTCCTCAGCCTCCTGTAGCCATGCTGGCTCCTTTCTATGCCTCCAGACCTCCAGCATTAGAAGCTCTCATCCCGGAAGCCACATGCTTTGTTCATTGGCTTCTTTCCACTGAAAAAGACGTCCAGGCCAGGCAAACACTGACACGTGAGACTGACAGACAGTATTGGCTGAGGACCTCTGTACAAATCACTGTGCTAAAATATCATGTGCTGCCCACGTGCCTTCTCAATCCTGAGGTAGGTGTGTCAATGATCTACATTTCCCAGATTAAGTCTCACAAGGGTTCAGTGTCTGGAAGACAGAATTTCTGCCCTGAACATTATCAGGGTGTTTTGAAAATTGAGCCCATGCTCTTCATCCCTTGGATTCCAAATCATATAAGCTTTCAAATTAAACTTGATTCTCATTCATGAGGCTGGCCCACTCAGCAGCAGTCCCTGCCCATTACCTGTAGCACAATTGATAAAAACCCAGAGACAGAAATTGGGGTTCATCGTGAAGGTCAGAAAAGTAAAACAGTCAGCCACTGGCTCTTACCTCTACCTCAGTCTGAAATGGCGATTCCACCTCCAGGAATCTCAGAATGAGACTATGTGTGAGAGCTGTTTCCTGCCATTTTATAATACTCTCTAGAGCTGGGATTAAAGGCATGCACCCACTACTGCCTGGTTTCTAGTAGAAAACTAGAGTGGCCACTGGGATTAAAGGTGTGTGCAACCACTGTCTGTAAGGCTGACCAGTGCAGCTGTTTTACTCTCTGAAATTCAGGCAAGATTTGTTTGTTAATACAAATGAAATATCACTACAGTCACCCTCAGGAAAAGTTTCATTTCTCTTCCATCAAGGTTGCTATCTCTAGCCCCAAGACTCCAGGGTTCACATGCAATCCCCTGATACCTGTCCCTAAGCCTTGACAGAAGAATCTGGGTACAAAAATTCACATTTTCATTTTGTTGCTTATTATTTGCTATCACACCTTCTAATTTAAATGAGGCTAAAAGGTCTTGAGATAGAGAGCCCTTTCGGTCTTTCTGTCATAACTCTCATGCGGTGTCACCATGAGCTTATCATCCTAGATGCCAAAGCTGTGTCAAAGAGGTGGTGCCAACAAGCAGAAAGGTACACAGCGCGAAGGTGACCTGGTGAGGTGTGCTCCATACCGGTCCTGTCTTGCTGCTATTGAGTATTCATGAGCCCTGGAAATCAAAATAAGGGGCTTCATCCTGCCTGAAGAAATAGAACAACAGAGAGAAAGAGAAAAGTCTCCATTTGGGCATATGGGCCGATAGGGGCAGCAGATGCTGAACAAATGCAGCATCTAGTCTTGGTATCTTTAGTATTCACAGCATGGGCTAAGCTGTGAGAAATCCAGACAGAATACACCTACTCAGGGACTCCTGTCTCAACACCCCAGGGCTCTTCACACTTGAGAAAATATAGCTCCCATGGTTTTCCAGGCCAATTCCACTTATGCCATCACAAAGCCTATTGGATTCCAGGGAGCCTATTTCAAGCATTCCTACAGGCCACTGAGCGGTCGCTCTCACCCCTTATTCTCTCATGGTTTTTGCTCCCCAGGCCCTCAGTGTGGTAAAAGTGCTACAGAGAATATCTTGCCAAAAAACCAGAGTAGTCAGCTAAGAATCACCGCAGGCTGAAGATGCCTATGGATCATGCACACCCAAGTAATATGACAAGCTCTGTGGCTTGGTGACACGGTACGTGGACGGCATATGGCATTTCAGCATAGTGACTGGCACCGCGGTCCTCAGTGGGAGGGTGTGATCCCTAGGCAGCCTCACCCTGGTGGCAAATTGCGATTCAGGTTATGATGGATTTCTGGGTGAAAGACTTTATCAAGTCAAAGGCTTTAATGGAATAAAAATCACCTCTGAGTGATTGTGCATGACATAAGAAAGAAGTCAGAGAACCCAAAGGATTAAGCCACTCTATCCCCCTGCTCCCCTCCCCTCACTCATCATCAACCCTTCTTTCATCTGTCCCCAAAATGCAAGAATTCCCCACCTCACTTATGACATATTAGAGTCTCTATTGGGGAAGCACCAATGATGTTGGCACTGTTTTGGAGAAACACCTACGCTGAAATTGCTCATCATCCTTTAAGCTCTAGAGGACCCAGTGCCGTCAACACAGAAAGTCATAATAAATGGTTCTTGGCTGTAGTTTCCCCAGCCAGCTCCTCATCTTCTCACTTGGGCACACTCCCCTCCAGCTGAATTTGCTTCTGTGTGCTTCTTCATTTAGGAGATCCATTATCTTTTTAGAGTGAGAGGGGAGTCTGGGTTTAAGTGGAGGGGCAGGTTTCAGTAAAGGTCCAGAGACAGAAGAAATTGATGTACAGTATTGTTTTTTGATGCCATCACAAGGGTCAGTAAGGACAATTATGTCTGGTCTGTGTTCCTGGGTAACCAGGAGGTAGAACGGGGCTGTCATATACAAACCTTTCCTAGGACCACACTTCTCCCTGCTCTTCATCCACGCTCCTCCTGGCCTTCCCCTGCTTAGAAGCATTGCAACGCTGGATCTGAATGGTTCTGAAATAATGGCCATGGACTTCTCACAGCACTTTAATGTTCGGAATGCTAAAGATGTCAGGGAAAGGCCAGTTTCACTGATGGCAAGAAGTACCAATGAAAATGGGTTCAGCTGCACAGAGCATTTCTCCAGCCTGCCAACTGAGCAGAGTTCCTGTGGTTTTCAAATATGTGATACTGAGTATTGGAAGACACAAGTGTCTGGTCTTTCTCCAAAGAAGGCTGCTTGTAAACCCTTCTTAGTCATTAAACGAGAGAGGCCCTATTTTCTTACAGTGATATGGTCATGTCTTTTGCTCTTTCAATTGCATTTTCTGCCACATGCGTGGTATTTTGCTTATGTATGGGAATCTTTTGTGGGGGAAAGGGAAACGGGCTAATGGAAGTGCCTCAGATTCTTGTCTGACGTGTCTAGCTTCCCAATGGGATGGATTTCATTGCCGCTGTAATAAAGCAATACTGGCTGTAGGTGTTCTGGTTCAGTTCAATATCTTTCAACCTGAAATAAAAGGGGCTTGGCAATGGGAACCTTTGAGAACTCAGGGACATGTTATGATATGTGTGTACATCATCTGTCAAACTCACAAGTGTTTCCTGGTTCTTGGGCTTTTAGGATCACCTAATCAAAGCAGTCCCTACTTCTTCCAGCCAAGAAGAGTGCAGTGCATGGACTTGGACATGTGCTGGAAGACAGCTGCTCAACTTCAGTTTTTCTCCCCAGACCCGAACATGATTTTTATAAGACACATCACTAGGTTGAAGGCAGATTCCAAGTGGTAAATGGGCTGGATCCCCATCAAATATAGACAAGAACTCGAGTTCACAGAGGTGTTGGCTCCATGTGCAGGGTCCCTTCCTCTGTCCCATTGTGAGAGGAAAGAAGGAAGGATAAGGAACATTCCTCGGGCAGACTCAACAGTTATGTTCAAGCTGGATTTGAGCCACGGCACACAAAATATAAAATGCTCCAGGCGTGGCCGTGGAAAGACCTTGATGAGATAGCCATGGAGGGGCCGTCAAGATTTCTCAGCTGGTAGGGGCATTTGTCTGATGGCCTGGATTAATCCCTAGAGCCCACATGATGGAAGGAGGGAACTGACTCCAGAAATGTGTCTTCACAAGCAATATGATGCATTCACGGGCAAGAGTGCATGTGCACATGCATGCATACATACACAGATAAATCCACAGACATGGGGGAGCACTTGCCATGGGCCAGTGGAGACAGGGCAAGCTTGTCTTGCCAGACTCCGCTGTGGTCCTTCCACTCTGGGGTGAAAGAGAAGGGCCTGATATGCCACAGGTCTTTGGGAAAAGAATCCTGGTTTGCCGAAATATGTCTTTTTGTTGTTGCTTTCTGAGAACAATACAACTATGTTGTGGATTCCTCCCCTTTTCCCGCTACAGTTCAAAGTTTAGCCTCTACTAAGGGCAGCTCCAGTGTGTTGGAAAAGGCCCTCCCCACCTTGCCCTGTCTCCACTCAACAGTGGAGCCAGAGAGCCTGAGGAGAAAGGACTCTGCTCTGTTGTTAGAGGCAGAAGGAGGAATTGGTGTCAACATCTTCCTGGATCTTCTGGAAGAAATAGCAATATCTATCCTAAAACATCACCCACTGGAGGCGGTAAGTGCGGAGCAACTGTCACCTCTCTGTCTGTCTGTCACCTCTCCTCTGTCCTGCTCTGCTCCGCCTTCCTCCTTCAGCCCCAAACTATAGCCACATAACACCTGCTCCCAGGGACTTCTGGGATGGCTACTGAGAAATTTGACTCCCTTTTCTCTGACTGTGAAGTTATTGCTTTTGGTTTGTACATTATTGGTTCATTTTCAAACTTCTCCTAAAAGGGGTAGTGAGGGTATTAGGTTAGGGAGGGTACCTATCCTTCTGTTTTTATGAGTGCCAGTCAGTTCTCCTGTTGAGAGGAAAACTCCCCTGCTCAGAAAGACCTCAGAGTTCATCTGCTAGGCCTAAGATGACTTTCTTCTAAGAGTATCACGTGTCACAATGAATGCAGTTAAGGTTCTCTGTGACCCTGAAGCGAGGGCATTCATCTCTATGTAAATACTGGAGAAGACCCCTGGTGCCGAGTTCACCCTTTCAAAACAGGAGCAATATCCTACACTGATTTCTAGAAAATTCTCACAAACTCATAAACTGGCTCTTGACATTGATTTTTGAATATGGGCCTAACATTTTCCCAGCAGTAGGGTCCAACTTTCCTGTCGTGATGCCATACGGGCCTCATCTTCCTAATACAAATTTATGAACTTTGCACTGGTGAATTGATGTAATAGAGCAATCGTTTTTAGACCAACGGGCATGCACGTGTGAATTTGACAGCCCTGGGCATCACGCTACAAGCAGCACTTTTTCTTAATATCAGCCACTAAAACAGAGCTATGTGTGAGCAATGTTGCTGATAACCGGGGCCTCTGATGGCCAGGCCAGATGCAGTGCGATTTCTCTCCTGGAAATCATCTGCTATCTGCCCGCTGTACACCGGGCACTTGAAAAATAAAATTTTGACTTCAGCCTCAGGTTACAGGCTCCAGGACTTCCAAGGGAAACCAAGCTACCCTCAGGGAGATGTCACGTTCATCTTGGGTCCCTAGACGACAGAGGCAATGTAAGTGTTTATCTGATTATATTTCTCCTCTACATTAGAACTTGTAGAAGTTAATTTATTGTGGTTTTTAATCAATTGCAGTCCTTGCCTAAACATGAGATTTATACAGTTCCCACAGGCAATATCTAAGGTTGCTCTCAAGGGTACCTGTTTATTTTGAATGTGGTATCTTTTTTTTTCTTCAACTTAACAGGGAGGAGTTTAGCATTTATAGCTCTTGTTTGGGGCCCTATATTACTAGGAAAAGTTTGAGAAAAGAAAAAGAGCCCAGGGGAATGAGGACAAGTTTATAATTAAACTCACAAAGAGGAAAGGGCAAATATAGAACTGGCGATTTCACAAGAGTTCAGCCCGACCTGTGCACTGGACATCCTAATAAAACAGAATGTCACTGCAACCCACTGGAAGTCACCCTCGGATGGACACCTGGCTCCCATATGGCCATCGTGAAACTCTGAAAGACAGAGCGAGGACATCAAGAATTTCAACTTTCCCAGCTCAATTTCTCATCCTGTCTTGATAATATCTCTGTATGTAGAACCTACACTCTCATCCCATTTTCTTATATTTATTCTGTGTGCTTTGGGGGACAGCATGTGCTACAGTGGCTCATGTAGTCAGAGGACAACGCCCAGGAGTTGTTTCTCCTTCCACCCCTGCATCCCACGGATCAAGCTCAGGCCGGAAGTCTTGGTGGTAAGCCCCTGTACCCCCGAGCCGGTTCACCAGGTCCAGGATTTTTTTCTTTTCTCTCTTTTTTTTAATTGGTTTTGTAGTTTGACAATTTCATACATGTATAGTATATTCTAATTACTCCCGTCCACCCTCTCTTATTTCCTTCCCACCCATATCAGTGTCTCCTCCTTAGTCATCCCTAGCAGTCTTGTTTCCAGAGTCATGACTTTTATTTTGGTTTTGTGGCCCTTTTAGTTTAACCTTCTATGAGCATAACACTGTAAGTGCCCATTGGAGCAGACAGGGTTATTAGTGAATACACAAAGATAATGATTTCCTCTTTCTAAGATTTTTGTAGACCAACTCTTTTATATGATGTCCAAAGGCATTCACTCATTTTTTTTCTTTAGTAATTATTTCTGCATTTGGGTATCCACTCATTTTTATTGATTTTAACTTTATTTGTGCATGGGTGGGTGGTGTGTGCATATGTACGCATGTGGAGTAGGCACTTCCATTTGTGCCTATTTGGGGACCAGATGTCAATGGCTCTCCACCTTACTCCGAGATAAGGTCTCTCAATGGAATTACAATTTGCTATTTCAGTTATCCTAGCTTGCTAGCGAGCCCCTAGTAGCTGCCTGTCTCTACAGACACCCAGTGCCAGTGTCACAGATTTGTGCCACTGTACCTAGCTCTTATATGAGTGCTGGGGATTTAAACATCAGCCTCCAACTTGTGCAGGAAGTGCTCTACCATTGCTCCCTTTATTTCTGTTGCTATGACAAATAATAAATCAAGAGACATTTTCGGGGAGAAAGGGCCATCCAAAAGACCCTCTTGCTGCAGACATCCTTTTAGATGTTATTCAACATGTCACCATTTTCTCTCTGCTCTCCCTGGTTCAGCTGGCTTCCAGTTCAAGTCCATAGCCATTAACAAGAGAAATCAAGGCGGGAACTTGAAGGCAAACCTGTCTGCTATTCAAAATCTCTGACCAAGGAACTCACTTCACAACCAAAGAAGCATGGCCAGAATCAAGGAGAATGTGGCCTGCTGGCTGGCAGGAGGGCTTATGCTTAGCTAGCTTTCTTATGCCACTTGGGATCACTTGCCTAGGCGACAGTGCTCCTACAGTGAACTGGGTACACTATTAACAATCCCACATGCTGATCTGCAGTGGGCAACTCTTAAAATGATATTCTCTTCCCAGATAATTCTAGGTTTCATCAGGTCTACAGTTAAAGTTAATCAGGACCCTGCGCTGAGACACCTGCCCAGCCCCCTCATCCGTATTTCAACCAACAGTTAGTAATCTCCAGACATCACTATGCAGAAGACACCAGGGATTTGAGGAAAAGGGAGGGGCACCGAAGGGAGCTGGCCATCTTCCTCCCAGGTTATTAGAATTTAGAGGTGGAGACAGGGCCTTTTCACAGGGGCCACGGAGAGTGTGTTTGGCTTAATGGACGTTTATGACAAAATCTTATGGAAATTCCAGAAGGCAAAACTCTTCTTCATAAAAAGCTTAAGGAAAACTTCAAAACTTCAAAAGCACTTAGCCTTGGAATGGTTTGGCAAGATGGCAATTTTTTTTTTGAAACAGTAAATGGGCTCATGGGGAGCAGTAAGTAAGAAATGATCCCTGCAAAGTCTTTGCTTCACTCTGAAACATCACAAGCCAGGTCTCCACTGTCTGTCTGCGCTGCTCGCACACTCTCATCCTCCACGCTCCCACAGAGCAGCCCACAGGACTCTGAGCACTCAATGGCTTTTCCAGCCCAAAGGTCAAATGTCATCACAAGCTTCCCCCAAAACACATAGCCAGGTCTGTCACAGCAACACCCCAAGACCTACCATCCAGTTCTTTCTTAGCTAGATCTCTATTGCTGTGATAAATCATCATGACCAAAAGCAACTTGGGGAGGAAAGGCTTTATTTCTGTTTATACTTCCACGTCGCAGTCCATCAGAGATGGAAGTTAAGGCGGGAACGTGGAGGCAGGAGCTGATGCAGAGGCCATGGAGGGGTGCTGCTTACTGGCTTGCTCATCATGGCTTACTCAGTCTGCTTTCTTATACAATCCAGAGCCACCATCCCAGAGCTGCAGCCACTCATGGTGGAATAGGCTCCTGCCCATCAATCATTAATCAAGAAAGTGCCTGCTGTCCTTTCCTATAGACCCACTCTTACAGAGGCATTTTCTCAACTGAGAGTCCCAAATTACTCTAGTTTGTATCAAGTTGGCATAAAATTAACCAACACAAGGCTCCTCATCTGTTTTCTTCTAGAAAAATATCTGCATATCCTCTTGGTCAAAGAGGTCGTGGTTCTCAGTTCTTCAACAGTGCTTTATAAAATCTGTCTTTATTGGAATTATAGCCCAGATGAGCAATATATCTGCCTTGGGCTTGGAGCTCAATAGCCAAGAGCAGTCCCCAGCCTGGGCTCCTGAAGTGAGCAGATTTCAAGGGTACCCAGGGCTTCTTTTCCTCATCCTCCTCCTTTAACATTTGGCACAGGTTAGAACAGTTTATGCTGAGACTAAAATGCCATTGGAAAGCCTAGTCCTGCTCATAAAGCATACATACACCCTGCCCTCCATAGGTTAGGACATTTGTCTCTTTCATGAGATTGGATTGGAGAGGAAGTGGTCAGCTAGCTACTGACACCTCACCAATTATGGAGTCATGACTCCCGTGACATCTGGAATAAAAATTTCAAGGTTAATCATAAAACCTATAATGTGATGTCATGATTTATATAATGAGTTCCTTATTGAGGACCACACACAGCTCACCTAGAGGATGTGGGCTCATTGAGGGCTGAGAAGCAACTGGTAGAAGTCACCCATCATAGGTTCCATAAATTGTAGCCCTTGCCTCTCCAATAGGTCTAGAGATATATATTCATTCAGGGCCATGATGTCGAGCCCATGACAGGTCATGATGACGGAAGATTGTGTCCAAGTATGAAGGCAAATTTATGTATCAACTATGTGTGTGTTTGTGTGTGTGTGTGTGTGTGTGTGTGTGAGAGAGAGAGAGAGAGAGAGAGAGAGAGAGAGAGAGAGAGAGAGAGAGAGAGAGAGTTTTATGGGCCCCAATAGCGGTTAAACATTATTCTTAGTATGCAGGTAAGCATATGATGTATCAGAGTGAAATTAACTTAGAAGCTAGGACTAAATGTAGGTGAGCCGCATTCATTAGCTAAAAGACTGAATGGGACAAAATTAATGATCCACGTACAAAAAAAGAAAAAAGAAAGAAAAAGAAAAGAAAAAGGAAAAAAAAACCTTCCTCTTACCAGACCTTTATGATTTGGAAAGTGAGCTGCTTTACCTTTTGACTGGATCTATTCCACTGGGTCTCCTGACTCTCAGTCCTTCAAAGTCAGATTGATGCCAGCAGTGTTCCTGGGTCTCCAGCTGGCCAACTTCAGACCAGGGAACTTGTCAGACTCCGTGATTGTGAAATTTCACTCATGATAAAGAATGTATTAGGCTCATTTATGGCACATGCGCACACAAACACACACACATACACAAAAATACACAGGTGCATGCATGCATACGAGCACGAGCTTAAGCACACACACACGCACACACACACACGCACACACACACACACGCACACACACACACACACGCACACACCTTCTGTAGGTTACGAACTTACAATTGTTTCTATTTCTCAGTAAGTCCCTAACACACTGACTTACAGAGAGTTATAGGCAAGCCGTTGGTCAAGTGCTCATAAAATTGTGGTATAAATTTGGGGCGGGGGGTGGCACGCCTTATGTTGCCGCCTTTGAAGACATTCAAGTGTGTGCTGTACTTGAGGAGCTCAGCTGATTTTCTTTTTTTTTCCATTCATCTTCAAAAAGCTAATGAAGCTTTCACTCTGTGGGTCCAGTTAACAGCAGTGTAAACAGAGGCATGGAGAGTTTCTCCTAAGAAAAGATCAGGACACTCTATTCAGTCTTCCATGGCCTCAGTGCTTCCATGATTCACTCCAAGTCTTTCCTCGAGTTCTTAGACAGGTCTTTGAGATACTCCTTCTGACCCATGTGATTAACAAAATTCCCTTTTGCCGTTGATGTGTTCCCTAAGAATCAACACCCCCCACCATCTGCTTGGAATTCAAGTGTAAACACGGGCTTCCTATAGTGAAATATTCTTTACCAACAAACACAGCCCAGCTCTTCCCATTCCCATGCTCTGAGTGTGGCTCATCACACAACGGCGCTTTGGAACGCTCCCTTGGTTCAGGCTGCTATGACAAGCACCCCAGAGACGGGGTGGCTTACAGAGCAGACATGTGTTTCTCCTGCTTCTGCGGGGAGTCCAAATCAGGATTCTAGCAATCCAGAGCTCAGTGAGGACCACCTCTGGGTCTTCAGCTAGGCATCCGCTCTCCTCTGAACTCGCACCTGACTGAGAACAGACTCCAGCTCTGTCCCTGCGAGGGCACTGAAATCCCCCCCAACATCACTAATTGAGGATTAAGTTTCAATACCTTTGGAAAAAAATAACATAAACATTCATTCTCAACTATCACACTAGGGAAAAATCCAGCAATAATTTTAATAATGAAGAAAACAAATTACTCCAAACCATTTCCCAAGCAGGGAGGGAATTTGCTGTAACATTTAAGGAGAGCTTCATCTTAGCTGCCTTCACTGTTTGCTTATATTTGTTGGGTTTCCAAGCTTTGGGTCACTCTGTGGCAAATACACGTTTCATTTATATTATAATCATCTGAGGGGACGTGATTCTCCACCCACAACCCGTTGATGTAGTGTTGTGCTTGGGATTTATCTCCAATATGACATTATTGCAAGCTGTGATTACAGCTCCGACAGCTAATTCTACTGCATATGCCAAGCATACATTTCACCGATGTCCATGTTCTGTTCCTTAGATAAGTGCCTCCCAACCAGAGGCAAGCCTGTACATCGGGAGATGGGCGCCAATATCTGAAGGCAAGTTTTATTGCCACACACTGCTCTCCTTTGTTAAACCGTTAGAAAAGCATTTGGCGTGGCGTGGTGGCTAGTGTTAACTGTCAGCTAGATGGAATCTAGAACTACATAAGAGGCAATTCTCCTAAGATGCTTGTGAAGAACTATCCGGATGAAGACTGATCTCTGCGAATGTGTATAACGGATTATCCTGAGTACATAAGTGGATGTGGGAAGACCCGCCTTCATTGTGGAGGGACGTGTTCCCTGAGCGGGGATTCTGGACTGTATGAAACTGAAGAGAGCTAGCTGTGGTCTAGCAAGCGCATGCTCACCCCTCTCTGCTCCTCAACTATGCATGGAATTTGGGCAGCTCGTGCCACCGTGACTCCTCCAACTGTAACTTGAACTGAGGCAGAAAAAACAAAATCCTTTCTCCTTTAAGTGGCCTTTGTCAGGATATTTTATTATAACAGTAGGAAAAGAAACTAGAACAGGGAGTTTATTATTACCTCTATTTTACAGGAGCAGAAACTGAGGCAATGCGATGTTAGGTGAAGCATGGCTCCTAAGAGGCTACTAAGATTTAAATTGGCAGCATCTACTGTAGATGCCCCTGCTGCTCCCTTCTTTAAGACAATCAAAACAGAACACTGATGCTGCTAACGCCTTCTTGGGGGCCTACGCATAATTTTGGAAAGTGTTAGGTTTCTAGGAAAACCAAATGTGTGATTACAAAGTTGGTATTTTCAGAGCAAGTCCCTACTGCCCCCACCCCCAAACTTCTAGGGAAGGCATAGGGTGAGATAAAGTTAATCATTAATAGTCAGTGATTTAATCAATTATACCTATGTAGAAAGTTGTTAAATGATGGGTTCAAGAAGCTTCCCAAGAGATGGACACCTCAAGGGGCTGGGAGGGTGGGTCACTCAGAGAGCGTTCCATTCATCCCAACACCTCACTTATCCATGTCTTCTGTCTGGCTATTTCCTAATCATACTTTTGACAACAGTAAATTCTGAGTTAATTTAGCAAATCACCTGAGAGGTTTGTGGGAACCCTTGACTTTACAGCCCAACAGTCAGAAGCAGAGCTTTCAAAGGAGCCATGTGACTGCTGTGACACTGAGCTCTGCTCCCAGGAGACACCGTGCTAACTCTAGGTGATCGACATCAGAACTGAGTTAAACTGTACATTATATAGCTGTGTCCAGAGAGTTGGAGGTCGGGTGGCATGAAGGAAAAACAGCACAGATTTAGTGTCAGAAGTAAAAAGCTCTACAGCATTAGGTGGAGAAAATCCCTGGTACAGCACAGCATTTACCACAAACATATTTTAATTTGTATTCCTTTTATGAATAAAATAAAAAGTCTCAAATGCTTTTAAAATGCAAAAAGCAGAGAGAAGCCATCCCTCTTGGGGCAGCATGGGGTTAGGCGCCCTCCGCTCTGACTCCCGCTGCTCTTCCTCACAGCTCTCGGCTTTTATCCATCTTCCTCCGAAGCCTTCGAAGCTTTATGTGTCACGCCCACCTGTGACTGCCATCTTCATTTGAGTCTGAATATGTCTAAAGGTGTGACTGCCTAGATGAAGGAATGACTGACTGACAGAATGTGTGAAGGAAGGAAAAACATGGCTGAACCTTTTTACTACTCTGTCTACAGAAGCCAGATCACTTGAGACTGGAACACAAATCCTAAACATAACTTCAAGCTGTGCTATAGGTATATGCGCTTTTATGACTGACGTTGAAAATTAAGCACGTCATAATGACCTATTTCATTTTTATGAGTGTGTAATTTAGGGTAATAAAACTTTAAATTAAATTCACAGACCAGCCATCTCCACTGTTCCTTGCAATGTCCTTTCTAGGGCCCTCCCTTAGTATTTCAGTTCCACGTGTTTTAAGTGCATTGGGTTACCACTTTCCTGGTATTGTCTGTTTTGTTGAATCTAATTGTTTCTTTGTGGTGTGACTGAATGATAGAAGGCTCAGTGTGGTGAGTAAATAGTAAAGTCCAAAAAGGAGTGTTGAGCAGTCCCTGGAAGCAGGACTTACGATGGCCCCTTCAAGTGGGTTTCTTGGAAATCAAATCATAGTAAGTGCAAATACGAAGAATTTATAAAAACATTAGGAAGAAGCATGAATCTGAGACCTAGTCAGTCTTCCAGACATTAATGATTTGTGTTCTCAAAACAGGACTATGAGAAGTTCTATAAAACAAAGGAGAGAGAGATTACAGAAACAGAGAGACAGAGAGAGGGAGAAAGAAAAGAAAGGAGAGGAGAGGAGGGAAGGGTAGGGAAGGAGAGGGGAGGAGAAGATAAGAGGAGAGAGGAGAGGAGGAGAGAGGAGAGGAGAGGGAGAAGGAGAGAGAGGAGGGAAGAAAGGGGAGGTGAGGAGGGGGAGAAAAGAAAAGGAGAGGGAGGAGGGTAGAGGGAGGAGGGTAGGGAAGGAAAGAGGAGGAGAGTGGAAGAGATGATAAAGCTCAACACAGGTGGAGAAGGGAAGACGGAAACAAATAGTTAAAAGGACAAAAACTTAAAAGGTAATTCAACCCTGCATAATCTTGAATTATAAAACTTTAAAGGTAAGATAATGGTGATGTGATTGCATTTTTAAGTATTTGTTTGTAAGATCTGGGAATGTAGCTCAGAGGTAGAGTACTTGTCTAGTACCTGTTGAGGCCCTATGGTCAAACCCCAGTACAGTCAAAATAAATAAGGAAATATGCAATAAATAAAAGTATTTTATTGTTACAGTGTGAATATACTTTGAGCATTCCCCCGCAAAGTTTTATGTGTAGGAGTCTTGGTCCTCAATGTGGTGGTATTAGGGGATGGTGGAACCTTCAGAAGTGGGCCTCAAAGAAAGGTCCTGGATTGTTGGGATAGTGCCTTTGGGAGAAATTAATGCTGATCTCAAGGAGTGAGTTCAATCCTGAAGAAAGTGGATTGTTAGAAAAAGAAATTAATTAGTCAAATAAAAATATCAATCAGATGCTTCTACAGATTCTGGTTGCCTGTGTCATCATGTGACCTTTGCCTCCCATAGCCACTCCACCATTGATGGGCTGTCTGCCACAAGAGCCTCACCAGAGTCTCCACGAGAGCCTCACCAGAGTCTCTGCCACGAGAGCCTCACCAGAGTTCAAGCCACTGGGACTGCACATTCTTGGGCTTCCAGTCTCTAAACCTGAGTTAAATGTTCTATTTAAAACTAGTCAGCCTCAAGTGTTTTGTTATAGCAGCAGTAAATGACCTAGTTCGCTTGTTGTTTAGAGATACAGACTAAAAAACTTTATAAGCAAAATGACTTAGTTTCTCAGGAATAAAACAATATCAGAGGATTCCAGTCAATATGGAGTAATAGGGACTAGGTTTAAGTAATTTAAAAATCTGAAATATATGAAGTAGGTTTGTTTTTGTATTTTTTCAGTTTTTGGTTTTGTTTTTTCTAACACGGTGACAGGTTTTCTCTGAAGAGTGCAGGAGGAAGGACACGAGTCCTTTGGTTGATACAAGTGACTGTGTTGAGAAAGTTGCCCAATGGTGATACAGGAAAGACTTAACCCAGGAGGCTCTTCTAGCTTGGGTGAGAAAAAAAAATCTAAGAAAAAGGTTGTTACCAGAGCAGAGTGTCGAAAATCGTAATAAGTACTAATAGTATTTCAGATGATCTTAATGCAGAGTGGTCAGAGCAGCTATAGTAATATAAAATCACAGACTATAAGACACAATTTTCAGTTAAAAAGAAATGTTTAATCATGATTAAAAGGGCTAGTTCATCATCAAGATGAAATAATTATATACATATGTTTCCCTAGTACCAAAGTGTACAAAACCAAAAAAACTGACAAACTACAGGTAGAAACAGATAATTCAACAATGATAGAGAGGAGAATATCCCAAACAGGAAATATACATAGAAAATTAAAAAGTACATTAAAGACCAGAAAAACACTGTCAACCAACTAGGCATAGCATCCCAATCCCACCCAATAACAACTGACCACACATTCATTTCAAGTGTGCACAGAACATGTATCAAAAGATCATCTGGGCCATAAGAGAAGTATTCAGAAACTCAAACGCTTTCAATTAAATAGCGTTTGCTCTCTGGCCATTGGATTCTACATTAGATATCAGAAAGACAAAATGTTTCTAAACAACACGTGAGGATTTAGAGAGCAGTTTTATCTGAGTGTAAATGGGAAGTGAAAATGTGTAAGGAGCAACTGAGCCAGGACCGAGAGGGAAATGTTTAACAAGCAAATGCCTATACTGGCAAAAAGGAAAGGTCTTGAATCAGTTGTTTTATTTCCTACTTTAAGAAATAAAAAAAAAAATAGCAAATAAAATCCAATGTAGGTAGACCGAAAAAAAAGTAAGATTAAATTATAAATCAATTAGATAGAAGATCGGAATAGTATGGGGGGAGGGCATTGATGACACCAAAAGTTTGTTGATACCAATAATTTGCTAATCCTCTCAACAAAGTGAATAAGCACGAAGGGAAGAGGTGAATGGCCAGCGTCCAGGAGAAGGAGGCAACACTGCCCCCAGACAGTACATCTTAGTGAGAGAACATAATGCCCAACATTATACGTGTGACAATTCAATGTAAATAAAAAAATTCTTTGAAAGACACAAAAGATCAGTGTTTCCTGAAAAAAGAAATATGGCCCAAATAATCCTGTTTCTATCTAAAAAATTAAATTTGTAACTTAAAACATTCTGGGCCCAGACGACTCCACTGGTAAAATCTACAATATACTGATAGCGGAAACAATGGCAACTGTATGTAAAGTTCTCTAGGAAGTTCAGGAAACAGGATATTTCTCAGCTTATTCTAGGAGGCCAGTGATACATGATAACAAAATTAGATTATTTCTTTATAAGAAAAAAAAAACACAGAAAACAGAGAAATCATTATGGGATCCAAGAAGACAATTAATGTTCAAATCCTCTACTTACACTTTCTAATTAACAACCAAGTCCCTTAGAGACCCATGCCTGTCATATTTTATTGCTATGATTTTCATATCTCGCATATCTAGTGTCACCTGAGGCCACTGAACCCAGGCTCCACACTTCACATTCCCAGAACACAAAGCTTGGCCCTCGTGGCCCTTCTCTTCTTCAGTTAGGGTCTAAACTCCATGACCTGGCATGCCAGTGTCCTCCTTCCAGACACACAGGCCTACCTCTTGTCTCCTCAAACACAGAAGCCATGCGCACACCTGTAGTCTCTGAGCATTGATGTCCATTTTCCCTGTTCCTGAAGTATTAATTTTGCCCCATTTATGCCACCTCATCCTCTTCTGATTGGATACAGTTTATTATTTTAGATACCAGCTCTTCCATGAACTCTCTCCTCCCTCCCTCCCTACAGCCTACTTCTGGGTCTGGTGCCTTCCCAGGGCTCACAGAAATCATGGCGCTACCAATAGGCAGCATTTACTATAACCTACAACTGTATGCATATCATCTCATTAGGATTATCACTTCTTTGAGGGTGAGGACCCTAGGTTATTCCTCAGATTCTCTCAAACACCTAGAGCATTCTCTAAGATCCAAAGGATAACCAACAAGAACTTAACAACCGTATAATAAGCTCCACATATTAAACATTTATTTTATCCAGACATTGTTGTGAGGACTTTTTGCACTTCTTCCAATGCCCACCCTAAGATTCTAGTCTTCTATTTATTGAACAATGGAGGAAACCGAGAAAGGAAAATGCTATAATTCATCTAACATCACAGCAGAAACTCTGTGCAGCCAAAATTCAAACTCAAGTCAATGAGACTCTGGTCTAGGCTTATAGTCAGTAGTTTACAGATGGCTGGATAGATGGGTGTTGAATGAATGGATGAATGATTTTAATGAATGGTTTTAAACAGCTCCTTACTATGTATCCATTCTATGTCAGTGCCTCTTCAGCATGCAGGGCACATTGTACTAAGCAAAACAGACTCAAATCCATTCTAAAAGGGAGACCAGTTAACACATAAATATTTTGATGGTATGTGTTGCAGATGCAGAAAGTCAAGTCTGAAAGACAAGGAGACATCCCTTGTAAACAGGCTGGTCAGTGGAGGCATCACTGAGAAAATGTTTAAGTAAAAATCTGAAGGAGGAGCAGTGAAAAAAAAAAGCCTCTCAAATATCATACAATGTCCCACAAGCGAGCATTTCACATAAATAACAAGCAGTTTGTACTATACCTAAACTGAAAGATAAGCTGTATTTTATTTGTTAAATTTAGCAATTTAACATGAGTATAAAAAAGCTTGCTTGTAGTTCAGACTAGGAAAACTGCTTTTTAGTACTAATTTTGGTCCATCCAGTTTTTGTTTTTTTCTGAACATCCCTCAAAGATGAGTTTGCAGGGCACTGGCCCATTAGCACGCAGCCACGGTGGCGTTCTCCTTGGCAGGGAAGGCACTTTGCTCCACATAGATGTCTCCCATAAGCAGCAAAGATAATTTTGTAGTTCTTGACAGATGGGTCTTGCCCATGGGGGAAGGCATTTAGTATGATGCATTCCAAATAGCACATCAACAGACTTTGAAAGAGCTATTAAAAATGGGGATGTGTTAGCTCTAATTTATGCTAAATAAAGTAAGTAAAACAAGAGGCTATTAGGAAGAGGATGCAAGATACTTAATTTGCAGACTTTGAAAGGCAGAAGAGGAGCACGTAATTACTTGCTAGACTCTACCATTTTGCTTTTCAATAAAGAGCTAATAGCACAGTGAATTGAACTTAAACTGTTGTCCACGCTTGAACAAAACCAGATAATCAAACAAGTGGGTGAGTTTCCTCTTGTGAGCCACAAACCACTTAACAACAATGCAGACTCTAAATCAAGTTGCATTAATAAAGGCATCCCACAGTGATATGTCTTCCAAGTGCCTTCCTTTGGTCTGGTACTGCAGCATAGTCCAGAATAAGTGTCTAACATGCAAGAGGTCATGGGTCTGGTCCCCAGAACCATCATCAGCTGTCTTCCTTCAACCTGAGGGAAGCCATTCATGGACTTTAAAGCTGCTCCTTCAGCACCTAGGACTCCTCTAAGTCTCCTTTCATAGCATTGCAATATTACCTCTTTTATAACATCTATTAACCACACTGGTAATTATTTACATACTCTCAATCCTCCATTGTCATAGTTAGGGTCTTATTGCTCTGAAAAGACACCATGACCATGGCAACTTTTATGAAAGAAAGCGTTTCATTTGGGCTTTCTTACACTCAGAGGTTAGTTTCTTATCATCATGGTGGGAAGCATGGTGGCCTTCAGGTAGACATGGTGCTGGAAAGGTAGCTGAGGGTTCTATATCTGGATTGGCTGACACCAGGGAGACAGAGAGCCACTGGGCATGGCTTGGGCTTCTGAAACCCTGAAGCCCACTCCCAGTGACATGCTTCCTCCAACAAGGTCACCCCTCTCAACAGTGTCGCTCCCTATGAGCCTGTGGGGGCCATTTTCGTTCAACTTTAGACTGGAACTGTGGTAGTTGATCTTGTTTATTAACTTGACACATCTTGGAAGAAAGACCCTTCATTGAAGAATTACCTCCAAGAAATGGGCCTGTGGGCATGTCTATGAGGCATTTTCTTTATTGGCAATTGGTGTAGGAGAGCCCAGGCTAATGTGGATGGTAACCATCCTTAGGCAGATGGGACTGAGCTGTAGAAAAGTAGCTAGATATAATCTGGGCAACCAGCCAGTAAACAATATTTCTCCGTGATTTCTGTTCCCAGCTCCTGCCTTGAGTTCCTGCCTTGAGTTCCTGCCTTGACTTCCCCTCATGATGGACTACATGCAACCGATAAGATGAAATAAACACTTTTCTTCCCAATCTTGTTTAAAAAAAAAAAAACATGTGTATGAGTATTTTGCCTGCTTGTATGTATGCGTAGCAAGTATGTGGCAGGTGCCCGAGGAGGCCAGAAGAGGATATGAAGCCTGGACTCCTGGGAACTGGAATTATGGAGGTTAGGTGTAAGCTGCCCTGTGGATGCTGGAAACCTAACTTGGGTCCATTACAAGGACAGCATGTATTCATAACCACTTCACCATCTCTCTAGGCCCACTCCCCCAAACTTGCTTCTGGTCATGGTGTTTTTCACAGCAACAGAAAGCAAACTAGAACAGAGATCATGTTTATTTATCCATTATCTCTTTGGGATCTAGCATAATTTGATCAAATAGATGGTGCTCATTAAATACGAGTTGAATTAATGGCAAAGCCTTCAAGGGATTGTCAGACTCATCAAGATGAGCCCATTATGGAGTCTGATCTAACTGAATGAAATCAGACTCATAGCAGAGTCAAGAAAACGATAAATTTCAATCCTTTAGATAATAAATTTGTGCAGCATTTCTTTTATAAGAGAAGAAGTTAGGAACCATTTCAGATTTTCAAACCGAAGTCTCAGGACTTGGTAGTTTATCTTCTAGGATCAAAGGAGTAAGAGGAGCCAATATGTACACAGAGTCCCAGACTTTTCCTTCTTGGCTATTGAGCCAACGACACAGAATCTGATAACAGAGATGATGCCCGACGGAATATATGAGCTGGTCCTTCGTTAAAACTCATGCACTTGTTTTGATCCCAAACCCATCTGTTAAAATAAGATCAGACTCTACAGTTGCTCTCATCTTTCCTATTTCTGTCTCCATGAACTGGTCCAGACTAGAGAGTTATTCCTTCTACAGGAATATTAATATTCTCACAGCTCACTAGGATTTCTCAGACTCAGCCATGTTAATGTTATGGGTGGATTGATTCTTTTTATTGTATGATTAATTGTTTTTTGGTTTGATAGGGTCTCTGGCAGCTGTCTTATGCACTGTCAGGTGTTGAGTAGCATTGGGGGGGGCTGTACCCACTCGATGGCAGCAGCACCCTTTGGTATCACTGTGACAAGTTATCATGTCTCTTTGCATTGACAAGTGTCTCTTGAGAGTACACCTGCTTCAAATAATCATGGGCAACTTACTGACTGGCAAAGACATTTTCACCCCGCTTCTAAATGCTCATAGGGACTGTGTCATTTGATTATCAGAAAAATGCTAGGAGACAGGAATAGTTACTGTGCCCATTACAAAGTCAGGGAAAGCTGAAGACGACTGCAGGTCATACAGGCAGCCTGGAGAGAAACCAGGCTTGTCATCACTGCTCTGTCCTTAAAGAAATACGCAGATGGAAAGGGATGAAGTGGAATTTAATGAGTGGGAAGACAGGAGATGCTGAATGTTAACGGACTAATACAAAAACTTTATGGTTGCTCTCCAGAAAAGGCCGGCAAGTGGCAGCAAGGAATTCCTTCCAGGACTTTGTTCAAGAGTTAACACTAGGGCAGTCAAAGCCAGTCTGTCTCGTTTCTGCCACAGAGCTTGCCAGCTATCCGCCGGCTGTGTGCTTCAGTGACTAAGAGAAATATGAGCAAGAAAGGGAAAGCCAAGTTTGAATTGTTATTGTTATTCTTTGTTCTTTAATATTTAGACATGGTGAACCCACACATGGCGGATCTGTTGCCTGCATGCCAGATTTCAGTCTAGGGTGTCAGACTTAACAGTGCGGTGCCAGATTTTTGTGACTCTAAAAGTCTCTGATCCACCCCGGGCCTTCTGTGTCTAGAAAAGTCAGAGGAAGACCTCATCCAAGCAAGAAGAAGCGTGGAACCTCTAATGTGAGGCCAGGCTACCTTCTGAGTGGTTCCCATCCATCTCTGGGATTGAAAGCTAATTTCAATAACGTTAGGAGACAGCTTAGATCTGTGAGTCAGCAGGGTGGTGGTGGTGGGGGGGAGCTAATGGGAAAATCACCATGAGAGCATCTCAAAAGGATGGTTATAAAAAGCTTGACCTGTGGGTTGCAGATGTGGTTAGAGGGTCTGTCCCAGAAGAGAGGGAGACAGAGCTTCTGACAAAATAGGCACTGGCAAATTTTCCACTCTGAATCAGAAGCCAGGACTTGAAAGCTATGATCACTAATAGGTATATGGCTTAGGAAAAACTGAAATATGTATAGGAATATCATCAAAATATCAAGACAAAAATATCCATGCAGTCTTTCAGATGCAGGAATAGCATTACACAGTGTGCAAAAACCAGAGTGTGGAAAGGGAAATATCCAACCCCAGTTCTTTCTCGCCATCCCATCCCACCTGTGAGAGGGGCAATAGCTACGTGTGAAGTTCACAGTCCATATAGAAAGCTGACAGCTAATTATAGGACCACAGAATACTTCCTCGCCCTCCATCACATTGGCAAAGACTTATTTAATAGTTTCCTTTACTTTAGTACATTGTATCTCATGAAAAACAAACAAAAAATTACAAGACATTCTAAAAGGCAAAAACAGCACATTCTGAAGAAACAAAGAAAGCAAAGTAGACTTAGATATGGCATGGATGTTGGGATGGTCAAAGTAAATGATAAATGTCCCTAAAGCTTCCATGAAATGGTAGCCAACATTCGAGAATACATAGGCAGCACAAGCAGAGAGCTAGAGACGCCAAAAAGGGAGAGAAAGGAATGCAGTTCATTAAGAATAACGTAACATTGCTAGATGGTGGTGGTGCACATCTTTAATCCGGAACACGCTGGAGGCAGAGGCATGTGGATCTCTGAGTTTGAGCCCAGCCTGGTCTACAGAGTGAGTTCCAGGACAGCCATGGCTACACAGAGAAACCTGATCTTGAGAAACAAAAATAAACAAACAAACAAAACCCAAAACAAAAAGCACTGTAGAAGAAGTAGGGACCGTTTTCACGGTCACACTAGAACACCGTTCCCAACTAAGCAAAGAATATGACCTTGAGGATTTGTCAAAACAGCCTGAACTGAAAAGCACAGAAGAAAAAAGACTGAAAACAAATAGGGCAGAGCATGCAAGAACTCTAGAATTAATAAAACACATATGTGCAATAGGAGTTCTGGGAGAAGAAAAGGGGAAATGTTGAAGCAATGATTAGTAAAAGGCCTCCCAAACTGATACCAGATCATAAATGATAGGTTTAGAAATCTCAAAAAATATCAGAGAATAAATGCTTTAAAATGCATACTTACAAACTATATTCAAACTTCATAAAATCAAAGATTAAAATAAAAACAAACAAAACAAAAAATAGGTCTGGAGAGATGAACCAGTAGTTAAGAGCGCTTGCTGCTCTTCCAAAGGGCTGGTGTTCCCTTCCTGGGTCCACAACGGGCAACTCACAACCATTTGTAATTCCAGCTTCAGGGACCAACATCCATTTTCCGACCTCCTCCATCCACACACATCTGAGATGCACATAAATAAAAATAAAAATAGAATATACAAACTGATAGTTAGAAAAGAGCACCCTAAGATCAAGAAGAAAGGTGAGTGAAGTATCTCAAATGGTTCAGAGAAACCATTAACCAACAATTCTTACGCTGTGGAGTTATTCTTACAACAGGAAGAAAAATAACTTCCTGGACAAGACCCACCTTGCAAAAAAGTGTGTGAGATTCTTCACAGACTAGGAAACAGGTGAAAGATCAAAATGTTTTTCATTTTAGGTTTTTTCTATGTAAAAATTTTTTATTCAACATTTTATATGATTATTTTGATCATGTTTTCTCTTCCCAAACCCTCCCCACCTCACTATCCACCCAGCTTCATTTACCTTCTCTCTCTCACAAAAACAATCCCCCCAAAACAAAAATCATAAACAAAAACCAGTAAGACCAAAAAAAGTTCCAAAACAAACCAAAAATGAGATGAAAAGTCTGGAAAACAGAAAAGAAAACATGGAGTCTGTTATGTGCTGGCCCAACCTCTCCTGGATGTGGGGTCTGCCCTGGAGTGTGGTTGATATACCCAGTGACACTCCATTGGAGAAAACCAATTTTCCCTTTCCTGGTGGGTAGCAATTGCTTCTTGACTAGGGGGTGGGACTTTGCATCCATTGTCCCTTGTCAGCGCTAGGATTTTGTCCAGTCTGCCCCTGTACTGCTGTCACAGCCTGTGAGTTCACATGTGCATCTGCCCTGTTGTGTCTGGAACACACTGTTTCCCTGGAGCCATCCACCACTTCTGACTCTTAAAACGTTTCTGCCTCCTCTTCCAAATAGATCCAAGCCTTGAGATGCAGGGTTTAATGAAGACATCCCATGTAGGACTAAGGCTCCAAAGTCTCTCACTCTCTGCATATTGTTTAGTTGTGAGTCTCTGTTAATTGCCATCTATCCCAAGAAGAAGCTTCTCTAAATGAGGGTGACACACTGACCTATGAGTAAAACAATACATCATTAGGAGTCATTTTATTGCTTTGTTCCTTTAGCAGAATAATAGTAAGTAGCAAATTTCCCCCTAAGCCTATGTCCTAGCTAGTCTTGGGTTCTTGGTCAGTTTAGCAGTGTAAGGTATGAGTTTCTCCTCATGGAGTGGGCCTTAAATCCAATCAAAAAGTGGTTGGTTACTCCCAAAACATTTGTACTGGAGAGATAGTTCATCCTGTGAGCATTCATCCCCACCGCATTCTGTCCCCTAAGGTGGTTACAAAGTCCTGCCCAGATTCAAAGTTGACTCCAGCTCTTGATGGGAAATGGCAAAGTTCTGGAAATGAACGTGAAATGAAAAATATCATCATGATCAGTTTTGGAAAAATCTACTTTATTGCACAAGCAAACCTAAAAGAAATGCACAAAGACTATAAACAGGTATCTCAAGCCAGTTGGGCTTACATGTTACATGTGGTAACACTCAATTACCACAGAAAGGCAAATTAGAATTATGAGGTCCTGGTAACACCTGCATAGTTAGCAAAATAAAAAATAATGCTGGGTAATATTAAACATTATCAGATTTTGGAGAAAACAGTAAGCATCATGCCAGTATAATGAACTGCAATTTATGGGAAGGCAATATAGAATAACTAAGTGAAACTCTATGAGCATGCCTACAACAGCATTTTCATCACAGTATCTATAACAGAAAACTTCTACCGGGTGCCCAAGGAGGGTGTCCATTCAACACTGTTACGTACTATGAAGAAAATGTGAATAGGGAAATTCCCACCAATAAATGACTAAATTGACAGAGGTCAACGTAAGCAAATATTAAAACACTATAGAGCATCTTAATACAAACAAACCTGGAGAAGAGTGAATGAGGAGAGAAGGAGGAGGAAAGGGGGGGTACGGTGTGACATAATCTTCACGTTGAGAGCACAGAGAAGAGAACTCACATGGTGGAGTGAATTCGAGTCAGGAACCAAGGAGAAAGATGACAGTTAAAGTTGATTTCTAGAAGAAAACATGCCTGGGAAAGCCTGCTATGGAGCCACCTTGAATGGCTCTTCTAGATGAATCTTAAGAGGCCATGATGCAGTCAGGTGAGTTCTTCTGGTGGCTTCATAATTTCAGGATGTGTTTAACTCCAATTCCTAGCCTGCAAGCAACAGAAGTCAACCGACAGAAACGAACTGCATCACATTGTGATGTGTCAGGAAATTTCAGGGGTCGTAAGGAAGGGACCGCAAACCACCTTGGGAAGAGATCAATCCCTGTAGGCCAAGGGACTCAAGGAGCAGCAACTGGAAAGAGCAAAGGCCAATGGCTTCTCCTTCTTTCCTCACTCATCAGTTAGGGTTTCAGGCAAGAGATGTCCAGTGGACTCAGAAGGCAGCAGATCATTGTCTTAATCAACAGTCCCCCCAGCTTGCTGTTGGGTGGAGAAAGGGCATTCCCTAAAAGCAATGCAGTGATCTGTTATGAAGAGACGGAATGTGTGGTGGACAGTTAGACAGCATCAGTGTCCTCCTTTGTCCAGGCTGATTGGAAAGAATCAGAAGAGGGTATGGAAAGAGGAGAAAGATGTGGGAGCAAGACAGGCTAAGGATGCAAGTTCCAGTGGGACTTCATTCTAACTGCGCTCATTACCTTGCTCAGGTTTCTTAACCACGCAGATGTATAATAGCCTTTCAGGACTTGGCTCTCTCTAGCAAACTGGCTCTTCCATTGCGCTGTTGCAGAGGGTCTGATGTGAGCATACAAATGGCTGGAGAGCGTGGAGACAGGCAGAAAAGACTCAGTTGCATGAGCCTTCGTCAGGAGGACTTGTAGAAAAGTTTGAAAGCAAATCTCTTGGAGGGCCACTTACAGGGTAACACTCTGGGGAGATCGTCTGTGACTCTGTGATGGAGCAAGTGAAGCATCTCTCTGAAACTTGCACTCCAGCACAAGCCCTTGGAACTTCCTGTAGCAGAGCCTCCATCAGCATCTCTGCACCCAGATGCAATCTCCAACCTTCTTTGGCTGTACTTATAAGTAACGAATTTTTTTTAGCTATAAAAAGCACATAGATGGTGAGATTTAACTTTAATGTTTAAAATTAAACCTACTCATTTAACAGTGCTCCCAAATGGCCCCCATTGTCTTTGATGCCTTTTCTCTCTCCCGTTCAGTGCAAAGGGATCTGTTTCTGTGAGACTTGGCCTAAGTCAGACACAATGTACTCTACTTGGAACCAGAGATAAGTTGATCAACCAGCGGCAGCCCCTTGGTAGATAAGCATTTCTAAAGTTCTGTGGCCAATAGTTTTAAATGTGCATGGCCCCAGGTCAGCTGGCTAATCCACCATGACATGCACGTCCCCATGGTCCTGGCATTTGTTATCTCTTCCACCCTTACTTCGAAGAAGCATTAGCTAGAGTGCCCGTTTATTATGTTGTCACTTGGTAGATGCGTTACACCCCGGAGTTGCTCATTATTGCAAGTGGAAGGAATGGTGGGAAGCATAAAAAATGTTCTGGGAAGATATTAGGGGTTCATATCCAAAGGAGGCATGTGGAAAGGCACGAAGAGTCAGTAGTCATAAGCCAGGGGTAGGCATTTAGGGTGGGAGGAAGGCCAAGGACAAGGGCATTTCTTGCCCTGAGAATTTTGGTGCATGTATCATTGGATTAACCTCAGATTTCTGACAGTAGTTTTCATGTTGATAAAATTTTACAGAAGCAAAGCTTTCTAAAAATTCCCTAAGAAATTACCTCACCACATAGCCTGGAAAACTTTGAATAAAATGATACTTTGAGGAGTTTAAAATAACTTGTAGAATTGAGTTTGACATAAGTTTCTTCTTTTCTGAGTAGCATTTTGCTTATTCTGAGTGTCCCCACAACTTCTAAAATAGGAATTAAAACCAGCCACAGCCAGGAACATGGACTCATTTGTACAGCAGACTATACAAACACAATGAAAAATGGTAAATAAAATGTTGAGTGACACACGGCTGGAGGAGGAACAGTATCAGAATCAAGTAGGGGCCCTTCGAGAAGTAGAAACATCACTATGTCCCCTGATGTATAGGCTTAGGGACTTAGGAAAGAAGAGTCTAAAGGGATAGATTACCAGTGCTCCCAGATAGTTCCAAGCCATCGTTTGCAATGTTGTAGAGATGGAGCTTAACGCCAGGAGAAAATCTTTGTGTATTATATTTGTAGTATAATAAAATTTCAATTTCATAAGACAGAAAAATGCATAAAGTGCTTGGACTATAGAGTGGAAAATGAGAGACACCCATTGCTACCATTAGAGTCTTAATGCATAAGAGAATATGGGGTTTTAATTTCCTTTCTGCCCATGCCTTAGCTCTCCAAACTACTATAATGGAAATACGTTGCTATTATATCTCGAAAAAGTCTTACTGTTGCTGACAGTGTTGTATTGGTATGGATCCCAAGGAAGGCCTAACTCACAGTGGCTTGTACAGAAAACATGTAAACAGGGCCAGGAAGAGGATGACCTGGAGACCATGGAACAGAGAAGAGGAAGAATCCTGCAGAGTCAGAGCTGGCCAGGGCTGAGAGAGGGGCCTTCCAGATGAGGCCAGAAGACGGTCTCTAGCCCCAATGAGTTACATGTAAGATAAGTAAGTACTCCAAATGTCATTTTTAAAACATCAATATTTGAAGAAACTATCTCATAAGAAGAGGGGCAGGACCACAAGCTTCAGTAGGATCTCCTGCTGTTGTTTCCCGGGAGAGCACTGCAGGTTCCCTACAGGAGGAGCCGAACCCTTCTCTACACTCAGCAGAGCAGGCCACAGCACGGACTCTCTGGCTCCCTGTCCTGATGCCAGCTCTGTGTCGTGGGTTGGAGGAAGAGGAAGTGTGGACACACCCCTTCCCTTTTGCTCTCAGGATGCATCAAGTAATTGCTTCTGACTGGAGACATGGGGTCCTCAGCTTTCAGCAGTTGGCACAGAGGAGCTGAACTTGGTGGTGGAAACATGGGAGACAAGAGGAATGGACCCCTCTGCAGGAGGGGGCTCTCTGGGAAGTGGGGTTCTAGACCGTGAGACGGCTCATGGTGAAGGGCGAAGTGCAGGGTTTTCTGATCACGCCTTGACCAGCTGTGTTGAGATGAGATGATTATGAGTTGATATGGTTGAAAGGATAATTTCTCTGAGTGCTGTTTCTAAAATGCAGTGGTCAAATGGATGGCAATATTCAGAGTGCAGAGGCACTTTGAACATGTTACTTTACTGTTATAGCCAGCACAGCCTCCTTGTGAGGCATTTATAGTCAAAGACAAGCATTTCGCTCAGCATTGCGCTATTGGAAAATGCTAGATCAGAGTTTGCTTGCAAATCAAAAGCTTTGCATTCACCTAGACTCTTGTTTGGAAAACTAACAGAACTTATGTAGTCTCCCCACAGTGACCTGAGCCCTTCCATGTCAATTATTAATCAAGAAAATGTCCCACAGATGGAACTACAGCAATTCAATGGAGGTAATTTTTCAGTTGAGGGCTCCCTCTTTCTAGGGGACCCTAGTTTGTGACAAGCTGACAAAAACCTCTGAATGGTACAGCCTTGACTATGAGTGGAAATTCATTTTTTTATTGACTGCATCTATCTGTTTCCCAAAGTGAGTGTTTCTTGTTAAATAAATGAGGGCCAATCTATAGCACAGGCTCTGGGGGGCCCTGTGTCCTTGAGTACCTGGCCTGTTGACAAGAGGTCTCTGAGCATGCTCCTCTTCCAGCATGCCGCCCCTGTGAGAGGAAGCCTGAGTGTACTTTCCACCATGTCTCTCATAGAAACATGCAGGAGGAGACTCTTGATCACAACTGTTGGCTCCAGGGACCACTTCCTGCTCTGTGTCAGTGTTTGTATGAATAAGTAGGAAGAGTTTGGAGGGTTTCCATGCGTTCCTTTCGCTAGGGCTATCCTATTTGGAAGGTGACATATAATCTTGAGCAAGGAACTCCGTTAAAGAGGGCAGCAATGCCTACCTGGTAGCTTATTAAGAACAGATTGTTTGGGGGGCGGGATGAAGAGATGGTTCAACAATTAAGAGCTCTTGTTGCTCTTGCAGAGGACCTGGGTTTGGCTCTAAACATTTACATGGTAGCTTGCCTCTGTCCATACTACAGTTTCAGGGCATCTGACACTCTCTTCAGAACTTCAAAGGCACCAGGCATGCATATGGTGTACATACATGCATGCAAACACTCACTCTCATAAGCTAAAATAAAGAAATACAAAATGACAATAATAATAATAACAATAACAAGAAGGGGAGGAGGAGGAAGATTTGGCTTTTCCATGGACTTTGTCCCTCTGTTTTTAAGGTGAATATGATAGGGATATTTCCCCTATCCTACTGGCTGTTAGGATGGGGACCGAATCAAGGACTTTACACATGTTATCTAGAACTCTCAGGGCAGTTGCATAAGATAGCTGTCATCAACATGCCAGTTTCACAGTTGAGGAAGGGGCTCAGAGGTGGTTAGTAGCTCCCCACAGTCACACACTAAGTGGTAGAGATAAGGATGGGAACTGGGTCCCTGAGAACTGAGTGAGCACCTGACTCCATACACATACTCCCTTCTCGTATGCCAAGGACAATATAACTCGTATGTGGAGACAGCTGGAGGCAGGAGCAAGGGAGCTTCACGCTGCCTAGCACATGCGTCTCCCCCAGTTCGGCTGCTGTCGCTCATGTAGCACAGTCATGGGCCATCACGCTGGCTCCCAGGGAGCCAGGCAGATCCTGGCTGAGCATGTTATTTCTCAGAGAGGATGGTGATCTAGTTTGCCTAGCGAACCCTAGCTTATATTTAAGGCCCTTCTCTCTGGGGTGTATCACTGAAGAGCAGAAAAACCAAGTCCCATTCTCCCAGAATTCTCTCAAAAATGCTCAGCATCTCTCTCACTGAATAGACCCTCACATCAGAGGCAGAGAGACTGGCGCCTAATACAATCAGACACCTGAGGCCAGGCCAGCCCCCATGCTAACCACTAATCACCCTTCACAGGGAGGTCCCTTGTGAATTCAGTCCTCCCAGACCAGATAACCACATTGGAGACTCACTAAAAACTATGGGTGCTGAGGTAAAGGGACAAAGCACCTGGAGCTACCACCCTTCAAATGTTAGCACTGCCTCTTCTCCAAAGACTGCCTTCTCTGGCTCCAAGCCGACACCCTTGTGACTGATTCTTTCTCATGTCCAATATCAGTTGATTGTGCCATTTCCAGGTAATCTGACAAAGGAAGGCATTGTGTTGTGACGGTGATGGGACAAACCTAGTGAAGCCTTGTGTTTTTACAAAACTGTTTCCATCTCTAGCTTCTGAGCAGAGAGCAATATCCCCACGCAGAAGTTACGCCTTCAGCTGTTCTCATGCCCTAGGAGAGATTTGCCTGGAGCCCTGAGGGAATGTCCTCAACTCTGTGGGCGGGCAGAAGCAGAAACCTAGTCCCCGCCTGTAGTCAGCATGTACTTGGGAACACACACCCATGGAACTGTAACCACAAACTGTCTACCACATGTTTAAATGGAATCAACAAACTAACTCTTTTTTTATTCTCCCTATGCTGGATATTTATATCTGTATGTGTTTTTCTTTTCTCTCCATGTAAACTCTGCACATTTGTTTTTAAAAAACTTTAAATTTATCATAAACAAAACTTTACAGAAAGACATGACCGAAACCAAAGACATACTTTAATTTCTGGTTCGATCCATGTGTGCCTAAAGACAAAGAGAAATGGTAAGTTGATATAATTGTCATGGTAACTCAGATAAAACAGACCTAATTCTGTTCTGAAAGGGACTAGAACTTTTCTTAGGGTAAAAATTTTTCAGATTGGCATTAAGCTTCTTTCTCTCTCTCTCTCTACTACGTCTGCACGAGCTATTTTCAAAAGGGATTGGTTGTTTTCTTCTCTGGAAGGTGGATGCCATGGGAGGGTGCAGAGGAGGAGAAGGAGAAAAACAACTGATTCATTCCCACAGCTGGGACTACGTCCAGCCGCAGTCCCCACGCAGGCTTTGTTTCTCTCTTTTAAACCATTCCAGATCTTCACCTTGGCCTGGCAATTCGATAAACTGAGACAAATGAGCCACTTGGCCCCATGGTGCTTTCATCACACAGGCCGCGGAACAAACTGCAAACGCCTTCTCGCCCAACAATAACCACATGGCAGATCGAAAGGCCATCCATTCCCCTGCGCTGGCCAGCCTGGTGATTGAACTGTCTTCCCTTGGAAGCACACAGCTCCTCTCGATCACTAGCCATTCAGTGCAGAAATGGGGCTTTAAGCTTGGCACAGCCTCTCAAGAGCCTGCCTCGTTCAGGGACCACAGTTCCTTCCACAAGCACCATTATTGGCGTAATCATTCTTTCAAATGGACCCCTGGAGGTTTGTGCCTTCCCTGGATGCTGTGCATTTTCTCTGATGGCCTTTAAAAATAAACAACAGAAAGTTCCCAAGGTTAAGCAATACTCGAAGTTGGCAGTATTGTCAAAAAGAGCCAAACGTCATAGACAGAAAGCAGAATGGGGCAGCCAAGGGGGACATGGGGACCAGAAGGCATTATTAATGGGTACAATTCAATTTCAGATGACAGAATATTCTGGAGCTACCCAGTCGTGAATGTGCTGGGTGGCACCGAGCATCATACTTAAAAATGATTAAAACAATAAATTTATATGATACATATTTTATCACAACCAAAAAAATGTAGATAAAGGGAAAAGAGAGAATGCCAAGTCCCCCGAGCACGGGTCACCACTATGTGACACTTTATAACGGATTCTACTGTCAGGGCATGTGTCATCAGACTGTCCCTGCTCAGTGGCTGCTGAGACCACTTTTTAAGTCAAGTCAGGAACACAGAGTTGGGAGACTGAAGCCGTGTGGAATCTAACTGAAGATAAGAGGCGCTCTGGTGGGTGGTCAGCTGCTTCAGCAGGAAGTGAGATCTTTGCAAGAGTCTAGCCCTGGGACCCTGGGCCTTCAGGCTGTCTTGAAATGTACGTGGAGAGCTGTGAGTCTCCCTAGACCTTCAGGTCTTCCCCCATGACCCGGGGATACCTTGCCGCCAGTGCTTTCTCAGGCTATCTACCTATTGCCTGAATCCGTATGTGATGACCAGGTTAGTAGACCCTGAACCATATTGTCAAACAATAAAATAGAAACATCCTCAAGTGAGAAGTGATATATAGGATTTTATTTATTTCATAAACATGTACTTGTTTTACTGGTTTGTTTCTTTTTAGTGATCTACAAAACCACTCATCAGGATATTCTAGCAAAGAGATGAGATGACGAGGAGGAAAATAGAGGTCTTTACAAAGATACCCCAAAATACCTCAAAACAAATGTTCTTTAGAACAAATCCCTTTTTAAAAAAATGCTGTTATATTTCATGCAAGCCCTAAGGATCTGGGCTCAGCACAGTGCGTGCTCGAAATGGAAGACAAAGGAAGATGGAGCTGTGGATATAGAGAGGAGATTGCTGCTAACGCTGCTCCTGCCTTCTGCTAGGGCATTATTCCCACAGTTAATGGATGCTGGTACCTGCGCCTGCTCATCACAGTCTCACTTATTGAGTGTGACCTGTGGGGAGCAGCTGCTGCTCAGAATCCTTTCTGCATGACATGTTGGGGGAATACCGTTTTCAAATTATTAATTCTAAAAGCTAAAAATCGCCGCAAGCGGATTTGGAGCAGGAACATCCTGAGAGACACAATAGCTGAGGGAGGTTTTGCTAAAGATTCTGAGAATCTTAGAAAGATTCAGGATCCATGGGACAAACAAGACTCTATAGAATTGATGGTGCTCTTAGCCATCAGACTGTATACGTGAAAGACACCTGAATGTGAACATGCACCAAAAAAATGCGTATTTGGGGTTTGCACTTGTCAATATTCAAGCCTTTAACCTTTAATTTTCCAATCCCTGAGCCACGGTTCCAAAGGTTTTCTCCTTCTGCCCTTCCATGCATAGGACTTTCTCATGTTAACCCACCTGGGCCACTGCAAACTTGTTCACCTGACATCCGGTGCATCAGCAAACAATTCTTGGCCTTCGGTTTACAGCACCCTTCCTTTCATTACACTCAAAATTAAAGTAGCTAAAAGAGGAGAAGCCCTCACAGTGAACACTTGGGAAGAATTAAGTGACATCCTAACTCGAACTTGCTTTGTTCTTTGATCTTTTATCCCAGGCTGGCCTTGAACTCACCATGTAGCTGACGGTGACTTTAAACCCATAATCATCTACCTTCATCTCCCATGTGCTGGGATTACAGGCCTGTGCCGCTATACCTAGCTTTAACAGGAACTTTAAATAAAAGAGATCCTCTTAAGTAACTAAGTCTGTCTTCCCAAGGAAGCCACATCTGCCAGTCTTGGTAAAAAGAGAAAAAGAAAGTCATTTATTTCATGAGTGGTTTAGTACCTCACTTGCCTCTGAAGTCCTTGTGTGCTCAAAGAAAATAGATGGACTTTCTTTAAAGAAAGAAATGAGATGACAATTTAGATGGTGGCATTGGCTGACCTCCAGGTGAGATCAAGAATTGATTACCAAACATTACTTGATAGGTGCACAACGAGTGGCCTGGAAAGAAAGAAAATCAAATGAAAAGCCCTAATCGTGTCTTGCCCTGGCAAAGATGAAGTGGAGAAGAGAGGAGAGCGCACAGCTGCCCTCACCCAGGGCCTGTGCCGTCTTTCAGTTTCCATTAAGCAGCTGAGCGAGATAAGGAACACCCAGAGATCTTTAAAAATATATATTCTGCAGCGCATCTCTCCAGGCAGCTGCGCCCTGCAGAAAGCCAGTTCACAGTGAGCAGACACTTCACCTGCCATGCAGCTTTCTCGAATCCGTGTCTTCCAATCGCCGTCTTTAGTCTTGTTAATGCTTTCTGATTGTTTGCAGTTTGGGTTATTTTAACTTCCCATTCTCAGTTCCTTCTTTAGGGTCTTAAAGACCACTTAGACCAGAACCTCTTTTTAGAGTAAGCCCCGAACCACTTGAGGTGGAAAAATGACCTGCAAGCAGCAGGGCATTTTGTTACCTTAAAAAGTTTTCTAGGCTAAAAAGAGCAAAAAGAAGTGCTAAAGCGGAAGTGGTAGTACTAGTTTGTATATGTGCACTGCTGCACGTGTGCAGGCGTTCGCGTGTGCATGTGTTCGTGTGTGCATGTGTGTGTGTGCATGTATTTGCATGTGCATGCGTTTGTGTGTGTATGCGTGTGTGTGTGTTTGTTGGGTTTGTGTTTATGGGTGTGAGAAAGAACAAGTGTATAAAAGACCATTCCAAATATTCATCATCTAACAATACCTGGCTCTAGGATCTTCCAAGTACTTCTAAAACTATACATCTTCAGGCTAAGAAGATGAGGACAAAGCTCTCTATCCATTACAGGAGCCTTAAACACAAGTCATCTTGTGATGTGTTCATAGCTGACCTGTAACCTTGAGACAGAGTTTTTGCCTTAGCTTCAGCCTGAGTTTCCTGAGCTATTAAATGCCTAGTCTTTATCATCTCTGTCCCAAACACTTGTTTTTGTTGTTGCTACTGATGTTGTTTCTTTTGATTTTTTTTTTTTTTTTTTTTTAGTTTTTGAGATCATAATTATAGCATTTCCCCCTTCCTTCCCTTTCCTCCCTCCAAACCTCCTATACACTCCCCTTTGCTCTCTTTCAAATCTATGGCCAATCCCCCCCCATTAATTATTGTTACAAACATATATGTATATACAATATATACTTCTAAATTCGTAAATACAACCTGCTCAGTCGGTATAATGTTACCTGTCTGTTTTGTTTTCAGGGCTGACCACTTGGTATTGGATAAGCAGTTAGTGTGCTCTTCCCTGGGGAAGACGATTTCTCCCCCTCTCAGCACTCTTTAGTAGGGCTGAGGCCTCGGGAGTGTCCCCCTTTGTCTATTGCTGTTGTTCTTGGTCAGCTCATGGTTAGGCAGTCGTGTAGATGAGACTCTGTGTGTGTAGCTTCTGCCATTCCTAGGAGATACAATTTCAAGGCAAACTCCCTGATGCTCTGGCTCTCACAGTCTTCCCACATACTCTTCTTCCTCAGTGATGGATCCCTGAGCCTTAAGTTTAAAAATTGATGTACTAGACTGATATGGGATTCCCCTCTGTATGCTGTGAATACCATTGGTGAATAAAGAAACTGCTTTGAGCCTATAGCAGAGCAGGGCAGAAAAGAGGTAGGCGGGGAAAACTAAACTGAATGCTGGGAGAAGGAAGGTGGAGTTTAGACAAGCCATGGAGCTGCCACTAGAGACAGACAGGCCAGAACCTTGCTGGTAGGCAACGAGCCTCATGGTAAAATATAAAATAATGGAAATGGGTTAAATTAAGATATAAAAGCTAGCCAATAAGAAGTTAGAGCTAATAAGCCAAGCAGTGATTTAATTAATACAGTTTCTTTGTGGTTATTTTGGGAGTCTGGGCAGCAGGGAAATGAACAAGCTGCCTCCTACAACACTGGACTCCATAACTCTGTGTTCTGATTGGTTACTGATGTTTCCTCTTTTCTTTTCTTTTTTTCTTTTCTTCTTCTTCTTCTTCTTCTTCTTCTTCTTCTTCTTCTTCTTTTTTGGTTTTTCTTTTACTTATTTTATATTTACTTATTATGTATACAGTATTCTGTCTGTGTGAAGGCCAGCAGAGGGCACCAGACCTCATTTCAGATGGTTGTGAGCCACCATGTGGTTGCTGGGAATTGAACTCAGGACCTTTGGAAGGGCAGGCAATGCTCTTAACTGCTGAGCCATCTCTCCAGCCCCTTTTTTGGTTTTTCAAGACAGCATTTTTCAGTGTGGCTTTGGAGCCTGTCCTGGCACTTACTCTGTAGAACAGGCTGGTCTCAAACTTACAGAGATCCACCTATTCTGCCTCCCAAGTTCTGGGATTAAATGTGTATGTCACCACCTCCTGGCCTGGTGTTTCTTAATAATTTAAAACTGTTGTTAATATATACCCATATCATTTCCCCCTTCCCTATCCAATCCCTCCCATGTCCTATCTCTTAAGCCATTCATTCCAAGGCCCCCCTTACTCCTTCCCAAATTTACGGCCTCTTTTTCTTTGATTATTATTGATATATATATATCTTTATATGGCTTCTTCCTTCACTTACAGTCCAGAAGTTCATGAGTTTATATATGAAGCAACTAGAAAATTTTAATGAGAGCCTTTGAACCCAATCAATGCTCAGGTTGGACAATCTGGCTATTTGGGTTTGGGGGGGGTCTACACCAAACCATGTTGGTGGTGGAAACAGGTATAACAATCCCCTCTGAATATGGCTCCTAGGACTAGACACTCTGGGCTCAGAGAATGTGGCTCAGGGGTAGGCTAATAGTCTACTACTAAATAGTGCCAGATCTGGGTTTCCTGTTCCTCAGAGGATTCTGAACACTCCCAGCCTTCAGATGGCTTCCTTACAGTAATATATTCTTGGCTAATAAAATTCAGTTGTTCACAGTCATCCTCTCTCTAGGTCTCCAGGAAAACCCTTTGCTACTTGAATTTGGAATATATTTGATTTTATGTATTTATGTTGATAGAACTATTAAAATTAGTTTCTGGAAAAGTATGTATTGTTGCTTACATTCATTAAGATTAAAAGTTCCTTAAAACTATAACTTGTAGCTTCATATATATGAAAGATTTAATTCACTTAAGAATAAATGACATTGGCTGGGTAGTGGTGGCACACGCCTTTAATTCCAGCACTTGAGAAGCAGAGACAAGTGGATCTCTATGAGTTCAAGGCCAGCCTGGTCTACATAGAGAGTTCCAGGACAATCAGGGTTACACAGGGAAAAAAATTATATTAGTGGATCTGTGATTCTTATTAGAATAAAGTAATCACTGTATTTCATACAAGTCACCATGTAAACAAACCGAAGTACCTCAGTAGCCTGTTATCCCTGAGTGGCAACTTTCTGGCATTCCAGCAAATCCGGACAGAGCGGTATTCCTCGGGTTCGCACACCATTCCACACTTAGAAGACCGCATCAGTCACCTGGGTACCTGACAAAAATTCAGATCCCCAGACCTACAGATCGGGGGCTGCAGGATCTCCACACACAGGACAACACGACATTCAAGAGGAGCCCCAGGGCCAGCCCATTATCGATGGTGTAGCAGATGCCAGAGGCCTCCAACCAGACCAACGACACCAATGACCCTTGGCCATGAATGCTTGCAAGTGGGATGAAAGGACTAAGGGCAAACTCACTCTTCCTGTCACACAACCCGCTTCCACGACAAGATTCTTCTCTCTCTCTCTCTCTCTCTCTCTCTCTCTCTCTCTCTCTCTCTTGCTTGGTTTGGTCTTTTGGTCTTTCTTTTAAAATTTGTTTTATTTTGGGGGGAGATTGCAAGGGGTGGGGAGAAGAAGAAGGAAAAAGTAGTTCGTCATTTGGAACACTGTAGAGGCCTCTGCTGTGAGTGATGTTTCTTCCACATTTATGTGCTTCCCAGACTCTATGTCAGGCTGCATTACTGTGTGAGCTGTGCCGTTCTCAGCAAGGTAGCTAGGAGTCGCCACCGCTGCACCATGACCTCCACCAAGGCCCACAGAGAGACGTAGCTTCATGAGGACAGAAGGAAAAAACACCTTGGAAAAATAAAACGTAAGTTATACTTTTAAAAGAAAATCAGATTCTCAAGCCTGGTCTCAGATCTATTGAATGAGAATACCCTGAGAACCTGCATTAGTGACATGTTCCCTAGAGGCTTCTTGCATGTGGGGCAGCTTAAGCATTATTCAGACACAATGCAATCCCCTGACACCAAACACTGTGTGAGTCTATGCCTTTAAATTAATAGACTTTCCATTTGAAAAGAACTGTATATGTTTCTACTGGCCCTCAGCACCAGTACATAATTTCCTTCCCAATGGAAAACAGGGTTATTTTTTTCTCTCCATGTTTCAACATTCTAGAAATATTATATACCAACTTGGATAACATAATTTGTTACCTCATAAAGGCATAATAGAAAACGCACTGAATTGAGGGTAGAAGAGAGGGGATTGTGTCCCAGCCCTGGGCTGACTTACTAGCTCTACAGTTGTTGCAAATATCTTTTTAATATCGGTTTCAGAAAATGTCTTATTCCTTAGGAAAATGGAACAGGAACTGAGCGCTCCCAGTTTGCAGAGAATTATGGAGTCAGGGGTTAAAGCAGTGACCCAGAAGCAGATTGGATCCATGTTCTGGATCAACTGTGGCCCAGCAGGAGTAAACTCAACCGATGTCCCAACTCTGTCTATGTCAGCCTCCTTGTTGGTAACTGAGCCACCCCCACCACAGAGAGACTTGGAGTGCAGGGACTGAGTTCACATGTCTGAACTGCACAGAATAAGGCCTGGGACCTCATGTCGGGGAAATTAAAGCAAGACTCCAAGCATGACAAGTGTCCTATAAAAGTATCACCAAATATAAGGAGTCAAGAAAAACCGTTATTAATAACCCCATTCGAAAGCCCCCAGAAGGCACAGAGCTCTTGGAAAGTCTCTGAAGTCACAACAAAGCACTTTGGGGTCCATTCTCCGAGTCATCAATTATCCCTTCTGCTGTCATAATTAATTCCTATTGTTACACTTCATAATGGCCAACATCATCGTCTTGGGGATTGTTGTTTTATTCTATTAAGCTATTTCATTACTCTCAAACAGGCTAAGGGAGTGTATGTAATTGACTTGTGAAAATTATTCAATTTGCCAAAGAAAATCATCCAACCTGTAAGAGAACTGGGTCACAGAAAAGCCACGCTAAGTGAGTCACGAGGCTTCCCACTTCTTTCCTCTCTTACGGGGCTCTTTATATATAAATCAGCGGAATAGACAAGAAGGACGTGATTCAAGTTCCTCTGGAATTTGGAGGCTGCCTCATTTATAAAGACGCCCTCACATTTTTCAAAGCAGAATCATGACACCTAGACCCTCGTGTCACTGAAGACTCTGAGAGGCTGGAGACAGAGGGCCCCAGAGATGGGCAAGCAGCCGAGGGGCAGTGTCTGCTCTTCTGGGCAAGCCTGGGCTGGAGATGGTCTTATACCAGCAGGGACCATGCTGGTCTGGTTCTGTGCCTTTATCCACATCTCCTCCTCTATCAACAGAAGAAATGGAGGTTCGGGAGAAAGTTTCCTAGGGATAGAGAGAGAGCAAAAAGGAAGCTCTATTTCTGATTTATGCAACTTACAAAATGTTAACTTGGTCAAAAATGAATGACATTACCAGCATTATAGTACTCAGGACAAACCTGTGGGGTAGATGTGATTTTCAACACTCTATATAACGTACACAACACAAAATATACACAGACTAGAAAAAAAAACAGTATGTGTCCAAAAAAAAAGAAAGAAAGATGGAAAGGAAGAGGAAAAAAACATTATAAAATTGTTTCTTAATGTGTATCTGATTTGTATTGATGTTGTTTGGACCAAGTGCCTTAAATAGATAGCTGCTATACATAATTTTAATCCTTAAATACATATTCAAAGATCTAATGAGTCCACAAAGAAGATGACCGCTCAGCTCTTTTCTCCTGTATATGTGTGTATGGTGTGCATGTGTGTTGGGGTGTGCGCATGTATGGGGCACATATGTGTGATGTGTGTGTATGATTGTGTGTGTGTGTATGTGTGTGTGTGTATGTGTGATGTGTGTGTATGATGTGTGTGTGTGTGTGTGTGTGTGTGTGTGTGTGTGAGCCTGAGGCTGACACTGCGAGTCTCCCTCAGTCACTCTCCACCTTGTTCAGCGAAGGCATGTTCTCTCAGTTGTACCCAGAGATGGTCAGCTGTGTAGCCAGCTTGCTCCAGAGAGCCTCTGTATCCGCTTTCTGAGAACTAGAACCACAGGGACCTGCCATACCAGTGATGTGGATTCTGGAGATCTAGACCGTGGCCTCCACACTTGCACATCAAGCACCTCAACCACTAACACACACACACACACACACACACACACATAAGCCCAACAGTTCAGTATTTGATGTCTATTTGTTCAGCTTCATGGGACAAGTGGCAGAAGCTTGTCCTTTTAGCCCCTCTCTTGGCAAGAAGCCAAAGCTACCTTGGCATCTGATTTCTTTTTTTAGGCAAGATGCTTTTGGAAGGTCCCCAAATTACCCAATGGCTGAAAAAGAACACTTCTTTTTGTAGACTCTGAGTCCTCTATTGCCTGCGTGTCAGGTTTCAGGTGATGGGCAGAGACACTAGGATTACTGCAGGAAGGAATCTCATGGCCCAAGAAGGGACCGAGCATGGAGTGTGCTCCACAGGGAACCTTGAGTTATCTCCAGTGTCCTGGGCTTTTGAGGCAGTCAGTGCTATTCAATCGCATAAGGGGCCCACCAGATTCATTATCAGAGGGGATATCTCTCCTTTGAGTTCAGTATCTTATTTATGTCTGTTGTGTTATCACAAGACACAGGACTGTGAATTCTGCTTTATAGTGGAAAAAGTTCTCCTGTTGTTTTGTATCATGTAGATTCTGTTTTTTTCTTCCCCAAGACACCAAAATACGGTGGTGCTTAGTGTATGATCTTGGTTGTCTGCCCAGATCCCACTATAGCACCAAAACCTCCTGCTGAAATCACCCTCTTAGGAGTAGACAGTCGAATCCTTCCCTGCCTCAGAGTATTTCCCAGGACCATCAGCTATGCCTGTGAGGGTCTTCCTGCACCCTCTGGGGGAAATCTGTTTGGCTTAGGACTAGACAATTCAACTCACTTTCCTCAAAATAATCATTTGCACTCCAGATCACTCGAGATCAAATCCAGGGTAGTCTCACCCAGGTTCCCCCCTTGTGTTACATCCCCCTTGTGTTACATCCTTCACTCTTACAGACTTATCTGAGAGCAGATACCTCAGTCGTTACTTATGAATCGGCACTGAGGGTTCTGTTTCAGGGGAGCTTGACTTAAAATCCTGTCTCAATTTTGGCAAATACCAAGTTTTCAGAGGCAAGTGTCTTTGATCACAACGGGTGCAGACGTGGCACACATCGGTGGCAGTAACCAATAGCTTCCCGTCTGGTTCCAAAAATCCAGCTCACTACTCAATGCTAATGAAATCATCGTTATTGGAGGAGACTCTAAGAACACCAATTGACTAAACCAGCATAATCCTTAACAACAATCCATAAATATTTGTCCTTATATCCCCAGATAAATGTAGTCCTCATGCCTCATTAAGGAAATTCTTTTCAACAGGCAGAGACCGCTGCAGAAAACCACACCCAATTAAAACACAGAATTGTGGATCCTAGTCCCAGTGGACACATCAACAAAACACCTCCATACCTAAGGCTCAGGGAATACTGCCCTAGAAAGGTGTGTGTGTGTGTGTGTGTGTGTGTGTGTGTGTGTGTGTGTGTGTGTGTGAAAAGACTGTAAGAACCAGATGATCAGGGAGTCTCTTAGGAATGTCAGAAACCATACCCATAAAGTCTTACCAACATGACTGCCCAAACATGAGCTGAACAAGGCCAACACGGATAGACATGCCAAACTGTGGGGACAAGCCCATGAGACCTCAACTCTACGCAAAAAACTCTAGGCAGCTGAGGAAAGCTAAGAGTGGAAGGGGTGGCCCTCCTCGGGGAAACACACCAGTTGGTTGTCCAGTGCCAAAGAGTAAGCCCTGAAAGCACACTTATAAGTAATGTTATGCAGGATGAATAGTTTACATTTTGAAATATGCAAATATATATGTATATACTTATGTGCATGCAATAACAGCTAGTGAAAAAAGTGGCTTCGAATTTGAAGGAGAGCAGGGAAGGCTATATGGGAGGGGAGTGAGAAAGAGGAAAAGGAAAGGAGAAATGTTGTAATTAAACTATACTCTCATAAAGAAATTTTGGTCTATTAAAAAAATTACCCATAGCCCATTGATTCATTAATCCATTGACCCATGGGTGTGTATTCATCCATTTAGGAGGACAAAGCCATCATGACCAATCCTCTCCAGAAGTCCCTACACCTGAATACTATTAGCATATGTCTTTGGGGACTAAGTTTCCCATGAAACAGTTCCCAAAGAGACACAACCCATGGCAGGTAGGTACCTGAGCTTTTGTCTGGAGAGGCTGGGCAGCAGAATGGGAGACGGGGGTCACTGTTGTTGCATGGGTGGATTGAGGGCCACGTGTCTACTTGTACATATTAGACTTTGAGACAAGGTTCAGGTTTTAAAATAGGATTTTACTTTTCAGATGGTTCGTTGGAAGGGCACTGCTCCTTTTTCCCGTGGTACACAGCTCTCCTTGGAGCCCCAGATGTAAAGCGCCACCACCAGTCACTCTTCAGAGTCCCTTGGGTTCCTGCTACTTCTGTGTGAATGGCTATAACTCAAAATGGGTAGTATGTGTGGATGACGTGAAATTAAGGCAGTGCTTAGATTTCTTTTGCTAAAGCGAGAAGAACTTGCAGTCAACATAGCACAGAGATATTTACACATCGATGCTTATTGCAGCCCTTTCCACAATAGTTAACGCTATAGGCAACCTCAGTGCTTAATGAGAGGAGTGGATAAAGAAACTGAGTTATATACATGATGCATGTTTATTCCAGCTATGAAGAAGAATGGAGTTCAGTCATTTACAGGAAAACGGGTGCAGCTGGAGACAGTAATGCTAGGCAAATTAAGAAAGAGGAGTGTCATGTGTTCTCTCACCTGGATCTACATATATACATATATGCGTGTATGTATATGGCATGAAAGTAGATGTGAAACTGTCTAGGGAACAAAAGGAACTAATGGGAAGGGGGATCAGGGGAAGGCAGCAGGATATGAGGAGTGTGTTCAAAATCTACTATATAGTTGCATCAAAATGGCCTGACATAACCCAGAATAAAAATTTATTCTTTTATAAAAGAATCAGATATCACCCACATTTCACACAGAAACCTGAGCACCCAAATAGATATATCTTTGGTCCTTGCTCTGCACTTGGTCATTTGTATGGCCTTCATCAAGCCATTGGCTAATCCGTTGGGAGTCTCAGCTTCCTCGTCTGGAAAATGGGTGAGTGGGGGAGGCTGATGGGATGTAAACATGGCACAGAGGGTGATGGAAGAACAAACTGCATCCTGTCACGTGAATCACAGACAGCAGGAGACTTATCTGCAGTGAGAACCACCTGTGCGATGATGTGGAATCACCGAGTGCATTGTGACACAGGTCACGTTTTTACTAGTGCAGGATTACAAAAATCACAGACTTACGAAGTTCGAGAAAAAAAAACAACCAGTGCTAATGTGAACGGGTACTTTGAGCCTTGTGACCACACCACACAGTGCATCACACTGCCTCTGTGACTAAGGTGCCCACTTTGGAGCCTTGGTGAGTTATGGCTGTCTTCTCATTGTGAAAATCCAGCTCCCTTGGGGAATAGAATCCAACTTGGCTCCCTTGGCTGAGCCTACTCTTTTGTTAGGCAAAGTAGTTTTCCTCCTGGGAGAGAGGGACATGTGAAGACAGATGAACGGCTCCAGTGTCAAACCACATGTGCGTGTGACAGAGGAAAAGCTCTCCAGTGGCCTCACTAAGGTCATACACAAACCATCTCTCCATCACCTGAAGATATCTGATTCCTCCGTGTGCAGCAGGCTGGCCAGCAATTCATGTTTTAGAACCTTTCCCAGGAGGTCTCTTTTCTTTGTACCAGAAGTTGGTTTTGAGTTTACTTCCCTTTTTTTCCACGTGAGCCCTGTAGAATGGTTTTCACTACTCAGTAAGGATCCTTGAGGCTTGGGGAAGACGCTAGCATCTGTGTAAAACATTCTAACACAAGCAAAAGCAAGACACTGAAGCCGAGAGGCAGACAAGCCTTTAGACTGCACTCTAATCCAAGGCTCTCTTCTACTCAAACTTACCAGATGATGTTGTATCAGGGTGGCCACAACATGATGATTAGTGAACTTTTTTGACGTTAAAAACCCAGTCTCCAGGCCTCGGGGAGCTAATTTCTGGATTCCCTCGGCACCTAATTAGTCATTGTTTGTCCATCGAATCAGCAAGCACTACTGCTGTCTCTGCAGGATACTGTGCTAGGAACAGGGGGCTTGGAGTTAGGTAAGACAATCTCTCCTTTCTCTGGATGGACGTTCAAAGTCTCCTGAAGGAAACGTAAAGAAACGAAAGAGCAGAACTGCAATAGGTTTTGCGTTAAAGAGCAGCAATTCTCCTGAGTAAAACCAGAGAAGGCGTCACACCAGAAGTGACATTTGAGGAGACCTTAAAGGGTGCACAGGAGTCGTCAAGATAAGCAAAAGGTGAGTGGCATTCTGGAAAAGAGAAGCAATCAGAACCTCTACAAATGACCCGGAAGTGCAGGGTGGCGGATTGTGGGAGGAAAGAGCATAAAAAATGGTCCTATATGCCAAGACAAGGACTCTGAGCTTGTCTGTAAGTCAGAAACAGTCACACACATTTGGGTATGCCCTTTTTTTTTTCTTTTGAACTTTGTGAGAGACAAATAGATAAGACCAAATCTAGGTTTTAACAAGAACATATTGGGAGCCGCTTAGAAACAAGCTGTATGAGGCCAAGTCTGAAAATAAGAAAGGGGTAAGAGATTATCTCAGTGTCTTGAGGTGAGAGCTGCTGAGCCTTGAGATGGGGACAGGATTTCAAAATGAGCCACTTGAATGATGCTAAATATGTCCTTAGCCATGCTCCCAAAGCTCCTTGCTTACTTCAACACAGTCCTCATGCTGCTGAGGGACCTTGGTCTTTGAGAGGAATTCAGTAAGACATAAGGGTCAAATGTGAGCCACAAGTTTACAGATGGAAAGAAAAATTGTAAAGGTAGATGAGCCCTGGGGAAATCTGGTAAGAAGACAGGCAAGACACAGGTCCAGAGAAATGTCTCCCGAGTGCCCGTGGATCATGAGCATGAGCACTGCGTTGATTCTGGAAAGAGTCAAGGTTTGATCCACAATGCTCAAGACAGGGATGCGGTCACAGACAGCGGCACTCATCTCAAGACCTATTCTACTTCTTCCATAGTGACTGAGTTTTATCCTGGGTAGACAATATCCTGGAATAAATGCTGCATTTCAAGCCTCCCTTGAGGCTAAACTGGCTGTAGATATCTATTTATAATTTTGTTTGACAGGATGCAAATAGAGTTGAAGAACTTCACACGCTATTCGCCTAAAGAAAAAGGACAAACTCAACAAGCTGTCTTTCTTTTCCCCTCCATGTCGGCTAAAGCAGTGAGCTTGTTACCAAGCCATTGGTGCTATGGATTTGAAGGTCATCCCAAGAGGGTGGAGCGGAATGATGGATGTGAAAAGGCGCTGGACAACTCACTGACCATTGTCACAGTTTGTCCTCTCACTTGTTAAGCCTAGAACTGAGCCTGTCCCTTAGACCAACACAACGCCAACGTGTCCTAGTCAGATTACTACTGCTATGAGAAACAGTATAACTGAAAGCAACTTAGGGAAGAGAGGCTGTCTTTCGGCTTGCAGTTGTATTCTATCATTGTGGGAAGTCAGAACAGGAACTTGAGGGCGGAACCTGGAGGCAGGAACCAAAGCAGAGGCAAGGGAGGAGTGCCGCTTATTGACTTGCTCTTCCTGGCTTGCTCAGCATGCTTTTTTATACACCCAAGTACCACTGTCCAACGATGACATCACCTTCAATGGGTGGGCTCTTTCACATCAATCATCAGTCGAGAAAATGTCCCACCAGGAGCTTGCCAACAGGCCTGTCATGGGGCACTTTCCCAGCTGAGGCTTCCTTTCCTCAGATGACACTAGCTAATGTCAAGTTGACAAAATACTAACAAACAAATTCTTTAGCATCTGTTACCCTAAAGCTTCATAACTATCAAATGTTAAGGGTACCATCTCCAAAGAACCAGGGTTCATACTTGCCAACAGGAGTTAAAGACTTTCCTTGTCTTCCCAGATTTGGAGCTCATGAAAAATAAAGGCAAAAGATGGAAGTCAAAGCATAAAGTGCTATTACTGATAAAGCAGATGCCAGGGAACTTGTGTTCTGTGTCTGTGGTAAGTGAGCTTTTAAACACCAAATTTTAAAATATAATAATAATTTTCCAGCCTTCATGGTCATCTGGTCCACTGCAGACCTCCTCCACAGACCCCACTAAGACTGTTACACCACCAAAGCTTCCTCCACAGTTAAGACACATTAGCACTGAGAAGGACCATTAACCCTAAGATCTCAGGTCCAAGCTTACTGTAACTTGGGTCCATCAGAAAAAAAATATTGGCTGGTAATACTAAGTATAGCAAGGCCAGAGCTGACCAAATTTTAAAGTCAGTACTATCCAATATTGATGGCAAGACTGTAAATACCCTGGCAGCTTCTCCATAAGCTTACCACTGGCTCTCTAGAATATGGGAGTGGGAGGACAAACCGAGTTTTCTGGGGTCTTTCCACTCTCATATTGAAGAAAAGATCAACCTTCCCATAGGGCTGCAGTTCTCACATGCCTTGTTATTCCATGAGGAAGGACCAGAGTCTACACCAAGACTGTTTCACATGTAGCTCAAGAGTCCATACAGTACAGAAGAGAGGCATGCAGAGCTCTCCACCCACAGGGTGAGCCAGTCAATATAGCAGATCAGTGATGCTCAATAAAGGGGCTCCATGGATACCCAGAAATGACCGTGAGTTATACCGGCATAGCCTGGGCAGGGATGCTAGTTCTTTGTTAGGATGTCTTGTTCCACATAGGATACTTGTGTTCAGCAAATAGATATCTTACTGAAAATGTTAATTGCATTACTATGTGTAGATAACACCTGGATGAAGCCCTTGTATTTGATCCTTCATGCAACAAAACGGATAAAAACCAGACAGAGCCCAGCTCCCATCTGTGTAACTGTCTTGTTGGTGTGCATTGTGCTCTAGAGTACCCCACAGTAACCAGAAAGTCTGGAGGCCAGGACTGCGATTGTTCTTCAGTACAGCAGTGCAGCCTTCCTGAATCATGTCCTCATGTACTCATTTGTTGTCCATATAAATGAATAAGATTATTGAGCAACTACTGTGATTCAGACACTGTTCTCAGCCCTGGAAGAGTAGTAATTAAAAATACTAACCAACTCAACTTACTGTTTAATGGGGAACGAGGTGAAGAACAGAAATACAAATTCTCTTTATTTCTGAATGAAGAACCTAAGAATTCCAAGAAACTTGCTAGTAAAAATGATCTCTTCACCTTCTTTTTATACATGGGGAAACTGAGGCTCAAAGGGCACACGGTGGTGCAGTGGCAGGACTGAGGCCTAGAAAGTGTCTGTCAACAGCATCAGTCCCAGTATTGTGCTGTTCTGGGTTCCCTGCACCCCTCGAGGAGATAACAGCGATGATACGACAGGAAGTCACATCATCCTTGGTCCCCGAAGCCTGGGTTTGCTTCCTAATAGTCTCCAAACAGATCCTTAGCAGTTGGGAAGATTAGTGAGCAAACCGGAATGTGGGTGTGACAAATCAGGCTTTAAAAATATCTTATTCCATTACAACAAATATTTATTGACCGTCTACAGAGTGCCAGGTTGAGGCCATGAGCGGTTGAGACTTCGCGATGAATAGGCTAGACTTTCTCCCCTCAGGAAAGTTACTGTGTGCTGAAAGAGACAGATGGCATACAACCACAGTACAGATAGAATATGATAAATGCCATAATACAATTACAAATGCCTGTGGGAGCAGAGAGAGAGATGGATGCCAGTTCCTCTGTAAAGCGTCTCCTAATTTCCCCCAATGGAATCCGCAATGAAACTTGAAAGATGGATGGAACGCTAACGAAAGGAGAAAGAACAGCCTCTCCTCCAAGGTGATGGATTCCATGAAGGTCAAAGGGGAAAATATCCAAGATCCAAAGAAGACAAAGAGCAGGATGATGAGTTTCCTGGCCTTTGGGCAGTCCTATTGCATCCGAATACACCAGCAGGGGGCATCTCTGTAGCGGGATGGATCTGGGTCCTAGAAATAACACAAAGATACCCGAGCAGCCTCGTTGGCTAGTGTGAAATGATACATCAGAAACTAGAGCATTTGGCATGCATGCATGCACTATCTCACTGCAGCCCTTTGGAGGATGCGCTACTGGAGAAAGCTGAGGTCACACTGCAAGTGAACACCAAGGGCAGGATTTGCAGTCTACGCGATGGAGATATGATTACTTCTTCTCCTTGGAGTTGCGGGATTCATTCGAGCCAAGAACTACTACCATCTCCAAAATCAGGGAAGAGGCCAGCCAACCTACCCTGGAGTCTGTCCTATTCACAGCTCTCTTCACCACCTTGTGCCTGCTCCTACTGTCGTCTGTATGGCTGGTCTCCACACTTTGTGTGCAAAGAATCCTATCACCCATCATCATCATGGCACTTAGCTCCATTCCAGGGTCAAAGAGAGCACATGACATAAAAACCAACCCTCAGTTTCGCTTTTCCACGGGTAAAAGAACTTACCTGACCAGTGTGCCCAGAGGCAGGGTTGACTAATGTTAACCACCCTATATTGATCTAGGGAGAATGAGGGAATGCCACCCTGGGACCCGCTAACTCCTGGCATTCAGGCATGGCGGACTCCAATTATACTTCCGCTTGTGGCATGTAAATGATGCAAGGTCACACCCCAACAGGCCTGTTCTGTGTGCTGTGATGTGTTCAGCTGTTGGCAGAGGTTCCTGTCCCACAGCAGTTCAGTCCCAAAGAAACACACAGAGGTCTACATTAATCATAAACTGGCTGGCCTATTAGCTCAGGCTTCTTATTAACTATTTTTCTTTTTTTTTTTTCAAGACAGGGTTTCTCTGTAGCTTTAGAGCCTGTCCTGAAACTAGCTCTTGTAGACCAGGCTGGCCTCGAACTCACAGAGATCTGCCTGCCTCTGCCTCCCGAGTGCTAGGATTAAAGGCATGTGCCACCACTGCCCAGCTGTAATTATTACGTCTTAAATTGGCCCATTATTCTTGTCTTGTCTATGCTGGCCATGTGGTTTGGTACCTTTATCAGCAAGGCATTCTCATCTTTCTTCTTCCACATCTGGGTGATGACTGCAGACTCTTTCCTCTTCCCAGAATTCTCTTGTTCTTGTTGCCCTGCCTGTACTTCCTGCCTGGTTGCCCCACCTATACTACCTGCCTGGCTACAGGCCAATCAGTGTTTATTAAAATACAAGTAACAAATCTTTACAGGGTACCAGGCCATTGTCCCACAGGACTTCTCCCCCTCCTTTTTTTTTTTTAAAAAAACAAGAGCTCTGAATTTAATTTCCTTTATTTAGCTTTTATCCAGACCATTATCCATAATAATTTGTAAGCAACACTCTAAACATAGAAAAACATCCATAATACATTTTTTGGCAGGGGGAATGTGGGTGTAGTTTTCCAGGCTACTTCCTGATATTGGGGGTGCTGATAATCCTATGGAGACCAAACAAAAATTAGAATTATGATCAAATCCTGACTGGAATATCCTGTGAGGCTTGATCATCTCAGCCAGTAGTCTTGAATCTATTCTGGATGTAGAACTCAGACATCTGGGCCATCTGCTCTTATCGAAGATTACTCAGAGGGTCTTCTTTGGTCAAACCTGATTTTTCTTAATGCAGAAAGAATACACAGTCTCTCATTTCCTGTGGAAACAAAAGCAAAACCTCTTCTCCAAAGTAACTTATCTTTTGACTTAAATTTTGAAGGCAAGGCATTTTCAATATATATATTGAAAATATATATACATATTGAATTAATCCAGCAGCATTTATAATCAAATGTCTTTTAACAGCTATTGCTCCTTCCTCAGCAGTCATACAATTCAAAGAAAATACAATAATGTGCAGTATTCAGACTCTCTGTGTATTTTCCATCTTTACGTGGCTTTATTTTAAACTCTATTTCTTTTATTTTTATTTTTAATTTTTGGTTTTTTGAGACTAGGTTTCTCTGTGTATCTTTGGCTCTCCTGGCACTGACTCTGTAGACCAGGTTGTCCTTGAATTCACAGAGATCCACCTGCCTCTGCCTCCCAAGTGTTGGGATTAAAGGTGTGTACCACCACACCAAACTTCTCTCTTTCTTTTTTTTATTTTAAGGACTTTATCCTTTTTCTTTTCTCTCCCAAGCATACAACATATATTTTTAAACACACTATAAACCATTTAGAGGTTTGCTTCATTTGAATCTATCTTTACTGTATATCTCTCTTTTTCTGACCACATGAGTCTTTAATTTGCTAAGCAATATGGAGAGGATTAAAGCCATGGCTTTGACAGCTGGATCCATCCCATTCCTTAGTTTTCTGAGAGTCTAGAGTCTAGTCTCATGGCAGAGGTACCAGCTGGAGCCATGTTTATTGTCACAACTCTACAGAGTTTCAAGGCCCCTGCCACCACCAAAAAGCATTCAGTTGGCTACTCATCAACACCATCTAAGTGTTTCATGGTGGGGCCTCTTAAAAGAACTATAAGTTTTTGCAGCTAAAGCTGAGTCAGAAAATTTCTCTTAAATGAGGTGCACTTGCCTCCTGCAAACAGAGCCCACCTGAGAAAATGCTGCTACCAAGAAGCCATGCTTAACTCTGAATTATTTCCCAAACTCTCTCAGGTTTTAAGTGGATTCAGTTGTCCCCATTGGTGCCATTTTGTTGGCAGAGGTTTCTGTCCCACAGCTGTTCAGTCCCAAAGAAACACACAAAGGTCTACATTAATCATAAACTGGCTGGCCTATTAGCTCAGGCTTCTTATTAACTAATTCCTACATCTTAAATTAACCCATTATTCTTGTCTATGTTAGCCATGTGGCTTGGTACCTTTATCAGCAAGGCATTCCCATCTTGCTTCCTCTGCATTTGGGTGATGACTGCAGACTAACTCTTTTCTCTTCCCAGAATTCTCCTGTTGTGATTACCCCACCTATACTACCTGCCTGGCTACTGGCCAATCAGTGTTTTATTAAAATACAAGTAACAAATCTTTACAGCATACAAAACCATTGTCCCACAGCCCTCAGCTTTGCTGAAATGCCCTACAAGTGGGAGTCCAGAGCTGTCTGGTACCTGACTAGGAACAGGGAGAAGAGACCTTCCACTTCTCATTCCAGCTGCATGAGTAAGGCAGTGACAATGAGGTGGACTTCTACATGACTTTCTGCATTCTGTCTCAGCTGACTGGGTGTTTTTCACCTACTATGTATTTTCAAAATGTCCTATGAAAGGATATGATTTTCTCTACCCAATGGAAGTGTCTAGAATGCAGTGAGTGTTGAATGGTGGGAAGGACTATACACATGAAGGCAGAAGACCCAGCTCTAGGCCAGATTCTCCTTGAGAAAGCCACTAACGCCTTTAAGCTCCATTTCCTTACTTGTAAAATGGAAAATATGCTGTTCATGTGCTCATGTTCATCTCATGGGAGAACCATGAAGGCTAGAACAAACCATAGATATGAGAGAACAATAGGAAGCACCTTAAATATGTAAGGATTCACTATTATTATTGCCATTATTATTATTATGGGCAAATTTCCCTTCTACAATTTGGTAGACATCAACCTATGTGAGACACTTTTCCCAGCACCCCTTAAGGTTTGCTGAACTCAGTCCAAGGCACCCAAACCTTGCTTCAAATTGACATCACTAGGGCTCTACCTGAAATACTAATGCCTGGCTCCAATCCCAGATGTCTGACTTAATTTTCACAATGTGAGGGCAGGAATTGGGGGACCTGTTAAATATCCCCAAGGATAAAAAAGGACAAAGGTTGGATGCTGATGGCAGTCTGTCAAACCAATGGAGGAAAGTTTGGAGAAAACCAGAGCCCAGGGATCAGTTCTCATCTTCTTGGAAGGAAGGAAG